>JARWLC010000011.1:75411989-75759489 GCA_033318265.1 Phyllotis vaccarum
TAAACCTTCTTGCCAGATAGGATTTACCAAATATGATTTTAACCATGCCAACTCTTCCATGTTCAACTACTAGTTTCTTATCTACCATCTTTTCTCTTTACTACTTGGGGGTCTGCACCGTGCTTCTCTATGAAGGTAATAACTCATAGATGGTACTCACAGTAGCTGGAGTGTGATGCAGCTGGTCATACCCCAAGAGCAGAGGAAGTGAATTATGCATGTTTATATCTTTGTTTGCACGGTTGTGCTCAGCTATTCCTCCATTCTTCCACAGCTGATGGCTCCCTGCCTAAAGAATGGTGCTGCCCAGAGTGGGTTGTTTCTTCTTATGTTAATTAACTAATTAAGACAATCTCTGACACATCCACACATAAACCCAGTATAGACAGTACTTCATTAAGATTCTCTCCAGGTAGTTCTAGGTTGTGTCAAGTTGACAATTATAGCTAACTCTCAGAGTCCCTTTGAAATCATGGCTGTGAAAGAGTCACAAAGACCTTGCTCACATCATGGCTTTGATGAGACTGCTTGTGATAATACAGCCTTTGCCTTCAAATCAGCATAAAAGAGAATGTGGATTTGAGTGATGAAACTTTTGTGTCAATAAGATTTCTATCACTTTAATAAATACCTGAGATAATGATTTAAAAAGAAAAGGGATTTATTTGGCTCACTGCTTTGGAAGTTTGGTCTATGTCACTGGACTGTGTGTTTTGGAGACCTGTCATGATTTACATTATGGTGGAAGAAATAATATAATAAAACCATTAATCTTTAAACTGGGAAATGAAACAGAATGAGGAGGGGGCTAATGTTCTATTCTAGATGATATGAAGACTCACTATAATGCCTTGCACTGGAAGGGTTTCTTCAGGCCCCAATGGTGTCACTTGGGAACAAAAGTCTGTATCACAGGGACATTCCATATTAAAACAATGGGGAATTATTTCACAATATTTATAGATATCAATATATTTGCATGTAACACAAATATGTACGTGTAACATATATATGAATATATAACATCACGATGAGCAATTTTTTATTTATTGAATATATAAGAATATCTGCGATAATGAGGTGTAGCTTAGTTGTAGTACACTTGCCTAGTCTACTAAATTTGATATCCAGATATGCAAAGGAAGGAAAGAATTTAATGTGAAAACCAATTCAATCTCAAGGCTTTTTTGTGCAAGCAAACTCTTTGTGTGGTTATATAACTTCCTATTATTATTTACTTCCAGCGATTTTAGAAACAGGAAAGATTGTTGGCCCTTTGATTGGATTTTTATTGGCATCTTTCTTTGCAAGAATTTATGTAGACACTGGGTCTGTGAATACAGGTAAAAATCCATTTTATTTATTATTCTAGTCTTCTGTGTGTAGGAAAATGTTCTAGATTGCTATACCACTGCCTCCTTTAATTCTCAGTTACATTATCACCATTTACAGCTAGCAGACCTAAGAGATAAGGGTAAAATGCCACCTTCTGATTGAAAGTCCAGCATTTTCCCAACATATTTCAGCCACACCGTTGATCTCAAAATATTTACTTACATATGTTTTTCTCAATGGGGCAGTCCCTGCATAATGACAGAGATCTTTCTATTATATGATAAGCACCAATTTAAAATGTTTAATATAACAGACAGGAATACTCATTCAGTGCTGGAATATATATTGCTGCCAAGGGTCCCAGGCCCAAGCAGGTCACAGAAACTGGAGCAGAGATGTGGAACAGGAACTACAGACAGAGATGGACAGACACACACGGGGACTTATCTGTGGACCAAAGCTTAATTCTTCATTTTATTTTTCATTCTTCTGGTTGCTCTAGTCTATTCATTGTCTCTTCTGTTCTTTTACCTTGGTTTTTTTTTTTTATAGGTCCTCTTTCCAGTTGTCTTTCTGCATCTTTGCTGATGTTTTTCCTTCTACATATTTTCTTCTATTATTTCTTATTTATATCTTTTAATTCTCCTACTACAAAGATATTGATGCAAAAAAGAGACAGCCTCAGAACCACCTGTTAACATATTTTCCAAAACAAATTAAAGTCTTTACATGAGATCCCAAGTGACATGTTTTCTTCAGAAGCCCAGGAGTAAAGATTTTTCTTGGTGTTAGTTTTCCCACCATAACATCTTCAACCTGAAGCAATGAGTCTTTTATTAGTAAATAACAAAGTTTTAAGCAAGCTAAGAATATCTTACTCAGTTCATTTTAAATACTATTAAGCAGCTGCTTGTACTTTCAGTATAGCATATTTCTGTTCTTGACTCTAGATAAACTTTGAGTGAGTGGTCAGCTAACCAACTATATATAAATATATATATTTATATACAGTAGGGTCATTTACTTTCCTTTTACAACTTTGTTTTTTTTTTTCACATACTGGGTACTTGATTAACTTTATAAGATACATGACCAAGGAACTCAGGCCTAAGCTTATTTGTAGAAACATAATTGATTTCTTTAATTATTAGCCTGTTTTTCTACAGACAAAATTCATGGGTTTACAGTGCACAAAATATATTTTTT
The DNA here is from genome assembly GCA_033318265.1 of Phyllotis vaccarum. NCBI lineage: Eukaryota > Metazoa > Chordata > Mammalia > Rodentia > Cricetidae > Phyllotis > Phyllotis vaccarum. The sequence continues at coordinate 75,414,531 of JARWLC010000011.1, forward strand.
TTCTTATTTTCAATCCTCTGAAAATCTTTTATTTAACAAAAACAAAGGGGATGTTTAGCCTATATTTGTATTTTAGTATCTCATAGTGGAGCAATTGGCAGAAAAACATATATTATGTCCCTAATCGTATTTACTAACTGTCCTAACCATTTGCATCTTTAAGGATAACTCAGAAAGTCTAATTAAATCATTGTTTTAACTAAGTATTATTGCTTTTATAATATTTTATAATCTACAAATACATTGCCCAGTGAGGGGTGGGATTTTACCAAGAATCAATTGGACTATAGTAGTTACAATGAGATCTCCTCAGTAATCAAACCATAAAAAATACAATAGGTACATAGCAGCAGCAAACAGAATGAGGCACAGAAAAAGCAGGGAGAATTTTGGAGAAATCCTTCAGGGGTTTCGCCGTTCCAGGATGCAACAGAATAGCTTGGTCAACCTCGGGGCTACATACTATGAGCTCCATTGCTGGCTAAAGATCTTCTGACATGGCTAATTTTTTTCAACTTAATGCAATCCATTTTCATTATAATAATACCAGGTGGCTTGTAGCATACCTGTGCTTGTTTATATTTTGGTCCTCGGGTGATGGCTCAAAGAGACTTTGCTCTCCTTCTCCTGTATCTATGCTTGGAATTCCTGCCTGCCTCTAAGCTGTTGTGCCATGGGCCAATATAGTTCTTTGTTATCCAATGGTAATTCACAGCATACAGAAAGACATCCCATATCACTTCCCCTTTTCTATCTAATCAACAAGAATGTTTCAATTTTAACATAGTAAAATCACATATAGCAAAACAGCTATCAAGTAAGATTTAATTCAAATAATCTAGTTTATATTTAGCAAAATTAAAATATTCTATCGTTTACTTTATCCCTGTCAATCCAGTTTCATATCTAATTTACCTTTCATTATAACTAAGAAAAACTATAATTATAATTATCTAATCTTCAACTTCATGAAAGGCCACAGAATAATATAATATTATCTGAGTAAACAAAAAGTGCATTGCAAGCAACCTCCAAATTCTAGAAATGACAGAGACAACTGGCTAACTGACAGTTATACAAAGTTCCTTTGTAACATTGGGGCATCTAGCAGACTTTTTTGTGAAGCAGAAAATTTTAAAGGACTGTTCCACATATTTGGCAAGGTTTATTAATAATTTTCCCTGTGTCCTGCAAAATATCTTCCAGCCTCAGTGGAGGGATCTTGGATGTCTATCTCATCTGATTCTGATAAAGTTCAGAGGTCACTTTTCTATGGGTCTTGCATGTTCAGTTTATACAGTATATTGTTAAGCATTTGAAGCAAGAATAATCTCTTTCCCAGTGGCTAAATTTTGACACAAAGAAAATAAATTTTATAAGGAGTTTCTTTGATACCCATCATCCTCTTGAATTATATTGGTGCTGCCTGAATTAGACATGTCACTGCCCAGAAAATTCTAAGTGCTTAAAATATTTTAAATATAATATTCTTTAGGTCTTTGAAGTATTTGAAGGTTATATTTTAAATTGAAGTATATAATTGAATATCTAAAAAACCTAACATGACTAGAAGTTTGATTATCATAGATGACATAATCTATATTTATTAATTAAATTATAATATATAAATTATAACTTATATATTAAATATTACAATGTTAAAGGAACTGTATAAACATAATATTTTGAAATACAAATATGCATATAGTATAATAAAATTGACCTTAATTTTGTGTCAGTAGACTAAAACATATGCCAATGTATAGTATTTTGAGATTAACAGTTGTTTTTAGATAGATTCAATATCTTATAATTTTATTCATTTCTATATAATATTTTACTTCTTTCAATAGAAAGAGATTGACTATGATTATTAACCATTTGAAATAAAATAAAACAAACATTTATAAACAATATGTTCACAATTTGGGCATAGATTTCCATACTGCTTCCTGCTGATTGAGGGCACTGGCAATCTTATGGAGGTCCTGAGGCTGGATCATCTTACTCAGCAGCCTTGAAGCTGATGTGATCATCTCATCCCATGAAAGATATTTAAGTGGTTCTTACTTAATCAAACATTATTTTCTTTAACCCAGAATAAATTACATCCTCTCATTTTCTGTGGGAAAAAAACCACTCTCCTCAAAAGTAGCATTTTTTTGATTTAAATTTAAAGTCATCTACAAAATAATAAGTTAGATTAATCCAGCAGCATTTATAATCAAATGTCTTTCAGTAGATTTTGCTCCTTCCTCAGCAGCCAAACAATTCAAAGACAACATAACTTATATTATGAAGACTCTTTGTGCATTTTTTAATTTTTATGTGGCATATATATATATATTTTTAAAGGACTTTATTCTATTCTTTTTTCTTTTTTCCTCTGCTCTCCCAAGCCAATGTATATTTTTTAACATACTTTAAACCATTGAGAGCATTATTCATTATTCTTAAATCTGTCTTTACTGTATATCTCTCATCTTTTTCTCTTTCTGACCACACATTTAATCTACTAAGGTGTGGCTAGGATTATAGGCTTGACTATGGTGGTTTAGCAGAGGTATTAGTAAGAGCCATATTTACCACCCCAACTTTGGAGAATTTTAGGGTCCACACTGCTACCAAGTAAAGCGCCACTGATCTTAAACCTCATTTAAATGTTTGGCAGAAAGGTCTCCTAAATGAACCTTTGTGTGGGTTTTTGTCTGTATGGCTGAGTAAGTACACCTCTCTTAAAATAGCTGTGCCTTTGATCTCTGCCAGCAAACAGAGGTGACCCAAGAAAATGCTGTTATTAAGAAGCTGTCTTTTACTCTGTCCATTTTGTCTGTAAGAACAATAACCTTAAATCTGCCATAGGCAGTTTGTTCTTGTACTGAGGTTTCTCTGAGACTGTGGCAGCACATGTTGCAGCTCATGTATACCCACCATTTTGTAATTCAAGCCTGTACACTAAAGAAGCAACTAAAAAGTTGGTTTTGGCTCCATATTAAAATCTTTTTAAGCTTTCTGTGGTCTATGTGGATTGTGCCTGGCTAGCTCAGTTGGTAAAGAATAAGACTCTTAATCACAGCATCCTGGGTTTGTACCCCATATTGGGCACCATCTGTAGCCAGAAGTTTATGGCCTATCCTGGGCCAGACCTTCAGTCTCACAGACCACTTAGCCTCAAATAATAGCAAAAAGGCTTATATTAATCACAAGCTGTATGTCTTACATCTCAGGCTCATTACTTGCTAGTTCTTTTAACTTAATTCACCCATTTTTATTAATCTGTGCATTGCCAGGTGGCTTGTGGCTTATCTGTATTTCTTTACATTTTAGTTCCTTGGGCATCAGCTCTAAGCAACTCTCTTCTTGACTCTGCCTTTCTTCTCCTTTATCTGTGCTTGGAATTCCTGCCTGCCTTTAAACTGCTTTGCTGTAGGCCAATACAGTTTCTTTATTAGCCAATGGTATTCACATCAGGCAATATATCACCATATACTACTATATCAAATTAGTTAATTTTCTTAATGAGTGTATAAAACAAAATTAAATGGGTTGCAAGTGATGTTTTATTACCTTAATTTATTTATATGTGTATATCTCTCTGTGTGTAGGCAGTGTATCGATGCTTCCTGAGGTCAGAAGAGGGTCCCCCACTGTGATGTTTTGAGATATGAATGAAACAGGTTAAAGATATATGTCTTATATGTGTCTCTTTTTTTTTGTCTTGTTAAAATAAAGTTTTAACTATTACATTAAATAGCACTCCAGAAACTTTTCTTCTTAGTTAGTTTTAACTTTACCCAAATGATCAACCACAAACATTTTTTTAAAGGTCTGAATACACCCAGCAGGGTGGCAGATGCCTGTTATCACAGCATTTATGATGTAGAAAAAATGGATCACAGTATAAGGCCCAAGACAAAAATAAGAATAAACATGTAAATGGTTTATAAATAGTATGCAAATTTTGTGCTTAGATTGGATTATAATGCTTAATAATTTCCTAAGGTATACATAGGAAAGAATGATGAAAACTAATAAAATACCTGTATTTCTTCACAGATGACCTGACTATAACTCCTACTGATACCCGCTGGGTCGGTGCTTGGTGGATTGGCTTTTTAATCTGTGCAGGAGTGAATATCCTGACCAGCATTCCCTTTTTTTTTCTTCCCAAAAGACTCCCAAAGAATGGAGTAGAGGATACTGTTAATGTGACTCAAAGTGAAGAAGATGAACACCAAGAAAATTTCAAGGAGGAAAAACATGGAATCATGAAAGGCAAACAGGAAATATTCTGTATTTGGTATAGATGGGTCTGCAGTTAATGGGGTATTTGTCATTCTGTGCTGGGTTAGACAGCTTGTCACTAATGGTCCCTACTCAGATGTGCTAGATTCCTCTCAAAGTTGTCACTTAGAAACAAGTGACATGATTGTAAATCCAGTTTATATTAGATTATACTTCATTAAAAACTCAAATAAGTCTGGTTAGTCAATAAGAAAATGTATATTCCCTATCTACTTTTTAAGAACATATCTTACATAAAATAATAGTCCAACTTAAAAAGTAGGAATAGCTAGAAATTCAAGCTAAAGATAATGTTAGAAAAATACCTATACTAAGTAATAGTGAAATTTGATAATAAAAATGTCAGTTTTTCTGTTGGCATTCTTGAAATTAAGGCTGAAGTAGAATACCTGGAAGTAACATAATCCATATTTAAAGGTGTGTCATATTTTACAGGACAATAATACCCCCCAAAAACATACTGTAGTAAAATAAGTAGAAATGTTATTAACCTCTGATGCAGAATAGCAATGCTTCTGTGAAAGACTAAGGTGGGAAGCTGAGTGTTCACAAATGCCCTTTCTTAAATAATACCATGGATGTGTGTATTGTGACTGGTGTACTATTCTTCAGAGATTGGAATATGCAAGTGTCTTGGGTTCTGGAATTCTAAAAGTGTATAGTTGAAGGATAAGAAGGGGCTACTTTCTTACATGTAAAATGAGTGCATCAGAACATTCTATTCTTGAGTTGCTGTGCTGTTCTGGTGTAGACTACTGTGAGGACCACTTTACTGATGATGATGTCTCCATTCATTCCATCACTAATAATATCACACCATTGTGCACTGAGTAATCATGTTGTGCTCTTCTGATGCAAAATACCGTGGGGAGCACTTTATCGGTGACACATGTTTTCTCCAACACTCATAAGCTCCAAAACCATCAAACATTGAATAATTATGTATCTACCTTATATGTTGTGGCTGTAGCTGGGTAGCTAGTCACATTGGGAACCAGTTCAAAGACATGAGCATTCTTAGAATCATGGGCATGTTAATGATTCTCTTGAAATAACTGATACTGATTGTTATGAGCGATTGTGTGGTCTGCTAAGTCAACCTGATTTTCAAAACCAGGAAAGGGTTTAGTATAGTATAAGACATACAGAAAATCAATGTGATATGTGGAGACTCGTTTTGGAGAACAGGGGTATCAGCAATTGTTTATGAGCTTTTTGAGCTACTGGGAATTCTGATTAAAATTCTCTCATTTCTAAAGATAGATTTGGCCGCTAGAGTTTACTTATTTTTAAAAACTGCTCTGTTTATTCTTCTAAATGATTTCCTCTTGATATTTTATTTTCAAAACAATTTAGGTAATTTATTAAGGGTCGTATAAAATTAGAAAATCAAGACAAGAAATGAAAGATTCTGTTAAGTGTAAAGTTCATTGCTGTTTTGTGATTCAACCAATTTGCTAGAGACAGGCTATAAACTTGACCCTCAGATTATGAAATAGGGAGGAGTTCTGGTTAAGTCAGTTGAAAGGCAGTTGTTATATACCAAATGAGTCATCATTCCTTGCTTTGAGGCCTGTAGTAGGAGATTTCCATCCTGGACTTTTGGGCCTAGCCTCAAGGTTTAGGCCCATAGACCCACAGAACCTCAGAGACACACAGATGCTTACAATATTTTTAGGCTGATTGGCCTAAGGTCCAGGCATATAACTTGCTAGCTCTTTCCCCTTAATCTAACCCTTAGACTCTTTTCCTGTTCAGCCATGCAGTTCGGTACCTTTTCTCAGAGCAGCATAGTTGTCCTCTGCTTCTTCTGGCTTCTCTCTGGCATTCTGCTCTGTTCTGCCTGTTTCTAAAGTCTTCTTAATCTGGTAGCCCTGTCCACATTTCCTCTCTGCCTTTGACCAATCAGCACTTTTTATTAAACTCATAGGCAGGGACAATTATTTAAATAACATAATTCCCCTACAGAGACCCTTATGTTGAGATGTTAAAAAGTATCACTAGGTGTCTCTAATCCATGTTCTGCTGTGAAATGGTGCAAGGATGCTAAGGTTGGCTGAGCTGCAGCATGTCTGCTGGAGCCTTCTTTAGCTTTACTGTTTGGGGATAAAAAAGTGATAACATCATTGTCTGAATGCAAACTTTATCAAAAAGAATCTCTTGCAGTTTCAAGGGAATGTAATATTTACTCCCTATTGAATGCCTGATATTAATAAAAGGTAAAGACAAAAACAAATAAAAGAGCCTAGCCACAGACAGAATTTCATCTCCTTATAGTTGTTCTTGATAATAAAATTGGGTTCTAATTTTTATATTGCTAATTGTATGACTGACTTCCAGAAGTGATTTAAATAATGATATAGAACTTTAGCCTCAAGGGGTAAATATTTATCAGATGCATTTATAGTACACCACAGAATCTGAGAATTCAGAACATTGGGAACACAATGTAAGGTCAGAATATCTTGATGGTTTCAATACTCTCTTGTCTCAGGTTTCTTACCACTCCTGAAGAGCCTCTTCTGTAATCCAATTTATGTGCTTTCCAACCTTGTAAGTGTGCTCAAGATGAGTGGATTTGTCAGTTCATTTACCTTCTTGCCTAAATACCTCGAACAGCAATATGGAAAATCAACTGCAGAAGTCATCTTTCTCATAGGTATGTATTTATATTTTGTAGTAGCTCTCTGCTCTCCCACAGGACATGATAAATAATATTCCCAAGGACCTAATAAACAGTATGATAATGTGAACTACAAGGAAAATAAAATTTGTTAGCATAATTTTAAATTTATTCTTACTAGTTTTCAGAGAAATCAAGAATAGATAAGGAAAGGAAGAAGTCAGAAATATCCTCTCTGTTATCTCTCCAACTAGAATTAAAATCATCATTGTTATTAAAATATTTGGCAATGTTTATATCAATCAATTTTCAGTAGGCAATGTGTTAATTCAAAGAGGGATACAGAATTAACTCACTGGAATTTTGAATCTGACTTTCATATTTTACTTCTAGGCTTCAACTTTTTATGACCCATTACTTCTAATTCAGATGTTCAGTTCCCTGGTGGTCTGAGGATTATATTTATTCAAAGACTCCTTTTCTTGTTAGTATACTAAACCCAGAGACCCAACCTTTCATGTTTTTTTCTGAGTTCATTTACTCTTGAAAATTGAGCTTCCAACATCATATTGTCTAGAGTTCTTTAAAAATACAAATTTAAGTAATTATCTTTAGACACATAAAATTTAACTTGATGTCATGTAGCTATATGAGGGATACATTTTTCCAAGTCTGAAGCTGGTGTTGTATGAATGCAACCTAGCTAGTATTTTTTTCTTCCCTTTTCTATTTTTTATTTAATGTTTTTGGTGTGGGATAATAGAATCAAGAAGGAACACTTCTGATCAACATAAACAGTGCACAGAATGTTCTACAACTGTTAGTATGGATTCAGCAGTGATATTTATAATTTTCTGGAGCCGAGTCAAATTTTAATGGAGTGGATAAAAATATAAGAGATATATGTGTGTGAGTTTGTGTAGATAATAGTTATAAGGTTTTTATAACTTTCTGAAATAATAAATTAATATCAACAGCTTTTTAAAAGTGACATTATGGGGCATTTGTAATATGTGAGTGTGTGTAGGAATTAGGATCACTGTATATTGGAGCTAAATAATTTAAGTAATATGTACAAAATATTGATAATGTATTTGTTTTTTTGCTGTCTTTTATAAATACTATTTTACTTTTGAATTTTTAGGTATTTGTACCTTACCTCCAATATGCATTGGATATTTAATTGGTGGATTTATTATGAAAAAGTTCAAGATTACTGTCAAGAAAGCTGTATACATGGTATTCTGCCTATGGCTGACTGAGTACCTCTTTAGTTTCACTAACTTTTTGTGGACCTGTGATAATTTCCCAGTTGCTGGCTTAACTACATCTTATGAACACAAATCGTATGTCATTTCCTAAGTAAGATCATAGTGTTTTCACATATTTACTAGGCTATTTTCTTCCAGAATTGTATCTGACCAAATCATATATTATGACTTAATGGCAGTCAGACATAGTTATCTTGTAATTTTTCTTCCACCCATAAATTACATGTTGTGAGCCTATTAAAAAGGCCTGTGAAATACCATGAGGAAATTTATGTGGGTGATCTGCTTTAAAGTGTGATTAAATTATCCATTTATTTTATACTTCAGAAAGCATTAAAAGTTGACTGTAAAGGCCAACAAACTTTCATAGGTTTATACAATGGGCACAAATTTAGCATAATTGAATCTAATACACAAAAAGTTGGTGAATATATATGTTTATATATGTCACCAGTATAGTTACATCTCATGTACTTTGTAGTCTTCCACTGTATTTTTAGTGTTGCCTGGTCATATTCTGTATAAGCTTAAGAAGTTTTAAACAATTTGGGGAGCAGTTATATAATCATCCACTAAGTGAAAATGAAATAAAACATATATGTGGAAGGTCCTTTCAAAATCCTGGGGAGATGACTCAGTAGTAGTGTTTGCTGAACAATCAGAAGGACCTGAGTTCAGATCCCTAGAACCCATAAAAAGCTTGTTCTGGAAACAGTATATCTCAGCATGTCTTGTTACTCAAAGCACACTATTTTGTGGCTTAAATGAAGCATCCATCTTATGAATAGTACAGATTTTGTTCAAGTCAGCTCTTTTTCACTATTTCTCATAATACAGATTATTGAGAGATTACCATCTTCATCATTAGCTCTGATAACACAATATTTTTCTATATGGTAGGCACTTAATATTTTCTGAAGTACTTGAAAAAGCAGTTAACTTGTGTGCCATAATCATAGTACAGAAATCACACGTTGATATTTGGATGGTTGATTTCTGTTTCTGTACTGGAGATATGAAATATCTGTGTGTGTGTGTGTGTGTGTGTGTGTGTGTGTGTGAGAGAGAGAGAGAGAGAGAGAGAGAGAGAGAGAGAGAGAGAGAGAGAGAGAGAGAGAGAGAGAGAGAGAGAGAGAGAGTATAAATGTGCTAAGATGAAGAGAAGAAAATAAATTGCTTGCATAGCTTTTGGTATCTCTAACATTATTTAACATCATTTCAGAAATCGGCAGCCTTTGTTTGTTGAGAAGAAGGTCCTTGATGACTGCAACACAAGGTGTAACTGCTTAACTACAATGTGGGATCCAGTGTGTGGAGACAATGGTGTGGCATACATGTCAGCCTGCCTTGCAGGATGTGAGAAGTCTATTGGGACAGGAATCAACATGGTAAAGAACCTCTCAGTGTTCTGGGCTGATGTTTTCTGTGCTGTGTTAATGTGTGTTCTGATCTATGCCTACATCTGCTAAAAAAAAAAAAAAATTGGTGTATGCTTAGAATAGATTAATATAATTTTGTAAACCATTTACTTTACTTTGAATATGCATACTTAACCTTAAAGTTCTCAGATGTTATGTAAAACCTGACAGAGTCTGAGAATTATTTTGTAATTTCAAAGCAGTTGAGATTATTGTTCAAATTAATGGAGTTAAAATTCTCAGGATAACCTGGAGAGCTAGCTTAGCTGTTAAGAGCAATTACTGGTCTCCCAGTGGTTTATTTGGTTACTAGCAACCATACAGAGCAATGCACAACTCCAGCTCCAGGAAGTCTAACACTCTTTTTTGCCCACTTTGGGCAGCAGACACACCTGTTTGACTACGCACAGGTATAGAGGCATACACATAAATGAACATTAAAATTAAAGCTTTAGAATACTTTAGACAGAATCTGCCTTTTTGTGATAGGGTCTCATGAAGCCCAGGTGAACCTCAAATTAGCTGTGTAGTTGATACGGAGGGAAAACTTACCTTTTCGTATCACGAACTGAACTGCCTTCATTTATTCATTTATTATTTATTTATTATAGTGGTATGTGTGTGGACACACAGGTTCATTTGCATATGGAGGCTCAGCTGTTGACTCTCAGGTCCCATCCACTTTGTGCTTTTCAGACAGAATCTCACTGGCCTGGAATTTGCTGATTCTGTTAGGTTATCTAACAAGTGAACCCCAAGAAGTCACCTGCGCCCACCTTAAGTAAGCACATCCTCAGTGCATGTTCTGGGAAGTTTAATTCTGGTCCTCATGCTTGCACAGGACTTTACAGACTATGCCATTTCTCCAACCCCAGATCACGATAGTTTGGCAGATTAATAGTTAGGCATTTTTCCTTGCCTTACACATGTTATATGTTTATTGGTAATCAAAATTAAATACAAATTTTGATTCTTAGTCAGACCCAAATACATAATAATTCATGGCTATTAATAAGCACTCAACAATTCCATCAACATTCTGAAACACATTTTTTTTAAATCCCTAGTACAGGGACCAAAACAAAACAAAGCAGCATTTATTTACTTTTTAAGTGTTATGTGCAGTCTAGAAAGTTGACTCAGTTGGTAATTACATACTTAGCAAAAATTACCACCAGAAATACATCCCAGGGACACATATAAGAAGAGAACTAACTTTCATGATTTTTAAATCTCCCAATTATTACATGTCATACTCATGTCCACCCATAGACACACATACATAAGTATCCACACATATAAACACACACACACACACACACACACACACACACACACACACACACACACACACACACACACACATGCACATACACAAAAACCAAATAAATAAGAAAATAAATATGAGAAGTTAGTTAAATGTGCATTCAGGATAATTGAATTTTTTGTAAATTCATTTCTATTGCATAAATTCTACCAATAAAAACCCAGACCTAGATATTGGGGAAAAACTGAAAATCAGAAAGACAGGAAACAAACCATAGCCAATCCTCACCCAGCCAACTCTTTAGGTCTATCTCCCAAATTCTCTGCCTCCAACCTCCCAGTCCTCAGCTGACAAGGAAAATGGGAATAGAGTTGAATTTCTCTCTTCTCTCCACCTACTCAGCTATTTTACTTCCTGGTTAAACTTTTCTAGAGCTAGGATTAAAGGTGTGTGCTACAACTACTTGGCTCTGTTATTCCTTGAACTAACAAAGATCCAGAGATCTCTTTCTCCAGAGTGATGGGATTAATGAGGGATTAATGATGTGAGTCACCACTCTCTGACCTTCATGACTTGACTCTATGGGTGCCTCTCTCCTTTGATATTCCAGACTATTTTTTTTTATTAAATATGCAATGTGTCATCACACAATACATTTACTTAGAAAATGCACCAATTTTAAAAATCTTCCCCTTTCATATTTTATGCTACAATTCTGAAAATAAAAAGGAAAATTAACCTTCCTTTTACTTATTTAGTATTTAGTATTTAATGGTGTTTGTGCTCCAACTTGATCCTCATTAATGCTAGATGAGTGCTCTTCCTCTGAGTTATATCATTGGCCACAACACTGCATTTTGATCTAACTGGCTGTTCAAAAATTACTGAAGGTGTATGTCCAACATTTTTCTTCCATAAATATTTGGCATTGTTTTTTAACAGGTGTTTCAAAATTGCAGCTGCATTAAATCTTCAGGAAATTCATCTGCTGTCCTTGGACTGTGTAAAAAAGGCCCTGACTGTACTATCAAGCTGCAGTATTTTTTTATTACGTCAGTAATTAACTGTTTCATCTACTCACTAGCAGCCATACTTGGGTATATGGTTCTTCTGAGGTAACTCATTAATTCATTTTGTCTCTTTCCCTCATAGTGATATGTGCATATGTGGCTGTATGATTATCTGTGTGTGCTCTGTGTGTGTGTGTGTGTGTTTGTCTCTTATGTGCCACTAACTGCACAGGAAGGTCAGAAGACAATGTTAGGCATCCGTTATCTCTGTTCATCTTGTTTTTGAGGCAGGTTGTCTTTTTTTCTGCTGCTGTCCTGGTTCTGAACTCCTCAAGTTCTCAAGAAATTCTTTTTTTTTTCTATTTCACTATAGAAATGATGATATTATAGAAGTGTGCCATTGAATTAGAATTATTTTATTTTATTTTTTGATATGTTCCTGGGTTCTGAGGATCATACTTGGGTAATATAGTCTTTGTGGAAAGCATTTTTACAAAAAAAGGATCCCATCAATGGCACTTAGATCTATGTCATGTATTGAAATTTCTTTTCCCCCAAATGGCTCATGAAATCATGGTTCTTAGAACCTCAATGCTTTGAGTTACCCTTATCAAAACTCTTAAACTGAGCATTGCAAAATTTAAGAGTAACTTAAAGTTATCTGAAAATTTCCTTCCTGCCCTTTCCTATTTTCTCACCCTATGTCTTAAGCCTGCATTGAAGGATGTCTTATTTTGGCTGGGAGAGACGAGTTATCTAGTACTCATTCTAGGCTCAGCTAACTGACTGGCAGAGAGAGTAGGCCTTCTTGACATCTCAAGATCAATATATCATTAGGAAAGAACTCCATGAATACAGCAGTAGAAACTATCTAACCAGAAATCACATGAATGATTCTCTCTCACAAGGAGGTATAAGAATGCAATAATATTCAACCCTCTAACATAAAGTGAGGACATTGCAGAGCCAAGGTTCAAGTTTTTTTTCTTCTTCCAAGTGTTCTTCTTGGTCAGACAAACTTCAACCCCCCTAACTATGGGGAAAACTTCAACTCTCTTTTTCTTGCCTCATTAGAATTCAGAAGCTAAGTAATATGTAATTCATAACATTTTATTCTAATAGACTAGAGCACGTTTTCACTTCTCCCTTATGGGGAGCTGTACTTTTCTACTTCGTTGTCGACATCCCCTCTCACCTCCCTTCCCCCGCTCCTTCTCCTCCACCTTCCTCCTCTTTTCCTCACACCGTCCTACTCCCCTCCCCTCCCCTCTTCTCTCTCCTTTGTTCTCTTCCTCTCTCTCACTTACTTTTACATTTCTTGCCCTCAGTATTCCTGTCCTATAATTACACTTATCATAGATACTTATTGAAACAAGATGGATATATGTTCTTATATATTCATTTTCCATGGTAAGATGTTATATTTTTATATTCAGACAAATGGAGAGGTGATAAAAGCCTTGTTTTAGTTCATAGAGTCGCAGACAGATAAAGGCACTAAGTATTTCTAGCTCTTAAGAGTTATTGTTGCTAATGAAGAAGATTTGTCTTTGATATCCGTCACCCCACACACTTCAGCAGATTCAGCTGAAGTGAATATACAGTGTCTCTCTTCTTCCTCAATTCTTCAGGTGCCTCTGTTCCAGGCAGCATGCTTGACTGACAGGGACAAGTTTCTTTTTCCTGCAGGAGAATGGTCATAGATTAATGGTATATGAGTAGCTGAAGTATCATGTTGGAAGTTCTAAACACATGCTAAGGAGATGCTCTATGTTGCTGCACACCTGTTCCCACTTCCATGCCTCATTCATTTTCTCAGTTACCTTGCTTTCTGAAGCTGACTCTACAATTGAAGGTGAAATAATGTGGCTCATTGATGTTTTAATGTTATGTGTTTTAAAAACACTCTCTCTCTCTCTCTCTCTCTCTCTCTCTCTCTCTCTCTGTGTGTGTGTGTGTGTGTGTGTGTGTGTGGCAAGGCATGGCATGCATGATAAAATGAGATGATATCTTGCAGGAGTTGGTTCTTTTTACACCATGTGGTTTCCAGGTATTGATTTTAACGTGTCAATCTTGTTGACAAGCAACTTTATCCACGGAGCCATTTTGTAGGTCCTCATGAGTGATTTCTTGTTGTAGTAAGGTTGAGGCATATTAAGATATTTTCCCCCATATTTCTTTGCTCTATTTTACTCAATTTAATAATTGAAAAATAAGTGATAAGTGATGCATTACTACTATTTGTGCACCATAATTACTCTTCTGCTCTACTCTATTTTCTCGAACTCTTTCATAGAATTACTTCCAAAATAAAATACCTACAGTTGCATTTATTATGAATTTCTTACATAAAGGTGTGTTTAGTGGGGATAGAGCACCATTTAAATAACATCCACAGTCCTAATTTTTAAGAATGTTTTAGTTTTTATCCTATTTTATAAGCACCCCATTGTATGAAATTTTCAAAACTACCTCATCTAATTTAATAGACAGTATAAGAAAAATGTATCTAAAGTTAACTTACCTTCATATAACATTTTTGATGTCATAGGCTACACAATGGATTTGTTCTCATTTTTATCTGTAAGATTGCCTTTATTTTATCTTGAATTTTTATATAACATGTGCTGATGTTTTGCCAACATGACAAAATGTCTAGCAAACAATATAAAAGAAGATAGATTTATTTTGTTTGTGGTTTCAAAGCTTTGGGTTCATTATATCGGGTATAGCATGGTGGTCACCATGGTAACCAGAAAATGAATCATCTATATTAGCAGCCTATGTCTAATAATTAAAGGGTTCCACACTTATTTAGATATGTGGAGTTCAGAGGACAGCTTTCAAAGGTCATACTTTTCTTTCTCTGTTTGTGCTTAACAGTAGAGTTGTATTAGCTCACTTCAGGATGAATAGCTTAACCATTAGGATTATGAACTATAACTGTCATTTGGGAGAATGTGGAACAGATAATGATTTTAATGATGTAGTTTTACTTACATATGCATGTATTTCTCAGGTGTATCAAATCTGAAGAGAAATCACTTGGAGTCGGATTACATGTGTTTTGCATAAGAGTATTTGGTATGAATAAATTTTTCAACATATCAAATCAATGTCGCCTGCTTAGTAAACCTATTAACATTTTCTTAAGACAAGTACCACAACTATATTGTAACTCAAAATACAAACCTTGCCTTAAAAGAAATAAGAGGGTTTAATCTAGAATCAAACTTGATTCGCCATGATAGGAACACAAGGTCATCCAAAAATCAGGTTCCAGCATGGGGATATTTACCAATGTTTATATTTGAAGAACAAAGAAGGTCATGGAAAGGGCACTTCTCAGATACATCTGTGAGAGCATGAAGTAGGTTGGTAATAGCAAAGCAGGGAATTCTCTGCTGTAGACTCAGATGATGCTATCTGATGGCATTCTCAGTGTTTGGATTGTGGAAAATAGTGACCTGTTGGGTTACTACATCCACAAAGGCTTCATACAATAGTTAAATGAATATAAGGTTAGATCAGTATGAAAGGTGAAGATAATTTATCTCTATATCTACAGTATACCAACTGTCTACATGCAGGAAGTCCAAAGATCTTGTAGCATCTTTAGACAGGTGTGTTCTGTCTGTGTTACCATAACCTACAGTTTGCAAGTCTTTCTTGTGTTTAGAAGTGGCAGCTTGTATTTGAGAATGAGGTAACTGTAGAGATGATGTTTCCCCTTGTCTTTAGAGAAATTATCTGAACTTAATTACACCTTCAGTCTCTTAGTATATTCAAGAACAAAACAAGAAGAAAATGGTTCTGTAAGTTAGATGTATAGAAAACCAGTACAAGCCATTTTGAAAATACATGAAGCTAATGGATAAGGATACTTTCTTAGCACCTAATACACATGTTTCATTTGTTGTGACCTATAAACTCTACATTAACTTATAATTTCTAAAAGTAAGTGTAGAGACTTTGATTTCTATTTTTAGTTTTTAATGAAAAGCCAAAGAACTTCATGATAAAATAACACATCTCTCTCTTTTCTTTCCTCCTTTCAACTGGTTGTTTTTCTTTCTTTCTTTCATTGCAGCGGGCATTCCAGCACCCATTTACTTTGGTACCTTGATAGACAAAACCTGTTTACTCTGGGGAAATCTGAAATGTGGGAAGCCAGGGGCATGCAGGATGTATGATATAAATTACTTCAGGTAATGACGGTTCTTGTGACATAAAACGTACCAATCCACACCTAACATGTTTTGGAGTGACAAAATTATATTTGGTTATGTTTTGAGAATGCTCACGAATGGTATAACTTCCTTATTTATATATTTTAATGTTTTCTCCTTATTTCTAAACTACTTGGTGCATATAAATGTGAATAGGATTCCTAACAAACCCCTTTAAAATACTTTTAAAAGGGAGTAGCATGTCTGTGTAGAGGACCTGGAGCAGTAAGGAGAGAGCTGTATCTTGAGCTGAGCTAGCATTGGAGCATGTTGGAGATAACAGGACAGTAAGTCCAGAGACCAGGGACAACTTCACAATGGGTGAGAATAAAATCTCTTGGCACACAACACATTATACTTATGGACAGAGAGGTGAGACTCTTCCCTTCTCCAAGGGTTGGGATGACAGAGTACTATCATATTCAGACAACATGCTCTGATATTCTAGTGCTTGGAAATTTTACATCCCTCTCATGCTTGCAACCTCATTATATGCTCCAATGTACTCACTTGTTGGCTGACTCATGACATAACTTGGCTCGGTTACAATGATTGTGACCCAAACCAGCAGAGAGTATCACAAAGGAAGATGTTCCCTTGTATGAATATATCTAAAACTATTACCATCAAGAACCAACAGATGAGGGAGCCTGGCCTCTGAGATCCAGGAGCATCAAGTTGTGTCTGTTTTCATGTTGTTGCTTGAACTAAAAGCAGTGCCTGCATGTTCCTCACCACTCTCAAGGCTACACAGGAACCCGTCACTAACAGTATAGTGAAAGAACAGTGGGTTCACTGATGACCCATGCTCAGTGGTCATGCTAGGCTGATCTTCAATTAGACATTAGTTGTTACCTTTCAGGCTTTCAAAGGCGTCAGACTCAAGAAAGCTTACAGAGAATTTTTGTTTGCTACTAACTGTAATGTGCTCCCCCTTGTTCTTGAAACAACTTCAGCAAAAATAAATAAATAAATAAATAAATAAATAAATAAATAAATAAATAAATAAATAAATAAATAAATAAATAAAAGCCCTAAGTGAGACCCACTACTCTGTTGCTAAGAGAGTAGTATATTGAAATATTCTGGGAGAGAAAAGTGTTGGCCACTGTCCTATCCTGAAGCATGTCTGGCTGTGATTGGCTGAGATTCATTCTTAGCCTGATGTGTCCATATTAACAGTGTAGAAGTATGTGATTACTACTGTTTGTATATCTGTGTGTATTAAAGTTCCAGGAGCCTTGATATTTCAAAATTGTTGAGTATAACCAGGAATTGTAAGCCTAATTGAGGCCTTCTTTCTTTATATTGTTTTTGTCAGAGTCTTTTATAACAGCAACAGAAAAATAAACTGAGATACTTTAAAATCTACTATCCATGTAGTAAAAAACACTTATCTCAATAGCATTTCTAGGTTGTTATATTAAGCATTAAACATCTACAGAGATATAATTTTTTTTTTTATATTTTCTCAATTTAGAAGTGTGCATGATCATTTTTTCTGATTCTTTTGTGGTCCAAGTTTTCTTGCCAATGGAATAGTCCCACCCACTATGGGATAGGATTTCTCATTTCAATTAATGTACTCAAAATAATATCCCATAAATCTGTTCACAGACTAAGAAAACCTACACAGCCCTTCAGTGAAATTTCCTTCCCAGGGGAACCTAGAATGTATGGACTTGCAACACAATTCATCACACAATATTTTCTTATAAATATCAAGAACATAAAGGAATGGCTTCATAGTTATTTAGGAATGTACTTGTCAAAATATCTACTTCTCAAACACATTAAATCCAGAAAACTAAAGGCACATTCATTAAATTTACAAAGAACAGATGCTTATAATGGTATAAAATTTATTCTCAGAAATAGTGAAAAAGAAAAACACTATTTTATTTCAGGAAGTTTCTACAGTTTTTAATGCTTAAACAATATAAAAGCAAATGAAAAAAGATGGGGCTAAAATACGGCTCGGTAGTTAATAGTACACATTGTTCTTTCAGAGCACATATTGCTCTTGCCAAGCATTTGAGTTCAATTCCCATACCTTATATTGTGCAGCTCAATACTTCATGTTACTGCAATTGTGAGGTAACCAGGACTCTTGAACACATGCTTTCACAGAGACCCTAACACACACACACACACACACACAGAGTTAAAATAATAAAAATATATATTAATCATAATACATGCAAAACCATACATAAAAATTAACAAATTGAAACTATTAATGTATAAAATTACTAACACAATTTATTATAGACATATTAGGATTTCAATGCCACATAAATATGTTGGTAAAATATAGCATCGAATGTAGAGGAGAAATCTCAAAAGGTGACTTTATGATGTTTGTGTATGTGTGATCAAAATTTAAGCAAACAAAACAGATTTTTCTTAACTTGATATAGGGATTTTATCATTTCAGTATTTAAGAGTATAGGAAGTAATGGCAGGAAAAGCTAATGGCTTAGTGTGAGATAATTGTAGAGCAGGTGTGATAGAGGAGTGTGAGGAGTCTGTCAGGAATCACTGAGAGCTAGAAGCCAAGTGCGTTATGGTAAGGGATTTCATCCTCAGGTAAACATTTATGAAAGCATTCTCATAGGCATACCCAGAGATATCTTTCTATAATGATCTTAAATCCATTCAAGTTGGCAAACTAGCCATCACCAAAATTAAAGGAATATTTAAACTTTTATGTTAGGAATGTTTTGACATTTTAACAAAAAGAATAAATTCCTTAGCAAACTAGATTTTTATAAATTACATGGACAAAATATTCACTCAATGTTTTTCTTTTAAGAATAAATGGTCTGTGAGAATATAAAATTAGCTTTTTTTTTTTTCTGAACCCAGTAAGAATTAACACAAATCAGTTGTTTCCAATAGGCGCATTTTCCTTGGGGTGCC
Source organism: Phyllotis vaccarum (assembly GCA_033318265.1). Taxonomy (NCBI): domain Eukaryota; kingdom Metazoa; phylum Chordata; class Mammalia; order Rodentia; family Cricetidae; genus Phyllotis; species Phyllotis vaccarum. The sequence continues at coordinate 75,433,576 of JARWLC010000011.1, forward strand.
TGCAGCACTCAGAGGATCAGGCTTGCTCCCAGCATTCTGCATTCTAATACTTATGAGGAAGTTCCAAGTTCCAGAGGAAACAGACTGCTCAGAAGGTGAAGTTGCCAAGATGAAGCTCTCAGAGAAGGAAAATCAGTACACGGATGTGCACAGAAGCCCTGAGGTTGAGAACAAAGAATTGCAAACTAAGCTGTGATGAGTTTACATTGGCCTGCACAAGCCGTGGACAGAGTGTACAATTGGTTCTTTTCAATTATGAGAGGTACTATAGGAACTCTTTTCTTATCCTTAAAGACCTCCAAAATTATTTTTAATCATGATAAAAATATTCACTTATAGTATTTTAAGAATATTAGGGGTAACACTTAAGATTTTCCCAGGGAAGACTATCGTGACCCCATACTGAACTTTAATGCTGCCTTCATTTACAAACAGCATTTCTTTTTTAACACAAGCAAAGCAAATGTTGATTTCTTACCTATATTCAAAAAGTTCTAAACTTCCCAATTCTTAAAACACTATTCAATTTTATTGAATGTATACTTTGATGTTGGAGGTATTTGCATCTTGGTTGTGTTAAACTGAAATAATTTGTTCAAATTTATCCTTTATATATGTAAGATACATACTTACCTCTTTATCTGTTTAAGTGTTGTTAACTATCTGTGTTTTAATTCTAGACATGATGCTTCCAAAATTAGACTTCTCATTAATGTGTCACCTGTTGTTTCCAATCCCATCTTTCATTGTTATTCACACATTTGATTACCTAGAGCGCTGACAAATTTAATCAGATTATTAAAAATCACGTGGCAATGATGGTTGGAACTCTTTCTTTACTCATGATTCAAAATTGGTCATTAAATTCATTCTTAAAAACAAGTATTTGAGAAAGCCAGTCCTTTCAAAAGCCTTTGTAGAGATGGAGTTGTGTGTCAATGGTACAATGTTTTCCTAGTATGTGAGAAGCCCTTAGTTCAACCCCAAAATAGATTAAACTGCTGAAAATAAAATAAAATGAAATAAAAGTAAAGGCTGTATGGATGCAATACAAGATTTTCTCAAAAGACTTCTTTCTCATATTTTGGTGGCTTCTCTAGCCCAGTGTTCATTTTACTCATGTTTCCATAGAGTACGTGTCTATTGATTTTCCAAATAATCTTAGCAAAATTTTTTAAAAAGGGACCAGTTAGATGCCTCAGTTGGCCTAGTATCTGCACAAAGGGATTACCATGATGGACCCAACTTCTTCATTTTAGATCCCAACTCTTAATGTTTCAACCACCTTTCAACAGCTCCTTGCTGAGACCAAGATTTTAACACATGTGCCATTGGATGATTGTCCAAACCCGAACAACAAAAAAGAGAAAGTAGACAACTGTTGTGAGAATTCCCCCATTCAGTCCAATGACCCAATGAATTGAACAGTTTGGTTCAATGGGTGTGTTCTTCTCTAAAGATATATGATTCATTAAGAACTCATTGGAGGAAGAGTTGAAGATGGGTAGTAACTTCTGGTTCCTCTGTCTCCACTCAGCTTTCCTGCAAGCTTGATTACCAGAGTCCATCTGCATGTGCAGGCATGTGCAGGCATGTGCATATCCACCTTTGACTCTGACCTGCATGCCAGTACATCATCATGCACAGGCCCACAGACATCTACAACAATTGTTCAAGGACCTGATCTGAACTAAGTCAATTGACAACTCTAAAAAAGTAAATAAATTGATAAATAGTTAAATAAATAAAAAAGGAGCAAAATAATTTTTAAAAGGGGTGATGTTAAAACATTTCCCAGGTCAATTGTAGCAAATATCACATTTCAGGGAATTAGAAGCCTGCTCACTGCTACTATGAATAGGATGATAGAAAAATTTATTCAAGAGATAAGCAACTTAGCTGGGAATCAATACAATTCCAATCATAATTGTTAACAGCCTGATAATTTATATCTTATCCTTAAATTTGGTTTGATAACAGTGCTAAAATGAGAAACTGAAAAATGTAGGCCTTAAAATATGGCAATGAAAAGTTGTTTAAAAGGTTACAGGCCTTGAAAGATAACATACAAGCCTAAGAGATACTTAATGAAGATAAGACAGCTCTGACTGATAAGCTAAAACACAAACACATACAGGTATTTATAATTATGGAGATTAAAAATGTACCTAGTGATATATGAACTATAAAACAGTTCACTATTCAGGAGATACAAGCCCTAAAAAACATAAATTCTAAACCTCCAAAATATTTATTAGTATTGAAAATCAAAGTATCCAAAGGAGAACCAACCTCACATTAACTTATATAGTTAGAAATGGGAGGCCCAAGGTTGTAACTACAGCACCCATTACTTAGCCTGTTGTACCAATCAATTGACTTGAATCTGTTCAATGGGTAATAGGAATTTATTAAGGTATGAATTGTGAAAATGAACCCATGAGAAACAGAACATATTGAACAGTTGAAATTGTCTCTCTTCTGTCAAGGAATACAAGAAACTAGCTGTCCAGTGTCTAACTGTGACCATTTCCCCTTTGCCTATAAGAGGTCATATCTGCAGGTAAAGAAGCACTACCTCTTTGGGGCTAGATAGCCCAAGGTCATGGGCTAAGCAAATATTACAAGGTTGTCTATCATGTTGTGGTTTCCCAGCTCACCCAAATTCTCCACCCAGCTTCCTGCAGTAGCAATAATGCCACAGCACACAAAACCACTGGTGCTAGATCCTCTTCTTATTTATTTCTAAAGGAAATTCCTTAGTCTAACTTTACTGTTTCACTCCTACCCTAATCTTAACAGTCATTATCAAGATACTGGTGAATTATTGGAAAAAAAAAAGAACTATATCTAGAATTTCAGGATTGTTGCAGTGTATCTAGTACTGGCCTGAATGTTTCAGCATAGATAGCTTTCTGACACCTCTATTATTGTACTCACCTCTCACTGTCCTTTACTGCAGAAAGTACATATACAGGCAATGAGACAAATTCACTGATGAAGGACTCAAGCATTTGGGCTCAAAATGAAGAGAGCCCAAAGATATTCCCTTTGGCTGGTGTTTCAAGATCTTAGATGAAGACATGATTGTCATAGCTAAGGGCTTCCTGAAGTTTTAAAGAATATACATGAAGGGACAATTGGTGCCTTTGGAGGTCAGAGACGGGTGTTAGGTCTATTGGAACTGGGACTGGAACTCTAGTCTTCTTAAGGAGAAGCAAATGCTAATTCATCTTTCCATTACCTGAATGTTTTTATTCCTTTTCAGACTAGATAATTTTATTTCTTTTCCTTGCTTCATTTGGCCTGGCCAAGAAGCTTCAGTGGAGTTTAGAAGTGATATTGTTTAGTCTGCCCCTGGATGAATTTGTAGTAGCATTATGTTCTGTTACATTGTAAATAAGTGTCCCTCCTACTGGCTTAATAAAAAACACTGATTGGCAGAAGGCAGACTGACAATTTGGGTGAAGCTACCTGTAACAATGAGCTTTCTGGCCCAGAAAAGCCCCACAGTTCGGACCTGCCTGTTGTCACTTATCTGGATCAGCAATACCAAAGTCTGAGTGAAACACGTAGACACTCTTATTAACTTCATGTTCTTTGGCCTGTGGCTTAAGCACATTGCTAGGTAGCTTCTTCTTCTTAACTCAACTTCTTTTCACTTTCATTAATTTGTCCTGCCACTTGGACCGTGGCTCAACTGTGTTCCTTATGTGTTTGCTTCTTTGGGTGTCTGGCTCAATCTATGTCAACTCTGCCCTCTTTCTCCTACCTATGCTGATTTTCCTGCCTATGGCTCTGCTGTTTGCCAAGGGTCAAAACAGCTCCTTTATTTAAAGATTGGTATTCATGGCATACAGACATTCCCACATTAGCTACCAGATTAAGAAAACTCTAAAGCAGAAAGACCAGAGAAGAGCAGAGACATACTAGCAGAGACACCAGCAAACACAGAGGACAGAAGATGGCTATGCTGCTCTGAGAAAAGGTTCCAAGCCACATGGCTAAACAGCTTAATAGAAATAGACTGAATTAAGATGAAAGAACTAGCAAGTTATATGTCTGAGTCATAGGTCAATCAGCATAAAATTAATTTAAGCCTTTGTGTGATTATTTGGGGCAAAGCAGCAGCAGTGCTGAAAGTAGGCCCAATCTTCTCAGGCTAGACCCAAAATTTGGGTCTGAAACATGTGACAAATGTTGTCTTCTGCATCATTGGTTTTCAAGTGTTAGCATAATCTTTGTTGGATTTTCAGTTCTGAAAGCAATCCTGAGGTTCTCATTTTCTGTGGAAACAAAAGCAGAACCACTTTTTCAAAACAACAGATTCTTATACCCAAATTTTGAAGTTAAGATACCTTTAAAATATATATGTTGTTTCAAGTTAGCTGCCTTTACAATCAAATGTCTTCTTGCAGTTAGCACATTAACAGTCAAAAATTAAAAAGAACAAAATGATATACATAATCTAGACTGTGCATTTTTCATTGATACATGAATATAACTGTTATATAGTTTTACTGTCTTATTAAAGAGTTTATTCATTTAAATTATTTATGGTTATATACTGCTACCATTTATGAAAGGCAACCAAGTAACAAGTGTTAGTCTCTAAAGTCAAGCCCTCCTCTGAGTTCTGTCATCACAACAATTTAAGAATTTCTGCCTCTGATTCTCTCTCTTTTTTAGTTATTTCTCTTGGGATCCCTCCTTATTTATATCCTTCTATCCCTCTATCTGTCTCTCTATTCCCACTGTTCCTTCACCTCCTCTGTTATTACAACCACATCCTAGTATAATAATAATAAAGTCCTTCTACAGAGAAATGATTCTGTTTCTCCTGCTAACCATTGGTGTCTCTTCCTCATCTCCATGAGGTCTTTGCATTCATAAAAATCTGTTACCAGGTAACTGAGTATTTCATATTTATATCATGCCAGATCCACACAAAATACTAACAAGTATTCTCAATAATATAAAGAATTTAAATGGGATTTATATAAATGCTGGACACAGAGAATAATAAGAAAGGAATAGTTTCCTATGGTATGCATTTGGCATATGTAAGGCAGATGTTGAATACTTGGTCCTCTTAGAATAAAATTATTCCATAACACTGGGAACAATTAGTTACTACAGCAGTACTAAAATATGGTGCTCAGCTCAAATGGGGAAAAGAAGCTAAAGTCATTTAACAACATGGTAAGGCTAGAGGTTTTGAACTTTCTGAGATCAAATACTTGGTGAAGGCAGTTATGCTGGTATAAATAGGATACATTTGATGAATACACTTTGTCCCTCTGCTGGACAACACTCTTAAATGCTTTGGACATGATTTAAGAATTCAGAAAGAGAACTGAGGCATATACTAAAGTTATACACAACTCAAAAGAACACTTCCCTGAATTTTTGCTAAGATTCACTTTAGCTGTAAGTCAAATGATATCAGACCCAGAAGCTACATGGATACGGAATCAGTCTTTGCCTATTTAAAACACTAACTTATAATAGCAAAAGGCTAATTGAGCCTTTACAAGTCAGAGCATCACCCATGGAAGAATGGATCCAACACAACTCAATGTTGATTCTTTTCAGTATGATGATATAGTGATGCTTGGGCAGAAGAGAAAATTTCCACAGGCTTAAGAAAAAATAAAAATGTCAGATTTTTAAAATTTTCATAAACTAGGCAATCTTAGAAAAAAATTGTAGGTAGAACGTTTATAGGAATAATGTTTTTTTAGAGATAACTCAAACAGCAAGCCCCAATCTTCTGGATTATGCAGAAGAACAAAGGCTGACATTGGACCAATGAATGCAGATCAACAAGGAACAAGCAAGGCAACCCTTTACCACCGGAAAATGCCTTGTAGGATCTCTTTTAGGGCTCTATGTCAAACATGGAAAAATTATTCTCTGTCACCAGGAGAGAACTCTTCTACAGAGCAACTAAAGAAACTTATACCTATGGTGAAAAACCATATTTCTGTGGAGGATACCATAAATTTAGAAGATAAGACAAATGTTCCAGGGGAAACACTACAATAAATACTTACTAAGCTTATGAATTTATCCAAGACCAAAGTGATACAAAAATGTCATTGTAATTGAAAGTCTTTTGAACACAGGGGCATATGTAACTATAATTACACCAGAATTGTGATATCCAAATTGGCCTCTTCAGGAGGTAGATGTCCCATTTTTAATGACTGGCTGAAACACTATCTAAAGTGAAACAAAGCACAAGATGGGTCAAATTTATGGGACCAGAATGGCATAAAGATTGAAGCCATATATGGCTAACATAGCAATGAATTTATGTGGTGGTGACTTTTACAGCAAGGAAATATCCAGATTAACATTCTTCCAATCTCAGAAACAAATTATAAAACGATGCACTCTTATGGGAAAATATTAAAAGGTATCAAAAACCAATCATTGACCAGTTGGGCTACACAAAAGCAATGCATAACACCTCTTGGCCTTTCAGTAGTATTTGCAACTCTACATTTGCAATAGTCTTCAGTTCTAATGCAGCAGCTAATTGAGAGAAGCTAAGGCCACTGACTAAGAAGGTAAAGCTGGATGTTTTGAAACTTCCCAAGCATAAATCTTGTTGAAGACAACTATGGTAATATAAACAGGCTACGTCTGATGAATACACCTTGCCCTTATGCTGTACAGAAGCCTCAAATGTTTGGGGCAAGATACAAAGATCTGAAAAAAGGACAAATCCATGTACCAAAATTAAAAAGGCCCAAAACACCATTTCACTATATTTTTGCAAAGATTCACTTCAGCTGTACAAGGAAAAATATCCGGGCTCAGAGTCTAGACAAGTGTTCATTCAAATTTTGCCTTTTGGAAATTCTAACTTAGAATACAAAAGGATAATTGGGACTATAAATATCAGATCACTAGCCATAGAAGAAAGAACCCAACATATAGTCAATATTGGTTCCTTAACGATGATGATACTTAGACAGGAGAAGTTATTTCTAAAGTCATAGGAAAAGTCAAAGTATAAAATATTTTATTTCTGGAAAACAAGGTCATATCAGAAGGTATCAGGTAAGGCATCCTAAAAACAATGTTTTTTCAGGGATACCTCAAACAGAAGGCCCCAGACTCGTGGATTATACATAAGATATGGCAAAATCTGACATTTGACTAATAAGTGCAGATCAACAAAGGGTAATACAGCAAACTTTTACTGACAGAAATTATCTTGAGAGCACCTCTCACAGGCTTCTGTATTGAACTTGGTTTAGTCATTTCTTGTCACCATTGGGGAAGCTCCTCCACAGAGAAATTAATTTACGTCTATGGTGAAAAACTATATTATAGCTTTGGAAGATAAAGCAAAATCTTGAGGAGAAACAATAAAATAAATATTTTGACAGAGTTCTATAAATTATTAAGGACTAAGGCTAAAGATACAGATAATTGACACTGTAATAGAAGGTATTTTAGACAAAGGGCACAAATAATTAACATTGTAATTGAAGATGTTTTGGACAAAGGGGTAGTAGTTCTGCTGTAACTATAATTAAAGCAGAATTGTGGCACTTGTATTGACCTCTTCAGAAGGTATATGTTCAGCTTTTTGTGGTTGGAACATTATCTCACGTAAAACAAAACACAAGATGGATTGAGTTTATAGGGCCAGAAGGGCACAGAGGAGAACTGAAGACATATGTGGCCAGTATTGCTATGAACCTAAAGGGTCATGAATTGTTACAGCAATGAAATGCCCATCTCAGAAATTCTTCCCATCTCAGAAACAAATCGTAAACAAACATATGTTTCTGGGAAAGAATTAAAAGGTATTATAATGAATAGTCACCAACCATGTTGTGTTGCAATGGTGAGGTTTCTTGGTCCTGGTCGCCAGAGGCCCGAGACCCACAGACTTGCCACCCGAGACCGCTTAGCCACCCAGCTGCCCGCCTCTCAGACCCCCAGAAATGACTCAGATGCTTATATTAACATCATGCTGTTTGGCCTATGGCTCAGGCACATTGCTAGCTCTTACATCTTAAATCAACCCATTCTCATTAATCTGTCTGCCACGTGGCCCATGGCTCACCCGGGTTCCTTACATGTTGATCCTTGGGTGGCTTGCTATATCTGCCTCTGACTCCGCCCTTCTTTTCCTACCTATTTTGATTCTTCCTCCTACTTCTTCTATGGTGCCTGTCATGACCCAAAACAGCTCCTTTATTTAAAGATTGAGATTCACAGCATACAGAAAGGCATTCCCACATCAATGTTGGCTGTACAAAATCATGACACATCTTTTGATTGTTCAGAAGTACCCACAACCCGACCTTTTAAATGATGTACTGACAAACCTGTATGGTTAGAATAATGGCTTTTGACTCAGAACATTTAAAGGCTGTAGTATGTAGTTTCTGGCCCAGACTTTCAAGCCTAGCCATGATGTTTGGACCTGCTCTCAGCTCCACTGCCATTTGGTTCCAAATAATCACACAAAAGCTTTCATTAATTGTACACTGATTGACTTATGGCCTAGAAATATTGTTAGCTAGCTCTTTCATTTTACCTCAATCTATTTCCATTAATCTGTTTATCCACATGGCTTGGTACCTTTTCTCTGAGGAGCATGGCTATCTTCTTTCCTCTATGTCTGCTGAGATCTCTGCTGGGGTCTCTCTTGGTGTCTCTGCTCTGCTCTTCTTGTTCCCAGAGCTTCTAATCTGGCAGCCATGCCCACACTTCCTGTGTGACTTCTGGTCAATCAGATTTTCATTAAACCAATAGGAAGGATAAATATCACTAAATCCACCCCCCCCTTTTAAAGAAAGAACCCTGAATCTAATTTTCTTTGTATAGTTTTTTTCTATTATCTATAACAACTTATAACCAACACTTTAAACAAAGACAAACATCCATTATCCATTTGGTGGGAATATGGGCATAGTATTTTTAGGCTACTTTCTACTGAATGAGGGCTCTGGCAATCCTATGTGGACCCAAAGAAATATTTATGGTTATGGACAAGTCTTTAGTGGAATAGTCTGTAAGACTGAGTCATTTCAGCCAAACTCTTTGAAGCTGTTTTGGATGCAGAGCTCTGCAAAAAAACAAAACAAAACAAAACAAAACCCAAAACCAAAAAACAAACAAACAAAAAAACTACAACAGAGATGCTCTGAAATACTGGATCGTCTGGACCATCCATTTTTATTGGAGACTTTTCAGCAGGTCTTCCTTGATCAAGCTTTATTTTCTTTAACCAAGAATAAATTCACAGGCTCTCACTTTCTGTGGGAATAAAAAGAAAATCTCTTCTTCTAAGTAGCATATATTTTGATTTCAATTTTAAAGTCAGCTCATAATTTTTTTTCTGATTTTGGGAAAGTGATGGAAGATACGATAAGGACATATGTGATACATATTAGAAGGAGTATTTAAAATTGAGAGCATTTTCTACTTTCTCTGACTTATTAATGAAAGCTTTCTTTAAAATGATAAAACACACAAACACGTGCATCCTTCATCCTCCAGTTGAAGGGGACCATTTGTCAAAACCTTTGTCAGGACCAGGAAAATCAACACCACGACACATGGTGTAACCACTTCCAGCAAACCACCAACCCCACAGCCTCACAGCATCTTCCCAAAGCTTCGGTATGTAATTCTTGTGTTTATAGATCCAACCTGACACCAAGTGAAAGTGCACCTATTTTAGCTGTGCAACCAGTTTCCTTTGAATCTAGTTATCTAAACTAAGATTGTTCAAAATTTTCCATTTTATACTGACTTGTACAAGTTTGACATAGGAATGGAATAAACTTTGTTTCAAGTATGAATACATCCTTTTTACTTATAATTTTTAAAACACAAAGTTAAGAAACTATTGTTAGAGTTAAACCAATAACTTGAAGGCATGGTTGGTAATGTTAATATTTGTTATTTATTTTCCATGTTTTTGGAATACATAAAATTTAAATATTTCTTATATACAACATAGAATTAAATCTCCAGTGATGTAGAATGCCATTATCTGGGACACTGTGAATTATCATTGGATAATAAACAAACTGGTTGGCCTAGGGCAAGGCATCTTAGAAGCAGGTGGACATCCAAGCATGGATAAAGGAAAGGGGAAGACAGAGGGAGAGATACTATGAGCTGCTGCTGAGGAAAAATATATAAAGGAATTCAGGTAAGCCATGGGCCACATGGAAATACAGATGAATAGAAATGGGTTAAGTTGTAAGAGCTAGCAAACAATAAGTCTGAGCCATAGGCCAATCAACATGTAATTCCTATAAGCCGCTGGATGATTATTTGTGACAAAGCACCAGAGTGTGGTTTATTTGAGACTGGTGGTCTGGATGTCAGGGTTAGGCCAGGACAAAAATTATTTACTACAATGGCACCCAACATGGGGCACATACACCTGCATAAAGCCTGAAAAACTTTAAAAGTGTTCTAGAACACAGAAGAGCCAAAATCAGCTTCTGAGTTGTGTCTTCGATGTGTGTTATGGTACAGAGATGCCTTGGCATGGTGTATGAGCTTGAGCTATAAAATGTTGAGCTTTCAGAGTATGGCTTAAGCTACAACAATGCCAGCTTTTGAAGTCTCACAGGAGCCTAAGTGTAAGAAACAAGTTGTATTTAATGGATTTAAGCTTTCTGCTTATATAGACAAAAAGGAAACAGAGTTAAAGACTACTTCTTAGTAGCAGCAGCATTTTCTTGGGTCATCTCTGTTTGTTAGAGGTGATCAGAGGTAGAGCTTTTTAAAGAGAGGCTTCCTAACTCATCTTTAGCAGTAAACAACTGGTTCTTATAAGAGTCCTTGCTGTCAAATACTTAAATGGAGTTTATGAACACTGAGTGGCCATGCTCTACTTGGTGGCAATGTGGACCCTAAGATTCTCCAGAGTGGTAATTGTGGCTTCAACCAGTATGTCTGCTAAAAAGCTAACCTCTCTATGATCCTAGAGTAGAAGCTAGGTGGAGCTTGCCAGCCATCCTAGCTTTTAATCCTAGCCACACTTTGGGGATTAAAAGTGTGATCAGAAACAAAAAAAAAGGATAAGAGATAAGAGAGATACAGTAAAGACAGATTTTTTAAAAAATCTAAATTTTATATAGTGTGTTTAAAAATATGTGTAGGCTTGGATACAAAGAAAAATATAGATAAAATCTTTTGAAAGTAGAGTAAAATAATACTAATAATAAGCCATGTAAAGATGGAAATTATAGAGTGTCTGTATACTGTATGTTATTATCTTGTCTTTAATTTTTTTTACTACAAAGAAAGTAGTAAGGGCTGCTAAAAAAAAACATTTGATTATAAATGCTGCTGGATTCATCTAGCCTGTATATTTTGTAAATGATTTGACTTTAAAATTGAAATTAAAAGATATGCTACTTTGGAGAAGAAGTTTTCTTTTTATTTCCACAGAAAATGAGAGGCTGTGGATTTATTCCCATTTTTTAAAAAATAAGATTTGATCAAGGAAGACTCCCTGAAAAAAATCACTGATGGGAAGACATGGCCACATCAGCTTCAAGGCTGCCAACTAAGATAATTCAGCATCAGGACCCCTATAAGATTGCCAATGTCCCCAATTTGCAGGAATTAATTTATGGAAAACTATGGCTAAATTCCAAAAATACTATTTATAAGTCTTTATTATAAGTGGTTAATGGTCATAGTTAATCTCTTTCTGGAAAAGAAAAGGAGGACATGATATAAAAAATGATTTTTAAAAAGATAGATTATTGAATTATTTTGATAAAAAACATTGCTCTCTAAATACACTATGTTGGTATGGATTTTGGTTTATTAATACAAAATTAAGATTATTTCATTATGCTATATGTATATTTATTTCTACTTTTGTTTAAGATATTATATTTATGCAATTCCTTTAAAATTGTAATGCATAATTATTAAATACAGATTAATAGTTATCTATGATAAACAAAATTATAATCAGGTGTATTTTAGATATACAAAGATATATTTGAGTTAGATAAATAATCTTCAAATACTTCAAAAGCCTACAAAATATAAATTTAAAATGTCCTAAAAATTGGACTTTTCTGGACAGTGAAACATGTCTGCTCCTGGTAGTAGCAATCTGTTTCAAGAGGCTATGGGCATCAAAAAGCTTCATATAGAGTTAATTTTTTCTGGCAGAGGATATCCACTAAACAAGAAACTTGTCTTGCCTCAATTGCCTGACAGTATGCTAATATAAACTGGACATGAGGGCGCATAGGAAAGTGGCCTCTGAACTTTGGCAGAACAAGCCAAGGTGGTCCTTTAGGTTCTTGCTTCACAGAGAAAACTGCCAGACACTCTGCAGGATACAGGGAAAAGTGACTGACAAACTATGCCAAATGGACAAGACAGTCCTTCAAATTTCCTACTTTAATGAAAGGTCTGCCAGGAATCTAGGTCTTTAGACTGAAGATGGATGCTCCAACATTACAAAGAAATTTTGTGTGACTATCTAGGTAACCAGATGCCTCTGTCATTTCCAGAATTAGGAAGTTGCTTATAATGCACTTCTTTAATCCCATAATATTATGTCCTCCTGAGGTCTTTGATGTAGTTGAAGACCAGTTATAGATATAGTTTTCTTTAGTTATAATAAATGGTAAATTAGATGTAAAGCTTTATACTCACAAGGATAAGTTAGATAATAGAATATTTTCTATAATTTTGCTAAATCCAGATAGATTAGATATTCTAACTGTAATTCTTGCTTAATAAATGTTTTGTTATATGTAATTTTTTATTTGTTAAAATTTAAACCTTCCTTTTTGGTTAGATAGAAAAGGGGAAGTGGTATGGGATATTATTCTGTACACTGTGAATTATCATTGAATAACAAATGAATAGTTGTTACAGGAGGTTACTGGCCCTGATTAGTTCCATAATCCAGACCCAAGAACAGCTGCTTTCCCCCCAAAACTCAGATGTTTATATTAATTTTATGCTGTTTGTCCTATGTCTCATATATTGCTAGCTGGCACTTTCATCATAATTCAAACCATTTCCATTATTCTGTCTTACCACATGGCCCATGGTTTACCTAATTCATTACATCTTGCATCATGAGTGACTGGATCTCTATGTCTGACTCCACCCTCCTTCTCCTACCTATGCTCCAATTTCCCCACCTACTCCTATGGTGCCTGACATGACCAAAACAGTTATTTTATTGACAGCATATAAAAAGAAGTTTGTCAATAGAGCAAATCCACTTAAAATATGCCAATCTGAAATCAATATTTATTGGCATATAAACAACACTCATGATACAGATAACAGCTTATATAGGCACCTGAGTGATCAGATAATCAATGTGATGGATGATGGACACCAATCCAGTCTCTCAAGAAGTCAGAAACAAATGGGGTCCCCAAGATCCTAGCAGCTTCTCTTGAATGGGGCTGGCCACTCCCCTTTCAGGACCCTGGGACCCTGGATAAGTGTCTTTTGACCTTATAAGCTGACACCTGAATCCCACCACATCTCCCCCTTTTGTCTAACTAAAAAATTCTAAACTAAGACTATATACAATAGGAATTATTATGAGGCAATATCTAGGAGAGGATAAGGCATGATCTACAACCAAAACATAACACATATAAAGTATATCATACATTTCTAGAATATTGATAGATGGTAGGGTGTATACATTACTTCAAAACTGTTCATCTGGAATAGTGAAAATCCAACACCTGAATGTCCCTCACTAAGGGATAATAGGGTAGTAACCTTAAATACCTATTCTTCAACCCCTTCAAGACATGAGAAGGAAAATATATCACCTGAAAGTCAGAAGCACATGAGAGTAGTAGCTTCCAAAATTTGAAAGAGGACAGTGACACAGCTATCACCTATGGTTTTCAGCACCGTTGGAGCATCCATCATTTTGGCTGCAGAACTATGGTATCTGACAGATCTTTTCATAAGCAGGGCATTTTTGGAGGGACTATCTTATCCTGTCCAGCCAGGTTTTGTCAGTCTCCATCTGTCATCCTGTTCATCCAGCTTAGACATCATGTATGTACTGTAAGCAATCAGTTCTTCACCCAACCAGCCATTCTCTGCCAAAAGGACAAACTCCAAAGGAGCGTCCTTGATGTTCAACACCATCTCAGGAAAGGAACAGTGACATCAGGAATCATGGCATTTCACACGGCCGAATTCTGAATAACAAATGTTAAAGGCCATATTCTCTGGGTCTATGAAATGGTTGAAGACTCCTGTCTATCTATGGTATTCTAACCTGTATCTGGGATGACTGTGACATTGCAAATTTAAATAATGTTGACTGCAGTTTTATCATCCTAAGGATTGAAACCTGCTATCTATAAAGGTTATCTATAAAGGGATGTACAATCTATGAACAATGACTTTTAGTATGACTATCAAAATTAGCCAGAGGGATATATATACACATATATAAGTGTATATATAATGCAAAATGGTAACAGTATTTTAGACATATATATATATATATATATATATATATATGTATCATCGAAACAAAGGTATATAAAACATCTTGTGCATATATCATAACTAGTGCATTCAAACATTATGTCTAGTATAGTTAAATGGAGGTAGCAATTGTATAGTGGACATGACAATAATGTGCAAATATTTTAAACAGAGGTAGAAGCATATGTAAAATATAGCAGTTACAGATTCAATTTTACATCGATGTACAAGTTACTCTTGACATATAAAACAATTTCAGTTTTAAATTTGTACCAATATACACATAACCTAAATAAAATATATAAAAAGGTTTCACATTTGTATCAATATACAAATATCTACGCCACTGCAAATTGTCTTTGGCTTGGCCCATATATTTGGCTAAAAATTGTTTATAGGTAGGTAGAACAATCTACCTTTATTTATCCTATCTACTCCCCTTTCTCTTCTTTAAAAGAGATCCCTGAGGCTATATTATTGTTCTGCCCTAAACCCAATTTTAACTTATAACTATTGTATCAGAATAATAATTACCCACAACCCTCAGAGGACAAAACTTATGGGGAAAGGAGGCATAGTTTTTTATAGGGTTGCTTCCTGCTGACTTAAGGGTGATGGCATCTCTTTGGGATCCTGTAAAAGATAAAACAATGATTAGATCCTAATGGGCTTACTATACAAATCTATAACTATTCTCAGAGTACTGGGTAAATCCATCTGGAATTCTTATCAGAGATGTGACATGAAGGATAATCATAGAGAGCTATCTTGTAACCATTTTGGTAGTCTATTTTCTAAAAGCAATCACTGAATCATTGGTGTAAGCCAGGTTCTTGATTTCTCTATTTCTGCCTCTGTCTCTGTCTGTCTCTGTCTCTCTTTCTCTCATTCTCTCCCTTTTATTCCCATTTGACTAGTAAGAATTGTTGTGGTGGGGGCCCCATCTCAGTTCCAGATGCTTTGTATATAGCTGATTATAGGAAATGTTGTTTACAATGGAAAACTTAAGCATTATTGATACCCAAAGAAGATATTTACATCCTTTATGACTTAAGGAGAAGATTGTATGCAGACAGGATGGTTGGGCAGTTTAGATACAGAGATAAACAAGGTTAAAGATGAAGTCACGATAGTATTGATCCTTAAGCATTTTGTCTTCTGTCCTGCACCAGGTAGCTTTTCTGATATGAGACAGAATCTTTCACATTTTCTTTACCAATATGCTTGAGTTTAGAGAGAGAGAAAGCCACTTGCTCCCATTTCAAATCCAACTCTATTTATAGTCAAATCAGGACCACAATTTTTTTTTAAGAAATATAGATGTAAGATGTAAAGCAGTGAGAATGGAGAGATTACCCAGTAGTGCATATTTGTATCAGTTGGTCTCACCGTCCGTTGTTTATATTCCTTCATCATCAATCTCCCTTCTATTGTAGGTGACTAACCATTCAATATCCAGTCAATGTCTTAAAGACAGTTGTATCCATTTTCCTGTAAAGACAAAATTGAGACCCTACCCTGGTCTTGTTAAATGTGTCTTTTTTTACCATGTATCCATTTGTCATATCAGTGATGAACAATTACTTCTCCTCCTCAGGAAGGGACTCCTTTTCAAAGTGGACCTTTATTAATTTTGCCAGTATCCATATCTTTTCTTTTCCTGTTGAAACAAAGCAAAACCCCTACCCCACCAAAGCATATATCCTGGCTTCCATTCTGAAGTCAACACATCCTTGAAGTAGATAGGTTGATTTATCTCAGAATATTTCTCCATTACCCAATGTCTCTCAGCAGCTGATGTGACCTTTTCATCAGCATTAAGAAAATTCAAGGTCAATAAGGCACTATGAAACCTTTCCCTGGGTTTATAAAGCATCTCTTTCAACATGCGGTGAGATCTCTCTACAACAGCCTGTCCTGTGGGATTGTGTGGTATCCCTGTAATATGCTTTATTTATAATATCCAAAAATCAGCTTCATTTTTTTGGAAAATGTAAGCTGGAGCATTGTCAGTCTTAATCTGAGTGGGAATTCCCATTATTGCCACAGTTTCCAAAAGGTGAGCAAGTATAGTATCAGCTTTTTCAGAACTCAGGGCAGTTGCTCATTGCATTACAGAGTAAGTATCAATGGTATGATGTAAATATTTCATCTTTCTGAATTCTGGAAAGTGAAACACATCCATTTGCCAGATCTCATTTCTCTGTGTACCCTTAGGATTAATTCCTGCAGATAAAGCTGGTTGTTTATAGAAGGAGCAAGTGTTAAAATTCTGTAGTATTTCTTTTGCCTGATGCCAAGTGATGGAAAAACTCTTCTTTAGTCCTTCAATATTAGTGTGATGTTTCTCCTGAAATTCTGTGGCCTCCAGCACATTTCCTATTAACAACCGATCAATTTCATCATTACCTTGTGGTAGAGGGCCTAGGAGACCTGTGTGTGCCCTGGTATGTGTTATGTACATAGGATGTATCCTATTTCTGATGATATCCTGTAGTTGTATGAACAGTAAGGTTAAATATGTATCATCAGGAATGAAGTCAGAAGTTTCAACATGTAAAACAACTCCTTCTGCATACTAAGAGTCATTTATTATGTTGAGAGGCTCTGTAAAATCCATCAACACCATAATAATTACATATAGTTCTGACTTCTGAACAGCGTTATAAGGGCTTGAGCCACCTTAATTAAGTTTTCTAATTTGTAGCCAGCCTTTCCTAAGTTGTTCACATCAGTATAAAATGTAGGGGCTCCAGAAATAGGTTTATCCTGTACCATATGAGGAAAGATCAAATTAGTTTCCTTTGTAAATTGAATTCTCTTACTTCAGGATATTTATTATTAATCTCTCCTAAAAAATTACTACAAGCCTTTTGCCAAGGTTCACTGTCTGCCCATAATCGATCAATTTCTTCATTAGTCAAAGGCACAACAATTTCTGGAGGGTCCTTTCCAGTCAATTGGTGAAGTCTGAATTTACCTTTAAAAATCCGATCAGAAATTTTTTCAAAATATGTTTTCAGCTTCTTGCTTGGCCTATGCGGCAGAAATATCCATTCTAATATAATATTGTCTCTTTGCTTTAAGACTCCTGTCAAAGATTGTCTAGAGGGGAAAATAACCAGTATGCAATCTAGGGCTGGATCCACACGATCTACATGTGCTTTCATAGTTTCTTTTCCACCAACACTAATTCTTTCTCAGCTTCATCAGAGAATTCTCAGGGACTATTTAAGGCCGTTTAACCATCTAAAGTCTTGAACAAATTAACTAGTTTGTAGTTTTTTATACCAATAATGCGCCATAGGTGAGCAATATCTCCTAGCAGTTTTTGACAATCATTAAGAGTCCTCAATTTATCTATATTCAATTTCAACTTTTGGGACCTAATTCTCTGTAAACTTATTTTATGTACTAAATAATTGATAGAATCTGCTCTCTATGCTTTCTTTGTGGTAGTTTGTAGTCTCTAATCAGGCAATATTTTCTTCAGTTTTTCAAACAATGTTTCTAATGTATCTAGGTATGGGTCTGCCAATAAAATAGCCATATAATGGTAAATGATAGATTGTGGGAAGTGCTTGCCCAGCTGTTGTATAAAATATTGGCATAAGGTGGGACTATTCATTGAAGAAGGACCCTCCATTGGTACCTTTTAACTGGAACATGAATTATTAAGAGTAGGCACCGTAAAAGCAAATTTTTTCTTGTCCTGTTCCTGTAAAGGTATGTTTAAAAAAAAAAACAGTCCTTCAAATCAATAACTGTAATAGGCCATCCCTTAGGTAGCAGGGAAGGCAGGGGAATACCAGATTGTAAAGAACTCATAGATTGAACCACTTTATTAATTGTACTCAGATCTGTCACCATCCTCCACTTTCCAGACTTCTTCTTAACAGTGAATACAGAAGAATTCCATGGACTTCAATATTCTGAGTCTGTAACTGTTCCTGTACTAGCTGTTCCAAAGCCTGAAGTTTCTCCTTTGTCAAGGGCCACTTGCTGAACCCAAATAGGCTTTTCTGTTAACCATCTCAAAGGCAGTGCTGTGAGTGTCCTTTTAGGTTTGGTGGCTATTGGGCAATTCTTTTGCACAACCTGAATGGCTGGTGAATTGAGTCTCTGGTTGATATCTGAACCTGGAAGGATTTTAATCTGGTTATTCCATTGCTGTAGAAGGTAATGACCCCACAGATTCACTGCTATGTCAGTCATATATGGTTTTAACCATCCTTTCTGACCTTCTGGTCCTATGCAGTTGAGCCATCATATACTCTGTTTTACTTGAGATATTGTTCCAATACCCAGAAACTGGATATCCAATGCTTGTAAAGGCCATCTTGGATGCTATGATTGTGGGGTTATGATTGAAACATCAGCCCCCATGTTGACTAAGCCCTGGATATAAATATTATATATTTATATCCTGTACTTTCAATTTTGGTCTCCATTCATTTATGGAAGTCTGACAAAATATTTGTTTTGTGATTTTTCTTGGAACTTTCAATTTCTCTCTTGAATTTATTCTACTATCCAACGCCATATGATCTTCTAGATTAGGCATTGGATTTTCTATTTGTCCTGAGAATTATTCTCCTTCACTGTGACTGGATATAATTGGACCTTCCTTGGCTTTGAAATCTGATTTTTGGGAACTTCCTGGGGGAAGCCTCAAGAGACATTTCCCAATGGTAGAGGGTTCCCTTCTTTGTCCCTGGTAGATCTACATTTGTTGGTCCAATGTCGTCCTTTACCACAACTTCTGCATAACCCAGAAGGCAATGGCCTTCTGTTTGAGTCATACCTAAAATGGATATTATTTCCAGAAGTTCCTTGTGTACAGTGACATCTTATATGACCTGGTTTACCACAGTTAAAGCAAGTGATACCTTGGTTCCTCACCTTAACATTAGCAATAACTTGGCATACCCAATTTTCTTCATCACAGTAAAGAGATTCAGCACTGATTGTATACTGAATCCATTCCTCTATTGGTGTAGATCTGATCTTTAAAGGCATAAGCATTCTTTTAAATTCCAGATTAGCATGATCAAAGGCCAGAGAAAGTATTAACTGCCTCCTAACTTCTGGATCTGAATCTGTTCTATATACAGCCTTTGTAAGCCTCTGTAGAAAGTGGGTATAAGGTTATTTTAAGCCTTGTTTGACCTTGGTATAAGGCTCAATTTTCTGATCAGGGTCCAAAATCTTTTCCCAAGGATTCAATGAGCCAGTATGACACAGCAACAACATATGTTCACTATAAGTAGTCTGAGCCTTCACATCAGCAAACATGCCTTCACCAAGGATTTTGTCCTGAGAAATAAAAAAGCCCCTTGGTGCTCTAAGGCCCTAGCCTCCTCCCTAAACCAATTTATGTGTTGCAAATTTTGGCTATATTCCAATATGGCAGCAGTGAGCTGCATCCAATCATTAGGAGATATCCGTTTTTGGGTGACCATGAATTTAACAACTGTTTTACATAATTAGAGTGTATTCCATGAAGCGATATGGCCTCCTTACAATCTTTGATATCTTTCTTATATATTGGCTCACAATTATACTCTACAAATTCCAGGGACTCCCCATATGCTTTCTTTGACTGAACAATAACCGGAAACAATACTAGTGGAGAAAGGGGTAGCCCTGTCATGTTTATAACCAGGGGTTGACCTAAATTGTTCTGAGCATAAAATGCATTATCACCTTTTTCCAGTACTGCAATACGGTCCGCTCATTCCTGAAGCTTGGATACTACTGACTCCTATTCCTGGAGTTTGGATACTACTGAGTTTTCTAGAGCTTGTTTTTCCTGATGAAGCAGTCCTTCCAAGGACCTCATAAAATCAGTAATTTTTTGATCCACATCATTAACATAATTAACGATATTTTTGCCCTCATCATTAATGTAATTAATGAGTTTCTTGGTCTCAGCATTTATGTAAAGCCTGTATTTTTTTGTACAGTTTTATCCATATCCAAAGAGGAAGCCTTATCCAAAAGCTTGTTGTAGCCAATTTCCTGAAAATTAACCTTATCTGCCATTTTAGTGTTTGAAATTTCCATATCACATATTCTAGACATCAATTGTTGATTCCCAGATTTTACCTCATTCATTATGGTCACAATTTGAAATAATATATAGAAACAAGCCAAAAAATAGTAGGACTGGGGCATTGAAGCCTTCAAGATGTTCATTCAAGAATTTCTCAATCACCATGGAAAAGTATGACCTGAAGTCATGAACAGAGTAAGTCATAAGTGAGGTTCAACTGTGGCCTAGTGATCTTATGCTCAGGTGCCTCAGTACTCCAATTATACCTGTCACTCTGCTGGGCTACTGGAGAATGAGGGGGTGGAGCTCTGTACGGAGGAGCAGGGTTGAGCAAAAAACCAACAAGGGAGGGAGCTTTCAGCCTATACACGGAGTACAGGTTCCCAAAGCTGAATACTCTGCCTGTCCTCTGCTTTCTGTCCTTTCTGTCAGTGCTTAAAGCATGGATGAGCCCCCAGTCCCCTATGCCAACAGGCTAAATGCCCAGCCCCATGTGGATCACCAGATATCGAAATAAATCTCACTTGTGATATACCAAATACAGGATTAATATTTATTAGAAAATAATCTGACACTCACAAAAACAGGTTACACTTTAGGAAGATACTTGAGCGATCAGATGGTCCAAGGGATGGATGTTGATCCAATCTCTCAAGAAGGAAGGAACAAAATGGGCACTGAAGATACCAGCAGCCCCACTTGAATGGGGCTGGCCACATTCCTGTCAGGAGGCCTGAAACCTGGATAAGTGTCTTTTGACCTTATCAGCTGGCACCTGAATCCCAGCACAGGAAACCTCAAAGCCTGTTCATTAGTGGCACACTTTCTCCAACAAGTTTATACCCACTCCAACAAAGTTATACCTCCTAATAGTGCCACTCCCTATGAGATTATGGGGACCAATTACATTCAAACTACCTCAAATCACATAAAAGGCAGTGACAATACAAATGTCCACTAACATTATTTAGAAAAATCCCAGGTTTGATAAAGGAGCAATTGAGATGAGTTAAGGCCTATGTAACTATGGATCTAAATAAAACCTCCCCATTCCATGTATGTATTGGATTGAGGAGTGGGTACATCCCATGTCCTATGGGGACATCCCTTGTGGAAAGGCTCCTGAAACCTAAGGTAGATGAAGGAAGCTACAGAGCCCGACAGCCTAATGAACCTAAAAAGGCTAAGAACCTACACCATCTTGACAGCAACCAGTCGGCCTAGAAGCCTACAGGGCATGAGAATCTGGGGCCCTTAGCATCTAAAAACCTAAAAAGCTGAGAGAGTTGGTCCTGGGCCTAAGAGATTACAAAGTAAAGGTGTCTAGATGACATACAAGAGCTATAGAACATTTTGTAGAGTGTTGTTCTCTGTATCTCTGTATCTGTATACTATGGATTATGAGCCAAGACAGCACCCCTATAAAGCACAATGTAGGGAGAATCAGGAGTTATTCACCTTGACCTAGAGGTGTGGTCTTTAGGTCTTGAGGACCCATGTACGGCGTGTGGCCAGGTCAGCCTAAGACCCAGTACATGCTGTTTTTCTGTCTTGTGTGTTCCTTCATGCTCTTGGAGGAGAATCTGCTGTTGCTGTTGCTGCTGCAATCACACAGAAAAGTTCAACTTTCTAAAAATTGTTCTAAGGTTCTGTCTTTGTGTTAGTATTTCATATAAATCCTTAATAAATATTAATCCTTTTATATAATCAGTTGCTAGTAAATAATTTACTTTACACCAATTATCTAAAATTTCCAAGTGTCTTTATTACTTCTCTATTGACATGAAAAGTGCCATAACTAAGGAGACTAATAACAGAAAACATTAAATTTGTGTCTCCCAGTTCCAAAGTGTTAGAGTCCATAACTGTTATGATGGGGAACATGGCAGCTAGTAGACAGGAGTGGCACTGGAGCCATAGCTGAGAGCTTATATCCTCTCCACAAGTACCAGGTAGAGAGCTAACTGGAAAGGCCATGAGTTCAACAAAATTACTGAAACCAGATGTCCAGGAAACCTAAAAGGAAGTGATGCAATTGGTTTTATGATTATCTTAGACAGAGTGCCATCTTTTATGTTATTCAGTATAAATTTGACCTTGAGTTCAGAGGCTGGAGTATTTGACTACGCCTTCATCTGTGTAAGCCTTCCTGTGAGTGTTCACCTGTAAGTCTTTCTGCCTTCTTCAGTGATGTATGTTGATCCATAAGTATGTTTATGTCTACAGGTATGTCGTCAGCTTGTGCCCCAAAATAGCTCAGTGCCTGTAGAATTCATGGATGCTTACTTATACAGTGACCTTTACCCAGAATTAATTGTTGTGGTGGTTTGGTAGAAAATGGCCCTGAAAGGGGGTGGTGCTATTAGGCGCAATAGCCTTGTTGGAGGAAGTGTGTCACTATGGAGGTTGGCTTTGAGATCTCTTTTCCTCAAACTTCCCTTAGTGTGATGGTCAGTTGACTCCCTGCTGCTTTCTGGTCAAAATGTAGCCAGTGGTGATATTTTATGTATGGTCTAACAAATAAAGCTTGACTGTAGATCAGAGGGCAAAGGCAGACACTAGTTATCCATAGAGGCCAGGCAGTGGTGGCACACATCTTTAATGTCAGAATTTGGGCTCTTATGCCTTTGATCCCAGTACTTAAGAGCCACACATGCCTTTAAACTCAGTCCTAGGGAGGTTAACACAGGAAGTGATATGGATGGGTGGAGAAACAATATAAGGTGGGAGGAGATAGGAGTTCAGTCCTTTCTGCCTGAGGATTCAGTAAAGGTAAGAAGTTTCTCTACTGGCTGTGGCTTGCTCCTCTGTCTCTCTGGTCTTTCAGCTTTTACCACAATATTTGGCTCCAGGCTTTTATTAAGACCAATTAGGATTGGTACTACAGTAGCCAGCACCATGTCTGCCTGCATGCTTCTATGCTCCTGGTCATGGTGATAATGGACTGAACCTATGTAATACTGTAAGTGAGCCACCCCAATTAAATGTTTTCTTTATAAGAATTTCCACGGTCATGATGTCTCTTCACAGCAATAAAACCTTACTAAGGTAGTTACCTGTGTCTTTTTTAAAGTATGTTTTCAAGGCTTGACCATTTATTTGTTACTCTCTAAGACTTACTTTGACTGTATGCAGATTTATAAGTAAAAGCTCTCAGTGAGGACTGCCAATATATCTTGGTAATCCATTCCTGGCATTTTTCCTTGGCTTACTTTGTTCTCTTTGTCTGAATTCCAATGCAATATCAGCCTCCTACTTGCTTCTTTTAGTGTGTTTCTTCTTCAGAGTGATATGCTGGCATTTGTGTTGCAAGACATGTGAGTAATGAGATGCTGAATCTTGGTTGCTTTGCTTCTGGGCCGCTTACTTTCTTTGTTTGGGGCTTTCTGACAGCATACACACAAACATCATCTACTTTAGAGAAAATGAAAAGCTTACAGTTTCTGCTAGCTTTGATGCCCCAACCCCAAGGCATAGAACTATCTGTTAGCTCAGGAATGTCTTTAAGGGAGGAGCACCCACTCCCCAGTTGGTATAGTTCACAACCAGACACCAAATTTCAGTGAAATAGATTTAATACCTCAAGGAGGCAAGATATGGGGGACTGCCTCGGTATCCAAAAGAAGCAAATACTAGGCAGCAGAAGTCTTAGTATAACAACAACAAAGAAAGAGGAAAAAAATCTGAAACAACTTTTCATATATCTTAAATCACTTTCTCAGATCCTTGAAACTTTCTTAGGCTTTTATATCCTATGACCTTAAACCATTTTCTTACAACTTACACTTACAGACTTTTACAATTAATCTTTTACATGCTCAAACCTTTATAAATTATATTTATATATCTTAAAACATTTTCTTAGCCTGTTATAACTTCAGACCTTTATAACTAGGTGAGTGGGAAAGACAAGGCTTATGTAGTGGAGGTGGGATCAGTTTGCTCAAATACATTATAGGTTTGGGTTTAGTTCTGTAAAAAGAAGCTTTATCTACTGGGGTGAGAGTCAGGTGCATTTGGAGAAAGAATGGAAGGAATTTAGTAGTAGAGTAAAATATTTGGCATAAGTAGTGGAGGAGGTTAGGCATGTTTTTATCTGTATTATGTAGTAGGGTAGCCTCAAGGGAAGTGGAATAAGAAATAAGGACTGAAAGGGTTGATGTCATATTGTTATGATTATTGTCTTTACAGGTAGAAAAATGGAAGTGATGAGTTTTTGATAAGAGAAGTTTGGAGGGATGAAATAAGACAGTAGAAGAGACTGGAGTCCTCCATAAGTTAGAAGTTGAGATAAAAAGGTCATTTCCCCAAAGGGATTTTTCTGAGGGCAGAGATAAAGAGCAGAGATGGGAGAGGCAGCCTAAAGTGAGGCATTTATGGGTTAGGGTAAGAGAATCCAAGATAGCTGATTTGGGGAGAGGAGAGTTGAGCTTTGGAAGGTGACATCTGGTAACTCCTGAAACTCAGGAGAAAGTGTCAGGTTGGCTAATGGAATGCTAAGGAGGTCATTTACACACTAAAGCACATAGTAGGGAACAGGGAGAAGTAGGCTATGTCTTGGGGGCCTGGAAAGGAACCATATGGAAGGGGCACCATAGGTTGCAGAAGGTCAATAGCACTGTCTATTAAGCAAAGTTCTTGGACTAGGCAGAAAGTACTGTTAGATTATTTTTGACTGTCAATATGAGACTATTGTAGGAAAAAGAGGTAGGGTGTAGAAGCCATTTGGATGATAGGGATTGAATGATGTATTATTGACTGTGCCCTTTGCCTTACAGAAGCTTCTCAACTTCAGAAGGTCCCACTTACTGATTGTTATTCTTAATGTCTGTGCTATGGATGTTATATTTAGGAAGTGGTCACCTGTGCCAATGCATTGAAGAGTATTTCCCACTTTCTTTTCTATCAAGTTCTGTATAGCTGGGTTTATGTTTAGGTCTTTGACCCTCTTGGATTTGAATTTTGTTCAGGGTGACATATTTGGATCTATTTGTATTCTTTTACATACTTTCCATCCAGTTATGCCAACACCATTTGTTGAGGATACTATCTTTTTCCATGGAATATTTTTGACCTCTTTGTCAAAAAACAGGCGTTCATAAGTGTGTGGGTTCATGCTGGAGACTTTGCTTCAACTCTATTGATCCACAGGTCTGTTTTTATGCTGGTACCAGGCTGTTCTCATTACTGTAGCTCAATATCATAGCTTGAGGTCAGGGATAGTGAATACTCCTGAAGTTCTTTTATTGAGCAAGATTCTTTTGACAATTTTAGGTTTTTTGTTATTCCATATTAAGTTGAGTATTGTTCTTTCAAGGTTTGTAAAAAATTGTGTTGGTATTTTAGTGGGGATTGCATTGAATCTGTATATTGCTTTTGGTAAAGTTGCCATTTTTACTAGGCTGATCCTACTTATCCAGGAGCATGGAAGATCTTTCCATTTTCTGATGTCTTCTTTAATTTATTTCTTTGCTGTTTGTCTTTTCAAATAACCAACATTTCATTACGTTGATTGGAAAAAAATTTCTCTTTCACTAATTTCTAATCTGGTCCTGACTATTTCCCCCGTCTACTGCCATAGGTGCTTGTTTTGCTTTTATTGGTGGTATTTTCTTAAGTTACTCATTTGGGTTCTCCTTTTATTTTGTTTCTAGATACAGAATTTCCCTGTGTAGTCTTGGCTGTCCTGGAACACAGCCTGTAAACCAGGTTTGCCTCTAACTCACAGAGATTTGCCTGTGATCAAAAGTACACTCTGCCTAGCGCTCTCTCTCTCTCTCCCTCTCTCTCTCTCTCTCTCAAATAGCATATTTCTTTATTGATGCTTTGAAAACTTTACATAATGTGCCAAATCCTGCTCACCTTCTAGGCCCTCCACATCCTCTTCTCACCCTTGTAGCATTATACAACCAAAATAATTCTCCCTCAAATCAATTAAAATCAAAACAAACAAGCAAACAATGCCCTCCCCTTCTCCTTCGTCATTCTATCACCACTTCATTCATCCTACTGGCAGTGAGGGCTGAAGTATGTCCTTTGTCCAATCAGTCCACCCAGAAAATGTTTAATGCAAGGAATCATTGGTCTGGTTCAAGGCCTCTGGCACACCAGCATCACTGGACCTTCATTGTAGTAGGACTGTGTTCTGGTATGTTGTAAATACTTGTCCTTCCTATTGGTTTAATAAAATTCCGATTGGCTGAAGGCAGACAGTAGGTGTGGGTGGGGCTACCAGATTGGGAAAACTCTGGAAATAGGAAGAGTAGAGCAGAGACGCCAAAGAAGCCAGAAGATGCAGAGGACAACTATGCTGCTCTGAGGAAAGGTACTGAGGCACATGGCTGAACAGGATAAGAATCATGAGTTAATTTAAGAGCAAGAGTTAGCTAGCAATATGCCAGAGCCATAGGCTGATCAGCATAAAATTAATACAAGCTTCTGTGTGTTTCTGTGGGACTGTGGGTCTGTGGGTCTGGCCCACAGAGCAAACAGACCAGAAACTTCATACTACATCTTACTAAAACTCTTCTCGTGTATGTTTTTGTTGCCTTGATATAACAGTTATAATTCCATAGGACAAGTCTCTTTATACACTCTAGCAGTAATATATGGGTTAGATGTTAGGGTTGATCAACCCAAGCACCAGGATGTATATGTGGCTGGCTGCTGAGCTGGTCAGTCTGGGCCACTGGAACTACTCCACTTAGGTAAGGGGGAAAAGTAGATCTCCTAGGCCCAGGCTCCTAGGCTTTTAGGGCCAGCTCTCTCAGAGCCGTGGTGAGGGCAGGGCTATCTCTCCCAAGTGCAAGGGCCAGTTTTCCTCCTACAGTGTCCTGTGAGGACTGACAAAAGGCGGGGCTCAATTTTTAGCATGAATGCTTTCTAAGATTCCCTGTGACAACATAGGCCGTGGACATCACCACAGATTCCGGTTGCGGTATCAGCATGGATTCAAACATGGCCTTAGCAATAACTCAGCCTGGATATTACCATAGGCCTGGCAGCAGCACAGGACACTGGGCACCCAGATCAGTATAGTGCCACCAGCAGCAAGGGCCTCAGACATGAACATGGTCTCAGGTGACTTTCCAAACCCTGGACATCTGCACAGCCTTCAGTGATAACAGGAACAACACCATAGATGTCAAAACACTCTGGATGCAGTAGGGCCACAGACACAGCAGCCTTTGCTGAGATGACACCATAGCCACAGCTGACAGTACAAGTCACTTAGATTGGCATGACCCTGGTGGTGGGCCCTGGGGTGCCAACATGGCCACATGTTGCAACCTAGACCCTTGGCATTCATGTGGCCTTTGGTAACACCACAGGCCATGGACATCAACACAGATACCAGCTGTGGTAGGGACACAAATGTAAACATGGTTTCATCAACAGCCTGTCTCAAATGTCACCATGGCCCCAGATAGCAGCACAGGCCATCCAGATCACCATGGCCTTTGATGGATATCAACACAGACTCTGGCTGTGGTAGGGATATGGGGTTCTTCTTTTTTAAGGTAGGCATTTCACACTATAACTTTCCTCTTTGTAATGCCTTCCTTGTAGCCAATAGATTTTAATACAAAGTTTTATTTTAATGATCTGTTAATAAGTCAATGGTGTGTTGTTCAATCTACCTGACTATGGGGTGTTTTTTTTTTGTGCTTTCTATGACTATTGATATCTTGCTTTATCTCATTGGGGCCAGATATAAGGCAAGGAGTAACTTAATTTTTCTATCTTTGTTGAGACTCACTGTGTCCCAATGCATGGTCTGTTTTGGAGAATTCTCCCTGGGATTCTTAAAGGGAATGATGTCTATTTTCTTAATCAGTGTTTGAGTAGAAAATTCTTTATATCTCTTATATGTCCATTTGATTGATGATGACAATTAACTCTAGTGTTTCTCTGTTTCCTTTTACTAAATGGCCTGTCCACTAGTGAAAGTGAGATCCTGAAGCTTCTTTCTCTTACTGTGTTTGGGCTTTATCTCTATTAGTATTTGTTTTGTGAAATCAGGCTCATCTAAAATCAGTGCATATGTGTTTAGAATTGCACTGTCTTCTTGGTAGGACATTCCCTTTATTAGAACAAAGTGTTCTTTTTAAATCTCTTTTAATTAAATTTGTTTGAATCTGTTTTCTCAGGTATTAATAGCAACTCCTGCTTGCTTCCTGGTTTCACTTGTTGAGAAAATCTTTGCTCACCTGTTCATATCATTTTTTGGCATTAAAGCAGAAAGACTTTTTTGTATTAAGTACAGGTGTCACTTTATTTGTACTTAGCCTCATCAAACCACAAATAAATAAGGGTTAGAGGAAAATAGAGGTGTGTAGATGGTCTACTCTTTAAGCCATTATTATGAACAGAAGAAAAATGAACTTTATATTGTAGTGTATGTGTGTGTGCATGTGTCTGTTTCTCTCTGTCTCTGTCTCTGTCTCTGTCTCTGTCTCTCTCTCTCTCTCTCTCTCTCTCTCTCTCTCTCTCTCTCTCTCCCTCTCTCTGTGTCTCTCTTTCTCTCTCTCTCTCTCTCTCTCTCTCTCTGTGTGTGTGTGTGTGTGTGTGTGTAAGAAGTGTACTCTCCAAGTGATTCAAGAAACTTAGCTATGGTAACTTTGGGTCTCCTTCATTAGTACTTATTGTTTTTATCTCTTACATACAACATTTATATAAATATGCAGGTAATAAACTCTCTGCAAAGATTAATTTTAACTTCCTAATATGTATGTAAGGAGCTAGTATGTTTAAACACAAATCATGAGTCTGAGTTCTTCTACAGTAAGGCAAGCTTCGTGTAGTACCATCAGTGAACTGCTTTGTTGTGTGTGGACACAACTGCTCCTACCAAACCTACACAAAAGTGGACCTCTCTTCTGAGAGGAACTGGAGAAGCATGGAGACTTGGTTTGGGCAGATGACGGTGGAGCATGGTTATTTTTTTTTTTCCCTTGATCACAGGACTATGTTGCTCTTGACATAGGCCCCATCAGACTAAATGAATATACTCCAATAAAAAAGTAGATGAGATTGTTTGACAATTACATTGTAGTTTTAAGTTTCTGGCTCAGACTAGCCCCAAGACCTGGACCCACTCGCAACTGCTTAGCTCTGTATAGACCTGAGGTCTGGCCCAACTGTCCAAAATAATCACACTGAGGTTTGTATTAACTGTATGCTGATTGACCTATGGCTCAGGCGTATAACTAACAAAGTCTTTACTCTTAAACTAACCCACGATTCTTGTCTTGCTCAGCCATGCAGCTCGGCACCTTTTCTCAGCAGCTCTTTAACTTCTTTCCTCTTCATCTCACTGGCGTCTCCACTCTGCTCTTTCGGGTCCCAGAGTTTTCTTAGTCAGGTAGCCCCTCCCCTTCACGTGCTCTCAGCCTTTTTATTAAACAGTAGGCAGGACAATTATTTACATTACATAGATAAAAAACAATACTAAAGTGATACCTATCAACTATTCAGAAGATTTAGAACAATTTAAATGCCCTTACTTATGAAGCTATTTTAAAAGATTAGCTTTTACAAATTTCTATTAAAACTAGTTAAATGTGGACTACATGAGTCAATCACATTGGCTGCACAGTTGGAGTCACTTATTAATTCTTACATCTTAAATATTTATATAAAATTCAGAGTCCTTCAGAAATAAAAGGGCTTAGAATCATTGGTTTAATTGAAAGCCTAATTTGTTTACTTTATCATCCAATAAAGAGAGTAGAGATTTGCTGTTATATATAATTCATGCAATAACTTTATCTAAAAGCCTTTCTATGGAATTAATAATATATGTATATAAATATATTGCAATGTAAATTACTAATTTACATAGTGCTTTGGTTCTGAGCATGTACATATTGACATGTGAGAGCCACACACTTGAGGAGTTAGTATAGGCTAGCATTAGTTATATCATAACAAACATATGATGCTACATTGAATAGCCTTAGTGACTGATGACTTTTTACTATGCGGGTTAGATTCAGCCTGGTCTCTTTTGCTGTTTTCTGTAGGGTCACCTAGCAGATCCACTTGAAGCTGATTGTTCCTGGAAATCCTCACTCCATGTCTGGCACATGTGTGTCTGACAGGAGTGATTAGGCACAAGGAGTCTTCAGAAGGGTAGCCTGGGCTCATTTTAGCCAACTGGCTTTTAAAGACATCAAGAAGCAGGACAGACTCTAACATCTAAATATGTTTAGGCATTTAGTTATGTCGTGTTACTTAATAGTCATTTATGAGATGAAGCAACCCTCACAAGTGGACCCAGATTCAGTAGACTCTATTTTATTTTGAGGCAAGGTTTCATTACATATCCATAGTTAACTTGGAACTTGCTATGTAGACTAAATTGGCCTTAACTTAGCTTCTACTTTTTAGGAAAGTCCTCTCCCCCAAATTGTATACATTTTGTTTTGTAATTCATTATTTAGTAGATATTAATTTAAGTTTATACATATATATACACATATATATACATACACATATACAAGTAATATTAATACTTTTAAACATTATTGAATAGAAAGACATTATTACTGACTTAGACTTCTAGGTGAAAAACTAACTTTTATAGTGGAAATGATTTAAAACAAAAAGATAAACCAAATTTAATTAGATGCACATAGCATATGCATACTAGCCTTTGCTAATAAGGACATTCAGGAGCAGTTAGCAATTAGTATGTGCCTTATTTTGCAAGTGACACCTGTTCTAATTTGCTTTCCTGTTGGGATAAAGACCATAACTAAAAGCAACTTGTGGAGGAAGAGGTTTGTTTCAGCTTCCAGGTAATAGCATGTCACTGAGGAATGTCAGGGTAGAAGTCCAAACAAGATCTGTTCATATCTTTATCTGTATTTGGTAAAGAGGTGAGTTTCTTGGAGGCAGCAAAACAATGGATCCTGTTTTCTAATTCAGTATGCTCACCTCACTCTATTTTATTTTATTTTAATTATGAGCATGCCTATAGGTGGGGCTTGTGTGTGTGTGTGTGTGTGTGTGTGTGTGTGTGTGTGTGTGTGTGTGTGTGTGTGTGTGTGTGTGTGTGTGTTGGTTCTTGTGGAGGCCAGAGGTATTGTGCTCTATAAAGCTGGAGTTACAGGCATTTGTGGGATTTCTAACGTAAGTGCTGGGAACTGACTCAGATCTTCTGAATAAGCATTTTAATCTCTTGATTATCATCTCTCCAGCTCCCAGTCTGTGTTTTTTGACAAAGAACCTGAGACCATAATATTTAGAGTTATTAAAAATATGTGTTGGTTCCTAACATATTGTTAATTTTTTGTAACTTTTTTTATTTAAAAAGGTTTCTTTCATATCTACCAGTGCTTCCCTCCCTTCCCTCCTCCCAGCCCTCCTTCAGCCTCCCTCCACACCATCCCCCATCCTTTCACCAAGGAGGGCAATGAGTCTTAAGATGGGTCAGTTCTGTCTGATGTATCCATTTGAGGTAGGTCTGATTCCCTCATCCCATATTAGGGCTGGGTTAGGTGTTCCTCTGTAGGGAATGAACCTCAAGGTGCCAGTTCATGCACAGGAACATAGTCTGATCCTACTCCATGAGGTTTCACATACAGCCCATGCCATTCAACAGTTCATGGCATGAGCACTTTGGAGGGTTTAGTTCCTTTTCCTGATGATTCCTCAGTGGCTGCTTTTGATTCAGTGAGCTCCCCAGAGCTCCAGCCAGCCATCACTGTTGGACTCCTCCTCATGATCCTGATCCCTTTGCTCATATACACTGTCCTCTCTCTCTTCAGCTGGACCAGGAGCTCAACCTGGTGCTTAGCTAGGGATCTCTGCTTCCGCATCTATTCATTGCTGGATGAAGGTTCTATAATGACAAGGTTGCTCTTCATTTGATTATAGGGGAAGACCTCTTTAGGAACCCCCTCCACTATTGGTTGGAGTCCTAGCCAGGGACATCATGTGAAACAAGCAAAAGAGGTGGCCCAGATCCGGTCCTCAGATGGCGACCTTCGGGCCTTAGAGGGAGGGAGGAGGCATCTCTGGAGTAAGTCAAGGACTTTGTTCAGATTCTTAGACGTTAGAATTGGGGTATTGGGGTCAGAGCGGAAGTTTAAGGCTCCCTGTGGGATGAGCAAGTCAAGGACTTTGTTCAGATTCTTAGACGTTAGAATTGGGGTATTGGGGTCAGAGCGGAAGTTTAAGGCTCCCTGTGGGATAAGCAAGGAACACCCATCTCAAATGGTGGTGGTGTCCCACAGGGAAAGCAAGAGGACGGCTGCACATACAGAGAATGAGCAGCTTGATACAGGTCCTCCAATGTTAACACTGTCTCACTTTTTCGTATTGAAAATAGTTTCTTCTCTTATACAATACACCTTGACCACAATTGCCCCTCCAACCACTCCTTCTAGATCCTCCTCACCTCACCTCTCTCCAAGATCCACTTCTGTTTCCTCTTTAGAAAAGAACAGGTCTCCGAAAAACAAGACAAATGACCAACAAATAAGAGAAAGCAAAATTTAACAAGACAAGGCAAAAGCTCACATCCTGAGGCTGGACAAGGCAGCCTTAAGGGAGGGAAAGAGTCCTAAGAGCAGGCAGAAGAGTTAGAGATACATTTGCTCCCACTGTTAAGAGTCCCACAAAACCACCAAGCTAATAGTTATAATATATGCACAGAGAACTTGCTGTGGACTCATGCAGGTCTCATGCTTGCTGTTTCAGTCTGTGAGCCCCTGTGAGCCCTGCTTAGTTGATTGAGTGGGCCATGCTCTCCTGCTTTCCTGGATACTTATGGAAGGAATAAAGGAAACTCAGGTCCAGATTTCTAGGAAAGGTGGAAATATCAGAGAGAGAAAGAGTAAACACCACAGTCAGATCCCACCCAGCTGTCTTTCAGCTTCCTCAGCCTCGCTCCTCCTGGCTTCTTCTGCCTCCTCTGTCTTTCTATGTCTGCCTTAAATACTTTCTTTCCTCAGTTAGGGAATGGCCCAACCACTGCCTGCCTGGGAGTCTGGAATATCTTCTGTAAACTAAGATGACCTTGAACTAAGATTGGATTAAGGGCGTAGGTCACCACTCCCAGGATATTCCCTGTGCTGGGATTAAAGGTGTGAGTTGCCACTCTCTGATCCTCCTCGACTAACTGTGGATAGATCCCTCTGATATCTGTGAATATTATTATTATATTTGAAAACATCCCCACAGATACCCTCTGACTTTTTTGTTTTGTTTTTATCAAGACAGGGTTTTCTATTTAACAATCCTAGATGTCCTGGAACTTGCTTTATAGACCTGGCTGGCCTTGAACTCACAGAGATCCTTCTCCCTCTGCTTCCCAAATGCTGGGAGGAACAGCATGTGCTACTTCTGCCTGGCTGGACATTTCTATAGAATGCCTGAATTTCTGCCTCCTTCTGCCTTAAATATCTTTCCTACCCAGCAGTTTTACTTCTGGCTTCAACTCTGCATCATAATCCTAGAGTTAGAAATAAAGATGTGCGCTACTACTGTTTGGCTATTAGGTATTGTACTCACAGAAATTCAGAAAGATCTGTTTCCCTAGTGATAGTATTAAAGGCATGAGTCACCACTCTCTGACTTTCGTGGCTTGACTGTAGGTGATTCTGTTCTCTGATATTACAGAATGATTTTATTACATATGCAATATTGCCACACTCCCCCTCTGTCATGGGGATCTGGATCTCTGAGGTGAAGGATCTGATGAAGATCTCCAATTTAGACTCTCTCTCCACATATCTGGCTATGGGCTTCTCCACCTGCTCCCATCTGCTATCAGAAGAAGTCTTTCTTGTGATGACTGGAGACCTATTTATGAGTATAGCAGAATATCATTAGGAGTTATTTCATTGTGTGTGTGTGTGTGTGTGTGTGTGTGTGTGTGTGTGTGTGTGTGTGTGTGTGTGTATTGCCAGTTGTGTTGAGTTCTACCGTAGGTCTCTGGGCTATCTAATCTCCAGTTCCTGAACATCTAGGCAGTATAGGTCATGGATTCCCTCTCATGGTGTAGGCCTCTAGTTAAACCAAACATTAGTTGGTCATTTCCACAAGTTCTACACCTCCATCACCCTAGTGTGTTTTGCAGGCAGGAAAGATTGTAAGACAAGTGTTTTGTGTCTGAGCTTGTGTCCATGTTTCTCTTTTCATAGCCTGGAGAATGCCTTTTTGCACCAAAGAGACTAGAACATAGGGGTGAAGGCTCTAAGCAGGCACCTGTTTAACCTCTTTGCATCAAGTGAGCTGTATGAAGCTTTCTTCTGCACTGGGACCCTATTGTCAGTTTTCAGAAAGCTATCTTCTAATGAAAACCATTTGGAGACCAGCCCACAAAAGGTTTTCTCTCAGCATCCAAAAAGATGGGATCTACAGGAATCAGACACAGAGCAACTCCTTTCATTATGTCTTTATTGCCATGACCATGAAGGCTTAGGCTTAGATACACATCCAGGCAGATTCCTGGACAAGGCAATGCAGGGCTTGGATTCTCAGGTAATAAAATAGAGGCGGTATTCTTGGTTGCTAGGTAACTGAGTAACCAATGGAGGGAGGCCTGCAGCTTTTGTTCTTCTTTGGCACTCTCTCTGGGAGGGGGTCTGGAAAGGCTTAATTTACACAAGTGGGACCTTTTGCCTGATCAGGTCTTAACTAGGAGTTGGTAAATTATCTTTTTCCTTAAATCTTTAAGTTAAGATCCTGTAATAATGAATTCAGA
The DNA here is from genome assembly GCA_033318265.1 of Phyllotis vaccarum. Taxonomy (NCBI): domain Eukaryota; kingdom Metazoa; phylum Chordata; class Mammalia; order Rodentia; family Cricetidae; genus Phyllotis; species Phyllotis vaccarum. Next base: position 75,468,852 of record JARWLC010000011.1, read on the forward strand.
TGCAAGTACAGGGAGTTAAAAAGCCTAAGTTTAGTTAGCTCTGGATAGCTCTCTTACCAGTACGGGTGGTGAATTTGGACATATAGTGGGCCATCTATTTGTAGCTATTCTTGGATATCTGCGAAAAATTGCAAATGGGTTACTTTACTGTTGGCTGACTCCACCCAGAAGTTTACTAGTAAAGGTAACTGCAGAGAAGGCAGACAATGAACCTGCTCTGGGCAGAGGAACAAAGATGTGAATTTTAAGATAAGAGATCTTGTCTGTGTGACTGTTTTCACACCCAGATAGGGGAGATGGTCCATATACTCTCAAATGTGTGGGGGATGTTGTACCCAACAAATGAGCTATCACACTGCTAAAAGTTTCTGAGAAATAAATTCCAAGGAAATAACAAATGGGGAAACTGCAATTACACACAAGAAATCCTCTGCAGGAAACAGCTAACACATTCAGAGGCAATTAACACCAAAACTCCTTGAGTATTTGACTTTACCTGCTCCAAGGCCCTTGGCTTTGATAGGTCAGCCTAGCTGGCACCAACTGAGTTCCCACTTCATATTTCTGTAGCTTCCAGCAACCTTCTCGCCTAATATCAGCTTAGGTTGTTTAGGGATCTCCACAGGACTCTCTTGGTCAACAGCTAAGCAGAAAGCAATCCAGTTCCACTGCTAGAATCCTTGTCTGGCTACCAAAGATGAAGAGTTCAGGCTAGTATCCTCTTTACTAGAAGGCCTCCCTAGGGTCACCCTCATAGATTCCAGGAAGTTTCCACCCAGTTTCCCCGTCCCCCTAATACTGGCCGTCTCTCCTTCCCTCCACTCCATGCCACCTGATCCCTCCTGCTCCTGTTCCCACCTGCTTCAGTTCACGTACGAAGTCTAATTTCAGTTCCCTTTCCTAGGGACACCACTGTGTTCCCCCTAGAAACGACTACTTTACCCAGCCTCTTGAAATCTGTGAATTATAGCTTGATTATTATGTACTTAATAGCTAAAATATCCACTTAGAAGTAAATAGATTGTTTTTCTGGGTCTGGATTTTTTCAATGAGGATGAGTGTAGTAGTGAGACCCACAGACCTGCAGCCCGACACCACTTAGCCGCCTGCAGCTGATCAGGCCCCCAAAAATGATTCAGATGCTTATATTAACTTCATGCTGTTTGGCCTATGGCTCAGGCACATTGCTAGCTTGCTCTTACATCTTAACTCAACCCATTTTCATTAATCTGTCTGCCCCATGGCCCATGGCTCTACTGTGTTCCTTACATATTGTTCCTTTGGGATTCTGGCTCAGTCTGTCTGACTCTGCCCTGCTTCTCCTACATATGCTCTGATTTCTCCTCCTACTTTTTCTATGGTGCCTGTCATGGGCCAAAACAGCTCCTTTATTTAAAGATTGATATTCACAGCATACAGAAAGACAGTCTCACATTAGATGAGGTTTTTTTTTTTCCTAGTTGCATCTATTTGTCTGCAAATTTAATGATGTCATTTGTTTAAACAATGAGTAACACTCCATTATGTATATGTGCAACATTTAATCCATTCTTCAGTTGAAGGACATCTAGGTTGTTCATCATTTCTGACTATTATGAATAAAAGCACTATGAAAATAGTTCAGCAAGTAGGGTATGTTGTCCTTTAAGTTTATTTCCAAGAGTGGTATAACTGGGTCTTGAGGTAGATTGAATCTCGATTTTCTGAGAAACCACCATATAGATTTCCATATGTCTTTATAATGATTAAAGTCCAACTTATTATATAAATAAATGTTGAAGGGTTTTAGAGAATGTCTTTGAAAAGCATTTTTTACTGCCAATTAGCTGTCTTTTATATATAACACAAAATTTTCAAGAGACCTTGCTCAAATCCTGAAAACAGCATTTAAAATTATATTATATGCAACAAATATGCAGCAGGTATTACTTTAGTCTCCAGTTCCAATTAACCTTTAAAATCAAATGATAGGCATATTTTTGCCTTACTAAATTAGACAGACATTCCACTCTTCCTCAAAACTTGGCATTTGCCAAAACCCAAACGAAATAGGATTAGTGGGCTATTTGTGGAGGAGGATGAGACAAGAACAAAGTTAACCCTTCAGTGATGTGCTTTTTAAATTAGAATTAGGAAATCTGTTTAGGCCAGGTATGGTAGAGCATGCCCCCAATTTAAGCCCTTAGGAAGTTGAGGTAGGAAGACTGTGCGATTGAGACTATTCTGAAATTATTGCTGGACTAATTGCCTAATTAAATAATCCATTCAGATGATGACTTTCCATTTAGGTATACTTTATGTTGAAGTCACCTAGGGTTGCAAAATCCTAGGCAGAGGTTAAATTTATGAAGGATGCTAATCTCCTTTAAGCAAAGATGAGTGGTTGTAGAAATAGTGTCCCAAGAAGGAGCTGATTTTAGATTTGTAAAGGACAGATGTTTTCACAGTTGTAGTGCCAAACCATACTAGCATATACAGTTGTGTGACCTGCCTCTACTATTCCTCACTACAGATAGAAATCTGCTTCCACATGTGCTGGAGAATTTCACAGTCATCTGTACCAACACAGATGATTCCTACTTGAATCTTTATATTTGTTTCTGAGTGTAGGTGTGTTATTGGCTCCTTTACCTTTAGCCTCTGCTTTATTCTAAAATCTCCAAATTCCATGAATTTATACCCTTTGGAGTTGGTGTCTATGCTGGATAATTGTTGTCAATTTAACACACACTGGTATCCCCTGCAAAGAAAACCTCAGTTGAGAATAACCTCCATCAGATTCATACATAAGACGCGACTGTTGGGCATTTTCTTGATTGATGGTTTATACAAGAAGGGCCATCAGACTATGGGCAGGTACCACTCCTGAGCAGATGGTTCCAGTATGCGTGAGAAAGCAGATTGAGCAAGCCATGGAAAGCAAACCAGTAAGCAGTATTTCTCCATAGTCCAGCTTTTATGTTGGCCTCCAGGCTCCATATTTGGCTCCGTAACAATCTGTGACATGGAAATATAAGACAAATGAACAGTGGTTTTGGTCAGTGTTTTGTCACGGCAACAGAAAGAAGGAAGCTAAACAGGGGCATTGATTCAAGTAGCTATCATGTGATGTTATGCAATGCTTGCTGGCTACTGTTATCCAAAGCATGCCAGAGGATACACATGGGTGTATAGGATGCACATCTATAATTCTCTTCCTCAGGAGCTGGGAGGAAAAGAATCAGAAGTTCAAGACCAACCTTGGTTTATAAGATTGCCAAACTCTCCTAGTCCTAAGGGAAGGACAAAAGGTCACACAGAGAGGACTTTAGCAAGACAGCTAAGATAATTTAAAAAATGTGCATTTGCAACCAGAATCAGAATTGTTGTAATGTTTTGTGTGTGCAAATGTGCATGTTTGTGTGTTTAGAATATGGTGGTTGGGGGTAGAAAGTTCCAGGTAGAGATTTTCCACATGAGGATTGGTGGGATTTCAAGTCCAGAGCTCGGGCTTTTTAGTATGGAGGAACCTGGTGGTTGGAAGTTCTCAGAGGGTTGGGGGAGCTAGCCACTTGTGTGCCTTGAGGGGCTTATGTTTTTCCCCTTTTTTGTTATTGATAAACAATCAGGGACTGGGAAAGGGGGGAAACTTTCTTCTTAGACAACTTTTTTCTTAAATGAAGGTGTCAAAGTCCTTGGGATGAACTTGACCTTCACCATCAGGGTATAATTAAGAAACTCAGTCCTCTCTGGCTCCCTAGCTGTGGATAGGTAATCCTGTATTAGCAACTGATTAAAAGTCTGCTTAAAAATCTTTTGAAGAAATGTAGGTGAGAAATTTATAAGGCATGGTATGACTAGCAGCAGTAAGAAAAGCAAGAGAAAGGGGTTTTAAAAAGGGATCCAATTCCATATTAGATTGCCAATGATTTACTAGTCATCAAAAGTTATCTGGATTGTCAGATCTTGTCTGTTATAATACCTGGCTACTTAGCATGGAAGCAACATTCCTCCCTGAGGAACAGACAAAGACCACCTATCCCCAATGTTAGTAAATCTAGTTATCACCAATTTCATATCCCTAGGGAAGCCAGTTAGTTTATTTGACCCTGGAGGGTAAGGATGGTCTGGGCCAATCAATGGAGGTCTTGCATGGACTTAGATAAAAACTTATGATAAAAAGCTAGAGAAGTAGCTGGTCCTACTGCTCCAGTGGCAATGCCAGCAGTTATATCCAGGACTGTTAGAAAGGGTAGAATGTAAACTACTCTTTTGTCATGCTGTGTCACTATAAACCCTGTATGGAAACTGGGCAAGGGCTCTTAAGCAAATACCACCCTTGGTTTTGGAAATTGGAACCCAGAACACAAGTCCAAGGCCACCTAGCAGGTAGGAATCAGTAAACTTGAGTGCCACAAAGGATGAAGGTGTGACTGTTTGAACATAAGAGCTGGGTAGCAGTGCTCAAAGTCAAAGAATTATAGTCTAGGGGATTCAGTGATCCCATAATATATGTCCTCAAGGAATTAAAATAGTCTACCATGTCAAATAAAGAGATATGCAGGAGATAGGGGATGATAGTGGCATTTGGCTCAGAGTAGTTAATAAAAAGCAAGGGGAGAGAGTATAGTCATCCAATGGTTAAGTCTACAAATGAGTTTCAACCAGGAGAGGCATACAACCATCACTTTTCAAAGTGGCCAGGCAGTAATTAGGAAAGCCCATGTTTGTCTAATGGTATTTGCAAAACCAACATGGGTAACCTTTTTATGTTTCTGGCCATTTTCCAGTAATCTGCCTTTTGGTCATAGAGAAAACAGGCATGGGTGTAAACCTCCATGAATGAGAAATGAATAAGGGAGTTGTAGGGAACTGAATTGGCCTTTTACTGCTTGATATAGAGAAATTTCCTGACCTCAATAGGATAGACTGTCACTTAAAGGTAGAGGTCTATTGGAAATTGAACATCCATATGTAGTGCTACCCCAGACAGGTGTAGTAGATAGGAAGGAATAGAGAAGGAGGGAGGAAGTTTAGATATAAAAGATTTTCACATCATTTGTTTGTGGGGTAGCAGAAGTTGTCACCATTAAAAATTATGCATGTCAGTTTTGTCCACTGAACTATGCTGAGGTCAAGCTGCTTGTAGTAATAATAAACTCCAATAAAGTCTGGGTCTGAGGAGGAAGAAAGGAAGGGTTGAAAAACAACTCCATGAGAAGGGAGTTTCTATAAGCTCCAAGTGGAAGCTGAGAGGCAAGATTAGAAAGAATCATAGAGAAACCATGATTCTTCTGGGAAGGAGCAGAGAGACAGGAGGGACAGAGGAGGGGTTAAGGAAGCTTTGGGGCTTGCCTGACAGCAGACAGCTCCTATGGGGAGAAAACAAGGAAACAGGGAGAGTTCCCACAGAGTTGCCCATATGGTGGAGCTCCCAGAGAGCCTTCCAGGCCCAAGGAGCCAGGGCAAGGACACTTACTGATTAGGCAAGAAGTGGAGGAAGGGGCAGCTAAAGAAGCAGACTCTAGAATTTTAAACCATATATGACAGGTTTCAGATGAGCAGAAACAGATGATCCATACACACCTTAAGAGAGTCAAATCAGCAACTTGAGTCAGTTTGAAAGGTTGAGATATAGGAATAACCAAAAGGTAAATATGTCATCATCTACCAATGCTACCTGAAGATAAATGATGCAGGAAAGGATTAGTGTTTTGAGACCCTTGTATGTTAGAAGATGGGACAGGAGGAGAGGAGAGAAGACAGTAGCTAACGACTGGAAGATTAGCTTCTTTGCTTCTTGTTTATGAAGTTTGGCTGTTTCCAGAGGTACATTCTTATATATGAATGAATGGAAGTGTAACTTTAATACCTTACAAAGCAAGCATTGTCTTTAAATCCTGTATTTCATAAACTGATTACAGTGACCAAAGGCCAAGAGATAAATTCTGAGGTCTGCCAATCAAAGCACCCATAGCAAACAGTGTTAGCAGTGGTGTCTGGCAACTGACAGCAGCAGAGAAAGCAGGAGCAAACCCAGTAAATAAAGAACACAGAAGGCTCACACACACAAAGAAGAACACTCAGAAACAAAGCATACAGTGGTTACTATCATTCACAGTCAACTGAGCCTGACCAACTCGTGTTTTGGCTCCCATGTTTAAAACCAAGCTTATGAACCAGAAAACACGGAGTCGTCTACACACAGAAAAAGACAGACAAAACTTTGCCCCAAACTAGAAACAGGTAAGCAGGCCATATCTTGCCTGTTGTCCTGGATGGGAATAAAAGGTTTCTGTGACTAGATGAGAGAGGGATGATATTTGGCTCTTGTACTGGCTGGTTTTGTGTGCCAACTTGACCCATGCTGAAGTCATTGGAGAGGAAGAAGCCTCAGGTTGAGAAAATGCCTTCTAGAGATCTGGCTGCATTTTCTTAATTAGTGAGTCAATTGGGGAGGACCCAGGTTATGGTGGGTGGAGCCATCCCTGGGCTGATAGACCTGAGTTCTATAAGAAAGGCTGAACAAGCGGGTAAGCAGCATCCCTCCATGGCCTCTGTATCAGATCCTATCTCCTAACCTGCTTAAGTTCCTGTTCTGACTTTCTTTAGTGATAAACAGCAAATCCAAATAAAACCTTTCCTCCCCAACTTGCTTTCGGTCATGGCTTTTGTCTCGGCAATAGAAATCCTGATTAAGACAGCTATAGAGGGATTTTGGGTGTCTGATACTCAGGAATCCACCTGGGAATCCATTAAGGAAAAAGGAGTGTCAGAATGTGTGGTTTAAAGGAGAAGGGGGGGGTGGATGTCAAGTCTGGGTCAAGTAGATGGGGGAGGGAAAGAAATAGAGACTTCTGCTTTAGGTAGAAGGTACTTACCCAGCAAGCAGACAGGATAGATGGAACCACTAGGAAGAAGTGGGTAAGGGGAATGCTCCTACAATATGGCTAGGTGGTGGGGCTTGGTGAAGCTAAGAAGGCTGTCCCTCCCTTTACTCTGACAATAGAGAAATGAGGAGATGAAGGTCCTCAAAACTACACCCTGACCAAAAAAATTGCTTTACTGTCCAGAAGGAAGGTGATGGGTCACCCTGATTCTGTGGTGACTACCCAGGGTCCCTGTCAGATATGGTGGTAGTTGGCTCCCTTAGTCATCTATGGTCAGATCTAAAGGTCAACTGGAGGGTGATCTTGGCTTGATGCCCTCATGCCACGAAGAACATGAGGACAGCCAGCAGCCTAATGCCCTCTTGATGGCACTGTGATCATGGTCAGAATGGTTTGCAGACTCAGACCCAGTGACCTTCTTGACCACATCTGAAACAGGAACCCAGAAGTAGCTGGGCTTTGGGAGCCTGGGCAGCTGCTATGGCCTGCTGAAAGGCTTTAGTAAGCCTCAGGTATTTTTGTTGGTTTTTTTTTTTTAATCTCTCCTATGGTATACCTTGAAAGCCACAAACAAGACTTGGTGCCTGTGGAGCCAGGGGTCCTTTCTCTAGACATTTAAATTTGGTCCTAATATCAAGGAGACTCTGGGAGAAGTATGTCATAAGGAGTTAGTTTCCATCTGGTGTCTTTTGATCTAAATTTTTGTATTGTAAGAAGGCCTTTGTAAGGTGGTCTAAGAATTGAGATGGGTTTTCATGTTTGTCCTAGATGACCACTTGGATTTTTTATAATTTACTGCTTTAAAGGAAGTCTTATAAAGGCTGGCCACTAGGCAAGCTGTGGTGATATATTGTATATTTAATAAAGAATAGTCTGGAATATCAGAGAACAGAATCACCCACAGCCAAGTCATGAAGGCCAGGGAGTGGTGACCCAGGCCTTTAATCCCATCACTCGGGAGACATATCCATCTGGATCTCTGAAAATTCAAGGCCTAACAGTGAGGCAGTGATAGCTCACACCTTTAATCCTAGCTCTAGAAGAGTTGAAGTAGAAAATAAAATAGCTGGGCAGGGAAAGAAATATAAGGTGGGAATAGGCAGAAATTCAGCCATCTGTCTGAGCAACCAGCCAGAGGACCTGTGAAGACAAGGCTTAACCTGTTTGGCTTGAGGAGTTGGCTAGGTGAGAGCTGGCTGTGGTTTGTTCCCTGTCTCTTAGATATTTCAACTTTTCTCCAATATCTGACTCTGGGATTTTTATTATAATACGAAATGGAGTTTGTACAGCAACAAGCCATTATTGACCACTAGCAAGAACTCCCCCTTGGGTATCACAATTCCATTTAAGGTCTCAATCAGAGACTACTCATCTGTGGGTGGGTGGGTGGCATTAGTTTGGTGGATTTTATCTGCATGTTCCTTAGCCTGGTCCCAGACTCACCTGAGCTCCTCAGGGAGAAGACTGTTGGGGAGAATCATATCATGGAATGCAAGGCTGCAAGACTGGCTAACCTACTGGAATTTTTCAATAAGGGTGAAAGAATTAGCAGCATAGAGGCCTCTTTTCTATTTGAGAGAGGTCACTTAATGAGAAGGGACATGTACCATGCCCAAGGTGTTCACAATGGCAACAGCCTCCTACAAAGGAAGACCTATGGCTGGTTTGGGCTGGGTAGGAGGGGGTAAAGGGAATGCCATGGGAGAGTCAAGCAAGTAGCAGAAGGGACTAGTAGCTGCCAGTAAGCTGAAAGTGGGCAACTAAGAGGGTTGGTCTAAGCAACCTATCGCAGTGGAGTGAAAAAGGGAGACCAAGGAGGCCACACAGGGAAAGACGGGACTGGGCTTGAGTCTGGTAAAGGCAAGGCTTGTTAATGTGATTAGAAAATAGTGGAGGAGTCTGGGCATCAGAGGTACAGGTAGGAGGTGTTTTTGTTTTTGTTTTTTTCCTTCCTTGGTTGACTTATGTCATGTGATCACTTTTAATCAATATGGGAGTAAAATCACATGGTAAGACCCATCCTTTTCAATTCCAGGGAAGATGACTGTGACTGTTAGCCACAGATATGATCTGAAGTCATTAATAGAATAATTATCAGCCATTACCTCAATTCAGTTGCAATGATGACGTTTGGTCAGCAGGTGTCGCAGTAGTGTTCAATGCTCTGTTCACCAGCAATATGGTGGATGCAGGGACTCTCAGCAGCCTGAGGCTACCTACAGGCCCTCTGTGATCTTAAGGGGCCCCAGCAGGAAGAATACAATTCTTAGAAAAAGCAAAAGCTCACAAATCAAGAATGGATGGTAATCACAAAATAGAAGGGTTTTTTTTTTTTTTTTTTTTTTTTTTTTTTTTTTTTTTTTTTTTTTTTTTTTTTTTTTTTTTTTCTTTTTGGAGCTCTGCAGACAAGCATGCACAGAGGAATCTACATGCACTGTGGTGGCCTTGAATGCCCAGAAGTCACTAGTGAGGTGGCACAGCAGTAGTGGCTGGCAGAGGCTGTGGAGCACTTGCAGTGAATGGCAGGCGGTTGCAGCCTCAGCTGTGGTATGACAGGGTTTTCCTCAGCTCACTGCAGTGTGCTATGTGGGCACACCGGGGAACAGGCCTGGCAGAAACAGCCAGACAGCTGCCACAAACACAGTCTCAGTAGCAGCAGCAGCTGATGCAGTGGGTAGCCACTCTGCCAGGCAGCTGGAGAGTGAGGGGTGGAGCTCCGTATGAAGGAGCAACAGGCCAGTGAGGGAGGGAGCTTTCAGGCCACACACCAGAATGCAGGTTCCCAAAGCTAAACACTCTGTCTGTCCCCTGATTTCAGAGGAGCCCCCAGCCACCCAAGCTGGTGGGCCAATGGCCTACCCAGGGATGCCAGATGATGGTGCAAATCTCTCTTAAAATATACCAATCCAAGATCAATATTTATTGGCATATAAACCAACACTCACAATAAAGGTAACAGCTTATATAGGCACCTGAGCGATTAGATGATCCACGTGATGAACGATGGACTCTGATCCAGTCTCTCAAGAAGTCAGGAACAAAAGTGTTCCTGATCCCAGCAGCTGCTCTTGAATGGAGTTGGCCAACCCCCCTTCAGGAGCCCGGGACCCTGGATAAGTGTCTTCCAACTTTATCAGCTGACACCTGAGTCCCACCACAGAAGTTCCCACATCACTTTTCCTTTTCTGTCTAATCAAAAAGGAAGGTTTTAATTTTAATATAGCAAAATTACATATTCAAAACAACTATCAAGCAAGAATTAGTTTCAATATGTAGTCTATTTATACTTAACAAAGTTAAAGAAAATATTCTGTCATTACCTTATCCTTGTGAATCTAAAGTTTCATATCTAATATACCTTTTATAATAACTAAAGAAAATATAACTATCTAATCTTCAACTACATCAAACACCACAGAAGGATATAATATTACCCAAGTAAACAGGAAATGCAAGCAACTTCCAAAATCTAGAAATGACAGAGATGATGCCTGTCTGTCTGGACAGTCACTCAAAGTTGCTTTGTAATGTTGGAGCATTCATCATCACCCTACAGGCCTAGAGTCTCTGGCATACCTTTCAGTGAAGCAGGGAATCTGAAGGATTACCCTTCTCATTCTGGCATAGTTCATCATTCCCTTCTCCTTGTGTACTGAAGTATATCTGGCAATTTTCTCTGAAAGCAGGAACCTGAAGGACCATCTCAGCTTCTTCTGTCAAAGTTCAGAGGCAATTTTTCTATGGAAACTGCATGTCTGGTTTATATGCAATATACTGTCAAGCAGTCAATACAAGAACAGTGTTTTGTCCAGTGGCTAACCATTGTCACAAAGAAATTAAACTCCACATGAAGTTTCTTCGATGCACATTATTCTCTTGAAGTAGATTGGTGCTGCCAGGAGCACACCTGTCTCACTGTCCAGAAAAGTCTAAATTCTTAAAATATCTTAAATGGCATATTCTGTGTCTTTGAGATGTTTGAAGATTACCTATATAATTGAAATATATCTTTGTATATTTAAAATAAATCTAACTAGCATGACTATAAGTTTAGTTATTATAGATGACTCTTAACTTTCTTTTCTTAATTATACATTACAATTTTAAATGAGTTATCTAAACATCATACCTTAATCAAAAGTAAAAAAATACAGCATAACAAAATTGACCTTGAATTTGTATCAATAAACCAAACTCCATACCAATGTAAAATATTTTGAGATTAACAAATGATTTTTGGATTAAAGTAAATTCTATCTTTTTAAAATCATTCATATACCATATTCCTTTTTTTTTCTTAGAAAGAGATTTACTATGACCATTAACCATTTACAATGAAAACATGTTTATAAACAATATTTTGGGAATTTGGGTGTATCTTTATACTACTACTTCCTGGTGATTAAGGGGTACTGGCAATCTTTTGAAGGTCCTAAGGTTGGATCATATTAGCCTTGAAGCAAATGTGACCATCTCTTTCCACCTCAGAATTTTCAGATGGTCTTGGTTGATGAACCATAAGAGCCTGAAAGCAATCCACAGATTCTTATCTTCTGTGAAAACAAAAGCTCAGCCTCTCTTCCAAAGCACCATATCCTTAGACACAAATCTCAAAGTCAAGATACCTTTAAAAAATATTTATATTTAACTTAGTAGCCTTTGCAACCAAATGTCTTTCAACAGTTATCTCACCAACAGTTAAAAAATCAAAACAAAACACAATAATAATCATAATCCAGACTCACAGACCTGCAATCTTAGACTGCTTAGCCACCTGCCACTGTTTAGGCCCTCAAAATGACTTAGACACTTGTATTAAGTCCATGCTGTTTGGCCTATGGCCAAGGCATCTTGCTAGCTAGCTCTTACATCTTGACTCTACCCATTGTCATTAATCTGTTCTGCCACATGGCCTGTGGCTCACCTGTGTTCCTCACATGTTTCTTCTTTGGCAGCTGGCTGGCTTGATCTGTCCCTAACTCTGCCCTTCCTTTCCTACCTATTCTGATTCCCCACCTACTTTTTCTATGATGCCTGTCATGGGCCAAAACAGCTTCTTTATTTAAAGACTGATATTCATAGCATACAGAAAGACATTTTCATATCATATTCCACATCAAACAGTGACTATTGAGTCCAGCACACCTCTGGTACTCTTGGAGGCAGAAGTGCTCACAGCCATGGCCTCTAAGGGTATAAGTAACTCTTTTTACTTGGCACCATTCTCATCCATTGGAGCTGTAATCCCACAGTTTCTTAGACCCAACAAGGCTATTATGCCCCTTCCTACCCTCCTGTGCCTTTTCTTGCCTTCTGTTTGGAGATGCCTAGAGTAACACAGCTCTTCTAGACCTTTATGACTTTTGTAACTATCTTCTTTAACCCTTTCTTCTGAATAAAACTCATCATCCTAGAGCCTGGTTTCTATTCTTACCTTCTTGGCTCCTCAACACCTTGCCTTCACAAAAGCCCGGGTACCAGGTGTCAAGTTTGTCCTTGGTTTTAAGCCAGTCTAAATCCCTGATCTCTGCTGTGTGCAGTGAACAAATGAATAGATTGTATCTTCCTCTAGTTATCTCTGAGTCTTGGGGATCCCTTCAACTACAGATTGCACTGACATTTTCATCCCGGCCCCCCTCTCACCCATAGCAATGGTGTCTTTCATACCCTCTAAATACCCTTGGTATTCATTTTGGAAAACTTCAAGCCTCTCCACTGACTTGACCTGAAGGATTCTAAATTTAATCTCTTTTTAAATCAAATTTGGTCTCAATAATCCTTAGATATTCAAGCTAATGGGTCTCCTAATGGTACTCTGGATCCCAATATTGTTTGAAACCTTTATAAATACTTCCAGTGATGGGGGAAATAGAATGGGATTCCATATTTCTCTTTGCTCTTCTCCAAGCCCTGTTTGTTTTTGGTCTGGTCCCCATTACCTTAGACATCCACATAATGTAAATGTCCTTTAAGTTACCTTTGATGTATCTATAAATGTGCTGCAAAGGGAAGATGTGATCCTGACCTAGCAGAGGTGGGGGGGGGAGAATTAAGAAAGCTGTAGTTGCAAACAGAACCCCATACACTATTCACTGTCAGATACATCCCTCACCTGCCTCCAGCAGTGTCTAGGGCTCAAAACTTATTTTCTATTATAAAGCCTTTTTTGTTGTTCTTGTAGCAAGTTTTATCACTGGAACAGTCCCCAAATTATGACACTAAGACTTATTATTAACTATAAAATCTTGGTCTTTAGCTAAGGCTTGTTTCCAACTAGCGCTTATAGCTTTAGTTTACTTCTTTTTACTCACCTGTGTTGTTCTGTTGCATGGCTCTTTACCTCTCCTTCATTCTGATACCTAGCATGGTGTAAATGGGCATAGGGAGATCTCCACTTGCTTTAATGTAGTGAGATTACCTTATGGAAATAATATATTTTAGTTGGCATTTTTACCTATGGATTATTATGAAGATGATTTTCTCCTATGCTCTAGTTTAACTGAAGCAATGACTTTATTAAATTATATTGTTAATTTAAATGGAATTTTGATGATTTGGGGTCTTTAATAAATACAGTAAGAGATTATGATAGAGGTTAATTTAGCAAAAAACTAATGTAAGCAAAAGCAAGACATGGTTTTTCTCCAACACCTGATAAAGTAGGGAATAAAAGACAAGAACAAAGAAATGTCACACAGCTAGTTTCCTTGAGGAACCATATAGGCTATGGCTTAAGTTAATGATTAAGAAAAACAACTAATTCTCAGAAGCCTGGTTAGCTCAAGTTTTTTTTTTTTAATATTAATGTATAGAGATGTATTCATGGGTTTTAGTGTGCACACAGGTTAAAACAAAGCTTTAAATATGATTTAGAATTAGATTAAGATATTTTAGTTAATGGCCTTGAGGTAATGTCATTTTATTAGTGGCTTTAATAGTTGACTGAGGGACTCATTGAAGCCAGGGAACAATAACAATAATAGCCTGACTATTGTGGCTCACTACCTTTTCTGCCAGGATGGTTTGTTATTAAGGGTGGTGATTAATTCCTTGTATCCATTTATGTCTTTATCTTAATGATATTTAAAAAATGTGTATGCATCCTGAAGATTTGAAGTAGAGATAACTGTGGGGGGTTAGTGAAAGCTCCAGAAGTCCCAGAGCTCTAACCATAGTCAGTCTAGGAAAATCAGAGTGGTGATTCAAACCTTTAATCCCAGCACAGGGAGTATCCTGGGAGTGGTGACCTACACCCTTAATCCAAACTGAGTCAAGGTCACTTCAGATTATAGAAGGAATTCCAGGCTCCCAAGCAGGTGTGGTGGGGCCACGCCTTAATTTCCGAAAGAATAATTTAGAGGGGATTCAAACACAGAAAAAGCCATTCCAAGGGAATTGAGGCTGAGGAAGCTAGAAGACAGCTGGGTAAGATTTGACTGTGGTGTTTATTCCCTCTAGTATCTCCAAAACTTCTGAAACTTTATTAAATCCCCACAGATAACTGATAATTTTTATATATAAAAATTTAGAGTTGTGATTCATCTAAGATTTCTTATAAGATTACCTCTTGAGATAAGTATTAAAATGATTGATCTTTTCTTTGTAACTGTAAAATGCAGCCTGACAGAAAATTTCCTGGCTGAGAAAAATACCTTGCTTGCTTACACTCCATTAATCCATAAAATATTGCGTGGATATAAATGTGTATGGGTTCTTAGGATAACTTGTTTTTCACCTGTAATACATTCAATGTTCAATTATGTAAGTGATATGGGAAACGTGTAGCTTTTTATTTGTAGTCTATGTAATCATCCACTTGAGAAAAGTTGTAGTCACATTATAATTCTTATACTGCTTGACATATTTCACTGAAATATATAAGCTGTAAGGGAAAATTAAAGATATTTAGAAGGAAGACATCGGGAGAGAGAGAAAGGCTGCATCTGCATAGAGGTAAAGAAATAAAGAACAGGAGAGAAGATGTTGATGAAGAGAGTCTAATGGTGTGTGTGTGTGTGTGTGTGTGTGTGTGTGTGTGTGTGTGTGTGTGTGTGGTGTGGGTGTGTGTGTGTGTGTGTGTGTGTGTGTGTGTGTTGTGTCAGTTTTCCTTTTTTACTGGCCCCAGAGTTAAGTTTTACTCCTCCAGGTAGAAAAATGAAGTTGAGTGATTAATTTGCTGACTCTTGGCTCTCCATTAATTCCTGCACTGATAAAGTCTGGTTCTCACAACAGCAGATATATATATATATATATATATATATATAACAACAAAAATAGCCTCAAATTAGTATCAATACACAAAAATTTATACCAATATAAAATATTTGAGACTAGTAGTTGTTTTAGTTTAAAAGTAGATTCAATAATCTACACTTTAATCTATACCCCTTCTTTTTATAAAGAGATTCCTGAATCTAAACTTTTAGTTTAGGTTTTTTTTCCCTGACCATGACCAGTAGCAACTTGTAAGCAACTTCCCTAAATAATGATAAATATCCACCATGAATGAAATGACCAAAACCCACCAACCCAAATCTTGGAAAAAGTAGGAGGGGGAGTAAAATTAGTTTTTATTTTTAGAAAGTTGGGATAATGGCCAAGTCCTCAGAGAACTAGTTGTTGTCCAGTCTCTGTGTGATGGGCAAGTGTAGGGCTTATCTGAAGTTTTGTCTAGAGTAGGCTATGAGGCTAGACCGTCTTAGATAGGAGCTTTGAAATAGATATAGGTGTTGATTTTTTGAGGAAACTGTCAAGACGCATTTTGAGATGCTAAATCACCTGGACTACCTGTGTCTTCACTGGCATCTGTTTTTGCTGTTGTTGCTTTGAAAACATATAAACTTTTAAAGGTAACATACATGTCTGTATTAATAGAATTACAGAATGTGTGGTGAACAAAAATAAGCTAAATATGACTTTCTGTTCTGTGTCAGAGCAGTTAAAAGACATTTGTCAATTTCATAGATTTACTTAAACTGTATAAACAAACAATACAAATATTCATCCATGCCATATGAAAGGATGGCATACAATAATGTCATGATAACAAGAGTTATTATGTCTAATAGTTGCTTCCATATACCTCTAGCATCATTTTATATGTCACCTGTCTTACAGTTTTTCTTGGTTTCTTTATGTTTATAGTCAAGATTGTTAGGAGATCTCCTCTGGTTCCATCTGTTCTTTACTAATTATTTATTATATTCTTATGCAAACAAAGATCTAACCTCTCCAACTAACACATTTTCACTTCCACTCTGAAGTTAAGACATTGTTAAATATATAGCCTGGTTCAATTTAGATTTTTTTTGTAATACAGTATTTCTTAGCAGCTTTTGCCTTTAGCTTAGTCAGCCTGTATATTTAAAAAAATAATATCAACAAAAGACCAAACAGAATCCATATGACCTGTGCATTTCTCATTTTCACATGGTTTACTTTTTGTATTACTTTATTCTTTTGTAAAGACTATTATTTTTAAATGATTTTATGACTTCTTACATACATTTTCTTTTCTTATTTTTTTATGTATCTAAGCATATTTTTAAGCATACTGTACCTGTTAAGAGATTTTTTTTTTTTTTTTGGTTTAGACCTGGCTTTTTTGTGTATCTGCAGCATTTCACTAACCTTGTAAGCCAAAGATTAAATGGTCAGGCCACTCACTGCATGGCTTTGTTTAACACATCCTGCAGGTGGCTGGCTTCATCCCCTTCATGTGGTGAGAGCCAGGCCTTATAGTCCTGTAGTCACATATATTTGCCCCAACTCTGAGAAGTTTCTAGGATCATACTGTGGCAGACTTTTCTATATAGTCTCTCACTGGTAGCATGGTATTCAAGTACTCAGCTGTATAGGAGGACCTCTTAAAGGAGCTACTCTTCTGTACACAATGAACACTGGGCTCTGGGTCCAGGACTTCGCTCTGCTTTTTCAGATCCTGTATGGACATATGTGCCCTATGTTGGATACCACATGTAACTGGATTTTTTTTGTCAGACTTTGCTAGGACAGTCAGCCTGTAGTAAGAAACTTTAAGTGCCAAATGATCACACAAGGTCTTAAATTAATTATAAACCAGTTGGCCCATAGCTCAGGCACATTACTTGCTAACTCTTGCTCTTACATGATTTTTATCTTGTTTAGCCACATGGCTTTTTCAGAGTAGCATTCCTATGTTTTTTTATCTACTGACATCTGTTTCTCCTCTTCTTCTGAGAATTTTCTTAGTCTGGTAACCCCACCTACATTTCTTGTCTGACTTCTGGCTAATCAGCATTTTTTAAACCAATATGTTTAATGACAAATATTTACAGTATACAAAGAATAATTACACAGAACCAGTCCCCAAATAATTATATTGAGACTTCTTACTAATTATGAAATTATGACCTTAAGTCAAGAATTGTTTCCAATTAGCTCTTATAACTTAAATTAACCTGTTTATTAATTTATGTTCTGTCACATGGCTTTTTACCCATTATTCCTTCTGTACATCTGACTTCCTCAGTGTCTCATTGGTGTCTCCTGCATGCCTTATATTCTTTCTGAGTTCCTCTCCCTCCTTGGTGTCTATTCTCTCTTGTCTAGATTTTTGGCTATTCAGCCTATTATTAAACCAGCTACAGTAACACAACTTCACATAGTGAAAAAAAAAGTCCCCCAATATTTCTCAGCTCATTTGATCACTTCATAGATTCTTGTTTCTTTTTTTAGGTGTCTTTTTTTATTATGAATGACATAATAAAATGTTTTGTGCTGTTCTACATCAATTAAAAGCTGTATCTAAGGTTGGGGTATGCTTGTCTAGATACAAGCATACTGTTTCAAAGGTTTTCTCCAAATTTTCTATCCCAAATCAAGTGATATACCTGACTATGTGACAGAGGAAAGACAGAAAAACAACATAAAGAGACAGGTTATTCTTAATTGGGACAAATGCTAGTAAACTCACAGTCTTTAGGTTTTGTTAACACCTCTCTAACAACTTTTCTAATGTATAAATTTTACCTCAAGATTTGCAAGTATATTGGGAAGGAATAAAAACCTGTAAAATCTGTATCAGAGGCAAATGAATGGTGGTAAATATTCACTAAAAAATTGTAACACCAGGGTTGATAGTTAAAAATTTATACTTAGGTAATATTTTTTTTTAAAAAAAGGTGGCTTACTGTGACCATAACTGCTATCTTCTGATGTGGGAATACCTTTCTGTACGCTGTGAATATCAATCTTTAAATAAAGGAGCTTTTTGAACCATGACAGGCACCATAGAAAAAGTAGGAGGGGGCATCAGAGCATAGGTAGGAGAAACAGGGTGGAGTCAGAGGCAGATGGAGCAAGCTTCCCAAAGAGCAACATGTAAGGAACACACGTGAGCCACAGGCCACATGGCAGACAGATTAATGGAAATGGGTTGATTTAAGATGTAAGAGCTAGCTAGCAATGTGCCTGAGCCATAGGCCAAACAGTATAAAGTTAATATAAGCATCTGAGGGCCTGAGAGGCAGTGGCAGATGGCTAAGTGGTCTGGTGCAGCAGGTCTGTGGGTCTAGGTTTCTGGCCACCTGAGACCAAGAAACCTCACTACTACAATCTTACCTTATTCTTAGATTCTTTCTGAGTTCATGTCTTTCCTTGGAAACCCTGACTGTTCTCTCCTGTTTAGGTTTGTGGCCATTGTGCACAAATAAAGGGAACTCAGGGCCAGAGCTCAGGGAAAGTCAGAGATATTAGAGAAAGTAAACCCCACAGTCAGATCTCACCCAGCTGTCTTCCAGCTTCCTCAGCCTGGCTCCTCCTGGCTTCCTCTGACCCTCTGTCTTTCTATGCCTGCCTTAAATACTCTCTTCACTCAGTTAAGGCGTGGCCCCACCACTGCCTGCCTGGGAGCTTGGAACTCCTTCTGTAAACTAAAATGACCTTGAACTCAGATTGGATTAAGGGAATAGTTCAGCACTCCCAGGATATTCCCTGTGCTGGGATTAAAGCTGTGAGTTACCACTGTGTGATCCTTCTAGACTGACTATGGGTATATCCCTCTGATATCTCTGAAATGTTTTTATTATATTACAAAATATCTTCACAGGCCATTCAGCTTATTATTAAACCAATCACACTGACAACTTCACAAAGTGTAAAAACAAACAAACAAACAAAAAGATTGAGGCAGCTACATGGCTAAACTCCATCTTTTTAGGGTGGCACAAAATGAATTTTACCATGCAACTTCACACCCACGTTGATTAAAAGTGACCACAGGGGGAATGGCTAAAGACATTCATAGTCCCACCAGGGTTCCCATGGTAGAGGTATGTGCAAGACACCAAGAAGCCAACTTGAGACTTTAAGGCCAGTGTGGGGAGAGAACACCCACAGTCCAAACTATATCACCATAGACTTGGTGGATAGATCACAGCCAAAAGCATGACTGGGCCATTAAAGCAGATTGCTTGAAGATATCCTTGAGGTCAGAGTATGTGCTCAAGGACCAGATGAATAAATGATACCCACAGATCCACCTGTATCCTCATGGCCTAAACTGCCTGAAGAAATATAGATGCCTACCTAAGTCTTCATGGCCCAGACAGGTGGAAGACACTCACAAGCCCTCAGTGGTCCTCAGGCCCAGACTGGATGAAAAAAAAAAAACACATGGGCCAATATGAGTCTTGATGATATAGGTAAAAAGAAGATTCTCACAGCACTGCCTGAGTCATGGTCAGGCTAGGTGAAAAATCCAATGGCCCATTTGGGTCCTCTTGGCATAGGTGAGTAGAAGACACCCACAGACCTGACTGGGTCCTTATCAACTGAGTTGGCTGAAGACTTACACAGGTATACTTGGGTCTTTATGTCCCAGGCAGGCTGAAAACATCTAGAGGTCTCCCCGGATCTTCATTGCCCAGGAGGGTGAATTGACACCCCAAAGATTCACCTGTTTCCTCATGACCTATGCTGGCTTTAAACATCTACTGTCTTACCCTGGTTCTCACTGCAAACAGAAGATGAAGATATC
Organism: Phyllotis vaccarum; assembly: GCA_033318265.1. Lineage (NCBI taxonomy): Eukaryota > Metazoa > Chordata > Mammalia > Rodentia > Cricetidae > Phyllotis > Phyllotis vaccarum. The sequence continues at coordinate 75,488,739 of JARWLC010000011.1, forward strand.
CATAGGCTTTCTTGCTCCTCAAGGCCCATGTGGGTTGAAAACACAGGGTCACCTAGGTCCTCATGGCTCAGGCTGGCTGGAAATATCCACAGGCTGTTCTGGGTCCTCCAATAGCAAGTAAATATCCACAGGCTTGACTGAGTATTCTTGGCCTAGGTTGGCTGAAGAAATCCACAGGTCTACCTGGGTATTAAGAACTCAGATGGATAAGAGACATTCATAGGCATGTCTGGATCCTATAAGACCAGGCTGGCTGAAAACATTCACAGGTCCACCTGGGTATTCATGGACAAGCTGTATAAAAGTCACTCATGAGCCTTTTGGGTGCTCACTCCCCAGGACAGTTGAGGACATACACAGGTTCATGAAGGTCCTCAGAGGCAAATGGGCAGAAATAATAAACAAACCTGTCTTGATCCTAAGGGTTTGTAACAGCTGAAGACATCTGTAAGCCTGAATGAGTCCTTCTGGCCAGATTGAGCAAAGAAATCCACAGGCCTGCCTAGATCCTGCTAAAGAAATTTGCAGGTTTGCCTGCATCCTCACAGTTCAAGCTGGATGAAAACGTCCACAATCTGGTTTAAGTTCTCATGGCTCGGGCAGGGTATAGACACCCACAAGCCTGCCTGTGTCTTTTCCTCCCAGGTGGGTAGAAGGTATCCAAAGACCATCCTGTGTTACTTGAATCCTAATTGCTCTTATAATAAAAACCCAGAGCCAGATAAAGCTGAAGGAGCAGAGAGACAGAGAAATAAGCCACAACTACTTCTTACCATTTCTAAATACTCAGACCAAAAAAAGTAAATCATGTCTTCACAAATCCTCAAATTAAATAGGGAAAGCAAAGAGAGTATCAAGGGTGAGTGGCCAAACTCCTGCCTATAGTGGGATTATGATGTTACATTGTAAATAATTGTCCTGCTTACTCGTTTAATAAAACTGCTGATTGGCTGAAGGCAGACAGGAAGTGTGGGTGAAGCTATCAGACTGGGAAATCTCCGGGAACAGGAAGAACAGGGCAGAGATGCCACAGAGATGCCAGACAAGGCAGAAGAAGCAGAGGACAACTATGCTGCTCTGAGAAAAGTACCGAGCCAAATGGCTGAACAGGATAAGAACCATGGGTTAGTTTAAGGGTAAAGAATTAGCAAGCTATAAGCCTGGGCCCCAGGTTAATCAGTGTAAAATTAATGTAAGCCTCTGTGCGTCTGTATTTTTCTGTGGGACTACAGGTCTGCGGGTCTGCAGGTCTGAACCATAGGCTAGGCAGGAAAGTCTTAGTGCTCAGATTAAAGATATGTGACTTCAAGTCCTGAGATTCAAGGTGTGCTGCCACCACTGCCTGGCTCTGTTTCTCTTTTGGACTTGTTAATCTTGTATAGTCTAGGCTGACCTTGAACTCACTAAGATCCAGACAGATCTCTGCCTCCTGAGTGCTAAGATTAAAGTTATATGTCACAACTGTCTAACCCTTACTACTAGCTCTGTGGGTGGCTCTCTCTTTCCTCTGATCTTCAGGCAATCTTTATTTGATACACAATATATCACCAGAATCCTGGATCCTCATGACCCAGACTGGCTGAAGACATCTGCAAGCCCACCTGGGTCCTCAAGACCTGATGACATACATAAGCCAGTTGGGTTCTCACAACTCAAAATACCTTGTAGTTGGTAATAATCACTAGCAACTAATTAAAAGGTTAATATTTATTAAGGAGTTTATATATAAAAACTCATTGATAAAAGAGATTGAACCATCGGGCAATTCCTAGAAAGCTGGATTGGCCCTTCTTTCAAGAGCCCAAGAGTATAAACAAGAAGAGAGCTGGCTTGCACTGGGTCTTAAATTGACCTGATCACATCTCATACACTGGGGCCTCAAGGCCAAATGTCTATGCCTCTATGTCAAGATGATATTGCCTGCTTTCCACTACATCTCCTCTTTTTATCTAAATAAGAAAGTTCAAAATCAAAATATAAAGTTATAAAGTTATACACAATAGAAAAATTAGAAGTTAATGTCCAGTAGAGGGAAAGGCAAATAACATGTATAGAGATCACTCCTAATCTGTTTTAATAATCTAGAACCTAAATGCTCTTAGCTAAGATATGAGATGGTCATAACCTTAACTATCTAGTCTTCAACAACCATCAAAAACCTGAGAAGGAAAACATATTACCTGGATAAGCTAGAAATACAAGCAAGCAACATCTGAAATTTATTAATAGAAGATAGTGACAGTTAGCTGCCTGGACAATCACCCACATCTTTTCTGCAAGGTTGGAGCGTCCAATATTTTGGCTACAAGCCTAGGATATCTGACCGATCTTTTCAGAAGCAGGATATTTTGAGAAATTGTCTTATCCTGTCTTGGCAGGTTTCAGCAGTCTCTATCTTTCATCCAATCCTGTCTGGATTGGACAGCATGCTTATTGTCAGCAGTTAAGGCAAATGTATTTCTTTTCTCAATAGGCCATTATCTGCCAAAGAAGGCACATTCTTTGTGGAGTGTTCCTGATGCCCAAAATATCATCTTGGGAAAGAAGAATGCTGTCAGAAGCAGATGTGTCTCTCTAGCCAAATTCTAAATACCAAAGCATTTAAATGCCATATTCTCTAGGTCTTTGAAGTGTTGGAAAACTATCCATCTGGTATATGTTACTATATATCTAGAAGACCTAATTAACATAACTACTATATGACAAGCATATGTGACTATGACCTGTAATTCTTATCAACCTAGATAACTCAAAGACTAAAGTTTATATTATAAAAATAGACAATCTATAAACAGATGTACAGTTTGGGAACATGGCTTCAAGTATGATAACCATACAAAATATCTCAAGAGGAGGTAGAAATGTATAGTGCAAAATGATAACTGTATTCTTAACATGTGTCAATATATAAATATTTTAAGCAGAGATAGAATATATATAAATATTATGGCAAATATAATTAAACAGATGTAAAATATATAGTTCAAATTACAATATTCTTAATATACATAAATGTAAAAATATTTTAAACAGAGGTAGAAGCATGTATACAATATGACAAAAATAGACTTGAATTGCATCAATATATAAATTATCTTAAACAGACATATAAAATAATCTCACATTTGTATCAACATATAAGAATCTATACCAGTGTAAACTATCTAGGGCTTATAGCTCCCTAAGTTTGTTTACAGGTAGATACAATAATATATCTATATCTGTCCTATCTACTGCCCATTTTATCTTCTTCAAAAGGGATTCCTGAGTCTAACCCAAATATAGCTTATAACCACCCAAATATAATGATGGTTATCCATAACTGTGAGAAAACAAAACTTATCTGGAGAGGGGTGTAGTTTTTCTTAGAATTGCTTCATGCTGTCTGAGGGCAATGGTATCCTTGTGGGATCCTGTAAAAAATTAAAGCAGTGGTTAGGTCTCAAAGCATTGACTGTAACATCTGTAACGAGCTTCAGAATACTGGATATGGCTAACTGAAGTGTGCAGCAAGGGCAAGCAGCTTCTCTCAGTGTGTTGTTTCATTAATTTGTCTGATTTTTGTGAGAATTTGACTTTGGTTAGACAATATTCACAGAAGGCCAAACCTGAAAGCCTGAGTCAGCATGTACTGACTGGTTTGACATTGGTGACACCTGCTGGCCAAACATCACCATTACATCCAGAGATATCCTAACGGAGGCCATCAAAGACATCATTAATTATGCCATGGCAGACAATATAACATTTTAAGAGCTTTTTTTTTTTTTTTTTTTGGTGCTACAATTGAGGAAATTTTGTAGAATATGTACAACCTCCCTGAGATATATATTCTTTCAGCTATGCTGGTAATTAGTTTGGTCGTTCAGATTATAAGCTTTAAAAACAATTTGGTAACAACACTAAATATGAGACATTAATTGACCAGATAGGGGCCATCCAGACTAATAACAGTAAATTGCCACAGATATTGCAAAGTACTAAAGATAAATTATTCACTCAGGTTCATGACATGGAATCTGCCAATGATAAATTGGTATACAAAGTTAATTTTATGAAAACTGGTTACGGCAAACTTTTAGATAGACCATCCTTCTTGGAAACAAAAATGAATACCGTACAGGTACTTCTTGCAGATAATAAGACATCAATGATATAGAAGTTTAAAACTGTAGAATCATATATTAATGATGAACATAAGAAACTTATTGATTCTACGAAATCATTAAAAAGATTTGTTTATTCAAGAGATACAGGTCTTGGAGAAATTGATGGTTTCTAGATTTCAGCAGGGGGAAATCATTTTTCTTTGCCTGATGAAGAAGGTAAGTACTATCAACAGAGAATAGTTTAATAAAACCATCACCAATATCCTATAGAGTTAGGAAAGATTTGCCAAAATTTGTAACATACAGGGTTCTCCTTTTTACTCTGATATGATCTATTCAGTTACTGTTAAGGAAAATTTAACAGGCAATAAATTTCCAGGAGGATTTATAGAATGTAATTAGGAGCCAGTACATTTGAGGGATTTAAAAGACATCAAAGAAGCTATATTTGTCCATGGTATTCATCCTACCTATGTTAAACAAATGTTAAATGGATGGCCTACAAAAAAATTGAGTAACAACTAATGATTGGGTGCAGCTATCAGCTGCTGTTTTAGACTAGACAACAGTTACAGTAGAGAAACTGACTGTAAGAAAAGGATAGGCCCTTAAAAAACAAGGACAGATTAGAGGTTTTGACATTTCTCAAGATCAAATTCTTAGTGAAATTCAATTTGCTGAATCTATAGACTCAGTCTACTTTTGGTGAACATACTTTATTATTATGCCATACAGCAGCCTTAAATGATCGAGAAAAGGTTCTAGAAGCAAGACAAATAACTGAGCCATATAATAAGGCCACACCCCATATGCTAGAGCCTCAAGGCCTAAAGGCTATATCTCTAGGTCAAAGTGACATTGCCCACTTTCCACTACAATGACTGAAGATATACAGAGGTCAGCCTACGTACTCATGACCCAAGGTGCCTGAAAACATCCACAGATCTACCTAGGTCCTTGTGAGCTACATGTTGGTAAGATAAAAACAGTCCCACCTGGATCCACACAGCACAGGCTTGATGAAAACACCCACATGTCTGCCTGTGTCCTCATGGTCCTGAGGGTGGAAGATGCACAGGTAAGTCCTTAAGGCCAAGGTGAGTAGAATAAACCCATGGACTAGGTGGATGGAAGCCATCTAAATGCCTGGCTTCATCCTCAACAGCCTGAGTTGACTGAAGACATCCTCAGATACATCCAGGTTCTTAAAGCCCATATGGGTGGAAAATAACCACAGGACATTGTTGGTCCTCAAAGCCCAGGGTGGATGAAGACTTCTACAGGACTGCCTGAATTTTCAAAGCCCAAGGAGGTGGCAGAAACTCACACACCTCCCAGGATTCACATGACCTGAAATTCCTAAAGAAATGGATGCTTGCATAGGTCTTCTTGGCCCAGGCAGATGAAAGACATTTACTAGCCCACCTGGGTCCTCACAACTACAGTGGATGGAAAGACAGTTAAAGGCCAGCCTGGGTCTTTACAGCCCAGACTGCCTGAAGATAGAAATATACAGGCCTGCCATATTCCTCATAGCCTGATCTATGAGAAGCCATTCACCTGTATCTTCATGACCTGGGACGGCTGAAGATATCCACAGATTGTGGTCATAATGGCTCAGGCAAGTAGAATACATTGAGGAGCTCGCCTGAGTCCTCAAAGTCAAGGTCAGTAGAAGACACACACAGTACTACTGGGGTTCCCGTGGACAAGGTGGATAGGAGATAGCTAATGACCCACCTGGATTCTCATGGCCCAGTAGACATCCTCAGGCCCAATTGCATCCTCAAGCCACAGGTAAGTGGAAGACATCCACAGGCCCATGTTGGTCTTTGTAGCCCATGCTAGCTAAATAAAATATATAGAATTACCCAAAATTTTACAGTTCAGGCAGGTGGCAGCTACCCACATACTCCCCTGGATTCTCATGGTTTGAGATGCCTAAAGAAGTTCTGGTGCCTGCTTAGATCCTCACAGTCCCTGAAGATGGAAAACACTCACAGACCCATCAAGTCCTCAGAGCCCAGGCTGGCTGGACAAATCCACTTTTCTATCCATGTCCTCACAAGCAGAATTTCAGAATAAAACAAGACGGTAAAGTGTGCCTGCCCCCCAAAATCTCTAAGAAATTTATGATAAGAGTTGAGCATTCACTCTTGACTCAGATATCAAAAATCTATATTCATTTACTAGGGACAAAAGTAGCATTATTTTAAAAAGCCAGTAAGTCTTTTTCTCCTGACCAGAAAGTTGAAGCCAACACACTTCGCCTTGCCTTTGGCTGATAATTTAAGAGATGTACCACCTCTGCCATTGCAAGAATCTCATTCATTTCCTGCACTTACCCCTGCATAGGGACTCAGGTATTTTAACTGATAATTCCTGCATGACCTCTATCAGAGCTGTATACACAAATTATGTGTATTTCACATTTTTATTTGTCTTCAAGCTCAAGCTTTTGGGAAGATTTATGAAATTCTACCCTGTTGGATGTAGGCTATATCATTAGGTCAATCTATTCTTCCTTGAAATATTTTCTCTTGATGATTCTTCTTTCTTCTTCTTCAGACATCTCACTTGTATGGTTGTCACATGAATCCTTGGTTTGACACTTTTATTTTCCTGGAAAGATAAGGCAAAACCTGGCCTTAACCCCTAACTTTAGGTGACTTTTTATTTTTGCTCTGTTTTGCTTTGTTTTTTTGGCAGGTTATATCTCTCTTAAGACAAATGATTTTGGCTGCAGAAAAGTACTCTTTTAATTAAAAAAAAAATAAAAATTTGAAATTAAGCATAACTTAGTCTGAGTGGATAAATATACTTATATATTCCTCTTTGATTTATATATAAATTTAAGGTTAAATATTTTAGATCATAAAGGAAATTTACTTTGAATTTTAACCTGACTTTTATTAATCTTGTGGAGGGATTTTTATAATCATTTGTAAATATGGCATATAATTCTCTAGAATAAAAACATACCATTTAAGAGTTGTGTCTGAGTTTTATTCCTTGGTGGTGGGATTAAAGACATGTACCAAACCACCTTGGATATTGTAACTCCAAAATTTAGAAAACAACTAATTTATAGAGTTTCATCTGTTTCTATTGTGATTAAAGGACTGGGATACTACTGCCCTGATCAGATATTTTATCTCAGTTCCAAATTATTCTACCTCTTGGATGTTTAGAAAATGATTTTGAACTGTAGAAACCATTTGAATTTACCTGTGACATTTTAAGTCTCATGTGTTTTTAATAACAACAGAAATATTCTTTAAAATTGAGGAAAAAACTTTAAAGCAAATGACTAAGATGGCATGGGCCACACCTCAATCTAAAATCTAACATTATAATATGAAATTGAGACACATGGTTTAAGACACACCATTTTTAGTTCTATGCCAGCAATTTGTTAAATTATTATTTGAAAATATTTGTATAGTTCATTTTTCATACATAATGAAATGAACAGCATTTTTTACTCTTTATATATTTAGAGGGTCTCTCCTATTTGGATCTAATCTTAATGGTTGATATCTGTAGTTTTTATTCTCCTGTGGAAACAAAAGCAAAACCTTTTTCCCAATATAACAGATATTTTAGTTTTCATTCTGGTGTCAACACACTTTTTAAATATACAGGCTCATTTAATTCAGCATTTTTCAACTATTCAATGTCTTGTGAATCTGTTGTTTCTTTCTCATTAGAATTTTAAAAATTTAAAGTTTAGAAAACACTGTGTAATTCTATTTCTTGGAGTCTTTATTGTCCCTTTCTATATATTGAACATATCTATAAAAGTGTAACTTGTCCTACAGAATTGTGTGATATAATGCAATATTCTTTATGCTGTAATATGAAAAGAAATATTTTTTATTTTATTAGAGACCTATGCTGGAACATTGCTGGTGTTTATTTTTACAGATATTTCCCTAATGGCCATAATTTCTAATAGATGTAAAATTACAGAATAAACATTTTTAAAACTGAAAGCATTTGCCCAAATAAATCATGATGTGTGTAATATATAATGAGTGATTTCTATTTCTGATTATTTGTTGTTACTGAATAAATATCAAAGTTAATTTTGAATCATCTAGAATGAGGTCAGCAATTTTAATGTTTAAAGGAACTATTTTTGCATATTTAGACTCAATAACTATATTAAGAGGCTCTGGAAAATTTAATAATACCATGAGAATAGCATATTGTTCTGATTTTAAAAGAACCAGGACATTGAACTTTTTACTGAACTTTTTAAAAATTATATTCCAACCTTCCAAATGTATTTGTATCAGTATAGAATGTAGGGTCTCCAGAAATTGGTGCTCCTCTCACTGTATGAAAGAAAATCAAATTAGTTCCTTTTATAAATTGGAATATTTTGCTTTTGGGATATCTATTGCTAATCTCTGCCCCAAATTATTACAAGATCATTGCCATTGTTCTTTTTTTTCATAACGAAGCAATTTAAGCATTAGTAAAAGGTATCACATTTTCACCTGGATTTATTCCTGATAATTAATGATCTTATTTTTTTCTTTAATTTCCATTCTCTGTGTGTGCTAAATATATTCATTCTAACACATTATCTTCTGTCTTCATGTCTGAATGACTAAGATGCAATCAACCTCTGGATCCAAGTGATACACATATGCACCCTTTAATTTCTTTTCTGCCAGAGCCAGTTCTCTTGACTATTTGAGTCTTTATTACCTCATGAGGTTTGAAATAAATTATTCAGCTCTTGAGTAGTTAATCCAGTGTAGGACATAGCCAGTTAATGTCTCCCGGCAATTTTTGAAAATCTTTAAGAGTTTGTAATTGGTCTCTTCTGGTTTGTGTTTTCATAATTAAAATGTAGAATGGTTTAAAAGGGTTCTCAATATCAGTAAGCTTCCACATCCACATGATACACATATATGCCTCCACACAAGTAATCACACTCTTGCACTTATCCAAATTTACTTTCTCCAGAAAAATTTTCAAATATCTTTCTATAAGAACCTATTTTAGTAATGTGATTTTTAATTTTTTTAAGTAATCAGCTTATCATGTGCATCATGTCAATCCATGTATGACATTCCCTGTGTTTTTTTCAATAAATTTTTTGATTATCCTTTTTTTTGCATTAATAGTTGACTTCACCATCCATATTTTGAAATTATACTTATTGGGCCCATACAAAAATTCTTTCACTCTGTGTGTACATTTTCAAGCAAAATTGTTAATTTGTAGTGTGAGGTGACATCTGCATCCATGTGATCCTTCTTTCAAGTCAACCAAATACTTTCTGCATACTTCTCGTGTTCTTGGTTAACTTCTTTACAAACACACCTAATTTGTATTCTCAGACTAAAAATAATCAGTTGCATTCACTTATTCTTCATTTGGATTTAACCTATGTTTTAAATCGTCATTGTGAACTTATTCCATGTCTTATTCCACTTGGGTAGTTTATTATGATTTGCTCACTTTCATTTCTGTAGATCCCTTTGTTCCCTTCAGTGAAAGAATGATGGTCATCCGCATGTTCTACCACATTCTTTTACCTCAGATTTTTTTTCAGTTTCCTTTTGGAAATTATTAATTATTTTATATGTGTGGGTATTTGGCCTGCTTGTATGTCTAGGTGCCACGTGCATATAGTGACCTCAGAGACCAGAACAGGGTATTGGATCCACGGAGCTGAAGTTAAGAGTGGTTGTTGGCTGCTAACTGAATGTGTCTTCTGCAAGCACAGGTAATCTCTGAACCACTGAGTCATCTTTCTAGTCCTCACCTTTTCTTTTTATATAGCCTAATACTCCTTTTTATACAAGAACTATGAATATGAATCAATATAGAGATGAATATGTTTAACAAACTTTCCTGATAGGTGAAAGAGATAAACAGTAAACCATCCATGTGCGTTCCCAGAAAGGGTGTTGAATAGCTGATGAAGGTTGCAAGACCCTCCATATTTCTACTGTCTACCTTCTCACCAATCATCAATTTATTAAATAAATAGAAGTGACAAATTTTTACATGTATAAAAGCATAATCTCATACCAATGGCTTGATACCTTTTTTTTTCAGAGTGACATTGTCTTCTTGCTTTCTCTGCATCTGACTGGCATCTCTCTGCTCTTTCTCTTTTCATAATTCTTCCTGTCTAGTCACCTTGCCTTTACATTCTTTCTACCTAGCTTCTGGTAAATCTGTTCTTCATTAAAACAATATTTACAGTGGCAGATATTCATACTGTACAAAAACATAGCCTCACGGTAACAATGGGCATAACTGTAACATAAAAATTATATCATGTATTTGATGTTAAATCAATGTTAAATCTCAGATTTTAATAATCAGTGCTTTGGTTATATCAAAATAAAGAATTGCCAATCCACACTGGTACCTAAAGAAGCAGTTAAATAAAGCTCTTTATAAAAATTCTCTGTTACCAATTTATCTGTGGCATATTGTCTTATGTAAAAGGAAGACAGGCAAGCAAGAAACTTGATAGTGAACATATATATCAATAATTTATTTTTTAATGTATATGTTAAGGTTCTTTAGAAAGTGTCTGTACATAAGAATTACTATAGTTTTGGTATTTCCATGGTTACTAAAGGAGATTGCAATTGTACCAATTCTATCAATTTTTTAGACCTATGAGCCCTTCTCAATGCTTGCTTTTCCAACTGGGTTCACTAATTAATATTTTACTTTCAACTCTGTGCCTCTGAAGTCATTCAAAGTGGGAGCATGTGAGGTTGTTTTATTATAGCTCCAAAGGAACACAGAATTTGGATTTTGGACTTCAAATATGTGGCAATGATAAATTGAGATAATATTATTGATTCAGTTGTCATAATTAAACACAAGGAAATCACAAAATTAATTAAAAATACATATAAATCGTGATTTCATGATATGAAATGCATGTATCATATGAGCCCAGACGGATTAGAGTCTACCAAAACCCTATATATTATGCTAACAGCAAAGAAAACCATCGCTGAGGACACCTGAGTGGAACTACTCCACAAATTAGTATTTAGTAATGTATTAAAGAATTTCAAACCTGTGGTAATTGCAAAATGGTAAGGGTCAGAGACATTTGTCACTCATGTGGTCCACAGCAGAGCTCTGGAGGTTGACTATACTTTCTTAATGGTGTTCTAGCAACAGTGATATTATTTTTCAGAGAAAAACCAAATCTGATGATGTCTTTTTTCAATATAGCATATGAACCCATGCTGTAAGAAGTTCAAAGATAGAAGGATGGGGCAACTGAGGAGAATGGCTTCTGTAAAAGCATAATGATCTGAGTTCAAATCCTCAGAACCCAAGTATTGCTGGGTGTATCTTTAATACCAGTATTCCCACAGAAAGATGCAAGGCAGAGATAGGAGAATCTTGGGAAGCTCACATGACAGTTAACCTCAGAATAAGCAACAAAAAGACAAGACCCTATCCGAATTAAGTAGAATATGTAGATTAATATCTAAGGACATCTTCTGACATGATATATACATATGTGCCTGTATAAATGGGTTGTGTATTTGCATGTGTGCATATTTGTATGCAAATACATACATGAACATAAACATATGCAAAGACAAAACAAACATAAATGATCATACAGTCACACATGCACGCACACCATACATACCTGCACTAGTCCAAGCACATGTGCCAACATATACATACACATGTACACATACATGTGTACACACACACTAAAAAAGACATTAATATAAAAGCCACATGAACATCCCTGACTGAGTTAGAGCCAGTACTTGGTATTTTGGGAGTTCCAGGGAGTTGCGGATTACATGATGTGGGTTCTAAGGTTCAATGTACAATCCTCTCCAAAAAGCAGGTGCTCCTAACTAGTAGCTCTATAGTTTCTCTAACATTTTTAACAAGAAAAAAATCTTATATTATACTTATAGAAACAACATAAAATTAACAAAAATAATTAAATAAAATTATATTGGAAACCCATTCAGAATATTCTGGCTTAGGTATATACACGCGTTGTGGGACTATGCTTTTGTACACTGTAAACACTTGTTGCTGTAACTGTTCCTTAACAAAATGCTGATTGTTCAAGTAGCTAGACAGAAAGTAGAAATAGGGCAGATAGACTAGAAGAATTCTGGGAAACAGAAGAGCAAACTGGAGATGACAGAGAGATACAGAGGAAGTTGGATAAGAATGCTACACTGAACAAAAAATACCAAGCCACATGACTAAACATAAATAGAAGTAAGGGTTAACTTAAAGTATAAGAGTCAGCAAGTAATAGCTCCATCCATAGAAGAAACAGATTGTAATTAATATAAGCCTCTGCATGATTATTTGGGACTAAATGGCTGTGGGGCTGTGGGTTCAGACCTTGGGACTGGCCTGGCAGGACAGAAAATTTCTGACTACAAACACATGCTCATAAGAGGTGGAAGCTTGTTGCAGTTGATAAGATTATCCATGGGAAATATTCACTTTGTCATTTATGATCTATGTCACCTTAGACTGTTGTTTGACCCTTATGTTTATTCAATCCTGTACCTTTAAAGTTGGGATAAGAGCCTTCATGTCACAGGGCTTTATGAAAGTTGAACACACTGATTTGACAGATTTTCAGAATAATGTCATAATAACAGCATACTTGAAAAGCATGTCGGGTTGATATTATTATTTATCTATAAGCTACATTGATGTCCAGGTTTATCAGGATAATGTGTTATTTAAATTAAATTAGATCTGGGTCTTTTCAATATAGCAGTAGTTCTTAAGGGACAAGATTATTTTAAATTTTACTTATGTGTTAGTCACTCAATTGAACAACACACATCACACATGGAGTCCATGATATCACTGAGACCTAAGTAATACATTTCAGAATGTGATTATATAATGGAAATCATATATAATCATTAGTTTCTGGTTCAGCCCAGGCCTAAGATCCATACCTGTCTGCAGATTGTTTGCACCCCCAAATGACTCAGACACTTTTATTAATTACATCTTCTTTGACCTCTTGCTCAGGCTCTCATCTTAACTCACCCATTTCCATTCTTGCCATGTTGCCTGTGAGTTACCTGTGCTTTTACGTGTTGATCTTTGGGCAGCTGGATCAAATTTCTTGTGACTCCGCCCTCATTCCCCTGTATCTATGCTTGGGTTTCTCACCTTGTTCTAAGATGCCTTGACATAGGCCACAGCAGTTCTTTTATTACCCATTGATAATTCACAACGTACAGAAAGACATCTCAATCAGCGACTTGTTTCTTTAGGAAGTGGATTTCCTGGAAGTAAAGCTCCAAACAGTTCATCTTTTCATTGGGGACACACCATACTTTGTAAAGACCCAGTGACTATGGCTCTTTGCAGTGTAGCAGAAGGGATGATTCTGTACATTCAAGTCAATAAAGAAAATAGTTGACTTAATGGTAAACCTTGTGTTTAATGTGGTTCAGAGATGTGAATGTAAAAAAGGAAAGCTGCTAAAAATATGCAAGCAGCTGTCTCCTGATCTAGTTGTAAAAGCACTGAGCACTTTAAGTCTGTTTTGCAGCAGCAATTAACAACCATTTCTTGACTGCTGCTTGTGTTCCCATCTTATAATATGCATTAAACATATTTAATTCTGTAGTGAGGATTATTACTGTCTTGGTAAGTGTTCATTTGATCTCAAGCCCATTCTTTCCCATGTTCTATTATTATCTATCCTAGAGACTGATATCTGAAGCCTGAAGTTCCCTGTTCATCAGAATCTGTTACGTTGTGTTATTGGAAAATGTTTTTGTAACATTGGAATTGTGGGAAATGGGGGAAACATGGGCTTCCCTAGCTTTCAGTGGTGGTCTATGATCTTGAAATCCCAGCCCGTGCATCTCAGCTCTTTCCCTTTCTAATACAACTTTTAACCTGCTTCCTAGTTTGGCTTTGTAACCTTTCTTGTGCCTTTGTGGTACATCTCAGCTCTTTCCCTTTCTAATACAACTTTTAACCTGCTTCCTAGTTTGGCTTTGTAACCTTTCTTGTGCCTTTGTGGCTTTTTCTACATTAAATTCTTTTGGTTTCTCTCGGGAACTCTATTTCCTTACCTGTACCTTTAAAATAATAGATGATGCTTTCATTGTAGATATCGAAACTGAATGTGCTGTCCAAAAGCATACAGATAGTTTTCAAACAGATCTTCAAACATGTTTATTTTAAAACACATGCAGTTAAACTCTTATAGTGCACCCAAATGACAAGGGCATAAGTATGGTTTTTATTCATCTTCTTTGATTGCATCACAGCAATCACTACCCATTACCACTTAATAGTCTCTCTCCCATTAAGTGATCTCCCATCTTCTGAGATCTCTTGAGATCAAGAATAAGATATTTATCTTTAGATACTTACACATACTACTGTTTATTATTTAGTAAGGCCCCAATAAATAATATTTGTGAAATTAATAGTAATGATAATATTTATAGGGTGACTTTTTTATTCTAGACCCTTGTGATGTTACTGGGGGAAGATTTATAGTTCATTCTTCATAACAGCCTTGAATGATAAACTAAACATAGAGTGTCACAAACTGTAGCATTAACAGCAGATGGCAATTGATAGTTTCAGAATCAATTACCCACATGAATAATTCTTTGATGTAGAAACCACATTTATTGCAATGAGGTTTCTGGCCCAGGGAGGCCAGAGGTCTGGACCCACAGACCTGCAGCCACAGACTCCTTTGCTACCTGCAGCTGATCAGGCCCCCAGAAATGACTCAGACACTTATATTAACTTCATATTGTTTGGCCTATGGCTCAGGCACATTTCTAGCTAGCTCTTACATCTTAACTCAACCCATTCTCATTAATCTGTCTGCCACATGGCCTGTGGCTCACCTGTGTTCCTTACATGCTTCTTCTTGGGCAGTTGGCTCAGTCTGTCTCTGACTCTGCCCTTCTCCTACCTATGCTCTGATTTCTCCTCCTACTTTTTCTGTGGTGCCTGTCATGGGCCAAAACAACTCCTTTATTTAAAGATTGATATTCACAGCATACAGAAAGACATTCATGTATCACCTCCCCCTTTCTGTCTAATCAAAAAGGAAGGTTTCAATTTTAATATAGCAAAATTACATATAACAAAATAGCTATCAAGCAAGAATTGCAGTTACAATATATAGTCTATTTGTATTTAGCAAAATCAAAGAAAATACTCTATCATCTATCTTATCTTTGTTAATCTAAAGTTTCATATCCAATATGCCTTTTAAAATAGCTAAGAAAAACTATACCTGTAGGGATATTATGTTGTTTCATGGTAAATAATTGTCCCACCCACTGGTTTAATAAAAAGCCCTGATGGACCAAAGGCAGGTAGGAAGTGTGGGTGGGGCTACCAGACTAAAAACTCTGAGAACAGGAAGCACAAAGCAGAACGCCAGAGAGAAGCCAGAAGAAACAGAGGACAACTATGCTGCTCTAAGAAAAGGTACCAAGCCGCATGGCTGAACAAGATGAGTCATGTGTTAGATGAAGGGTAGAGAGCTAGCAAGTTATATGCCTGGGCCTTAGACTGATAAGCCTAAAACTATTGAAAGCATCTGTGTGTCTCTGTGGGACTGTGGGACTGTGGGACTGCAGGTCTGTGGGTTTGCAGGTCTGTGGGCCTAAATCTTGAGGATAGGCCTGAAAGTCAGGGCCATAAACCTCGTACTACATATACCTATAACTATGTAATCTTTAACTAAATCAAAGACCACAGAAGGATATATTTGCCCAAGTAAACCAGTAGTATAAGCAAGTTCCAAAATCTAGAAATGACAGAGATGACACCTATCTGACTAGACAGTTACCCAAAATTCCTTTATAAAGTTGGGGCATCCACTATTTCAGTGAAGCAGGAAATCTGCTCTGCCCATTCATCAGAAAACAAAGCTTATGGGGCCATATCCTCTGAACAATGTTGATTCTGTCTGCATTTTTAAATGTACAAAAATACCTTGGTATTTCCCCAAGAGCTGCACTGTAATGAGTAATTTTATATGTTGAGTATTTGTTATCTCATGGCTATATCTCCATCTTATAGGCACATATATCTGTAAACGGTCAGAAAGATGACTTATCACTAAGGTATACATTTTTGATGAATAAAAATAATACTAGGATGTTTTACATTCCTCAGAGTTGTTTTTATTTGACTTTCTCTGATGGGATGTTCAGTAGTTACTTAAGTATCTCTCAGGCATTTATAGTTCCTCTGTTGAGAATTTCCTATGTAGTTGTGAACTCTTTCAATTGGGTTCCTTGGTTTATGACCTCGAGCTTTTTGAGTTCTATATGTACTTTAGAGATCAATCTTTTGTTCAATGTAGGATTAATGAAGAACTTTTCACATTATGTTGTTGTTTTGTCCTGTTGACTGTGCCCTTTGCCTTTCAAAAGCTTCTCAGTTTTGCAAGATCTCATTTATTAATTGTTGTACTCAATGTCAGTGCTACTGGTGTTATATTCATAAAGTGGTCTCCGGTGCCAATGCAGTCAGGGTATTTTCCACTTTTTTCTATCAAGTTCAATGTAACTGGGTTTATGTTGAGATCTTTGACCCATTTGTATTTGAGTTTCATGCAGGGTGATAGGCATGGAGCAATTTCCATTTTTCTACGTACCACCTTCCAGCTATGCCAGCATCATTTGTTGAAGATGGTATCTTTTTCCCATTGTATAATTTTGGTCTTTGTCAAAAATCAGGTGTTCATAGTTGTGTAGATTAATGTCAGAGTCTTCAATTTGATTTTATTGATCCACAAGTCTCTTTCTATGCAAATATTAAGAAGTTTTTATTACTGTAGCTCTATAGTACAGCTTCAAGTCAGGGATGGTAATGTCTCCCAAAGATTTTTAACAGGGTTTTTCCTTAGCAATCCTGTTTTTTCCCTATATGAAGTTGATTCTTGTTCTTTTAAGATTGTAAAGAATTGTGTTGAGATTTTGATGAAGATTAGGTTGAATCTGTAGATTGCTTTTGATAAGACTGCCATTTTCCTCTGTTGATCCTACCTAGCTACGGGTATGGGAGATCATAGTCTAATATCTTCTTCAATTTTTTTTTAGTATCTTAAAATTTTTGGCATACAGGTCTGTTACTTCTTTCATTTGAGTTACCTCAAGATATTTAATTCTATTTGCAGCTATTATAAAGGGTGATGTTTCCTTTATTTCTTTTCAGCCCTTTTATGCTTAGTGTATAGGAGAGCTATTCAATGTTTTTGAGTTAGTCTTGTATCCTGCTACATTGATAAAGGTGTTTATCAGCTATAGAAGTTCCCTGGTAGAATTTTGGGGGTCACACATGCATACAACCGTATAATCTGCAAATAGTGATAGTTTGACTTCTTCCTTTCTAACTTTATGCTCTTAATCTCCTTTTGTTGTTTTTGCTAACATTTTGAGAACTATATTGAATGGACAAGAAGAGAGAGGACAGCCTTGTCTTGTTCCTACTTGTTAATAATGAATTATTTTTTGATATGTTCTTAAATTTGGACTGTCAGTATGTTATTGAGTATTTTTACATCAATGTTTATGAAGGAGATTGTTCTTTCTTTGTGGTGATTGTAGCCTCATAAAAATAGTTTGGCAATGTTTCTTCTGTTTTTATAGTGTGGAATTATTTGAGGAGTATCGGTATTAGTTCTTCTGTAGAAATCTGGTAGAATTCTGCCATAAAACCACCTGGTCCTTGCTTTTTTTGGTTAGGAGACTTTTAATAATAGTTTCTATTTCATTCAGTGTTACAGGTCTATTTAAGTACTTTATCTGGTCTTGACATAATTTTGGTAAGTGGTACTTGTCCAGAAAGCTGTCCATTTCTTTTAGGTTTCTTGATTAAGTAGAATACAGGTTTTCAAAGGATTATATCCATGGCACAAGATACCTCCAAGGACCAGAAAAGTGCCCATTGTCTAGGCTGCAACCTGATACCATGTTGATGTCTGTGTGACATTCTACCACCAGAGGCCAAACTTATCTGAATGACCTGCACTGCCAACTGAGGCCATGGTGATATCTGGACCAGTGCTGCCATAGAGAACTATGTCTATGTCTGTGGTCCTATGGAGATAGAGTCTGTCTTTATTTCCATGGCCTGTATTACCACCAAAGACCATGGGGATGTCTGTGGTCTATGTTATATGCTGAATCCATGTCACTGTCCATAGTTCATGTGTCTGGGGGGGGGTTGTTTATGTGGATGGCTTGTTCTCCTACCTGAGATCATGTTCTGTGGTGAGCAGCTTTCAATGACCTTGTCTTGGTCTGTGGTCTTACTAAAGCAAAGCCATGTTCATGGTTTTTGTTGTAGCTAGAAACCAAGTAGAGGTCTATGATCTGTGTTCCCACTGACTGAGTAGCAAGAGGGCTAATTTGCATGATATTGATAACTACAGATGCACAATTGAGAGAGGGTTATGGAAGGTTTCTGTGACAAACTCAACCCAGAAATCTACGTCTCCTCAAAGTAACAACCTAGACAGGAAGCACCAAAGAGAAGTCTTAAAAGGTTTGATGATAATACTGAAGAGTAGTTATGCACAGTTGATGGATTCTCTCTGAGGTGTGAAAGAGGAAAATCTCTGTTCTATTTAAAGTATGGGCAGCTAAGAATTTGACTATGTTCTATGAGTATATAGATAATACAAAGTGAACTTTTTATTTCTTTTGGGGAACATCATGGACATGGGAGGACTGGTAAAGGATTGTGGATTGTGATCAGGATGCATGATGTGAAACTCCCAGGGAATCAATAAAAATAAAAATGTGATGTGGGAAAAGCAAAGCAAACAATCAAAACCAAAATAAACAAAAAACAAAGAGTGATCACTCTCCACACTAGCTTGGCCTGATTCCAGCTTTAACCAAAAATTTCAGGGTTTCATAGGACTGTGCATCAGAAAGCTTAACGTTTCCTGGGGGAGACCTAGGTCAAAGCAAGTGTCTTAACTACGGAAACTGTATCTCCTTCAGTCATCTCTTCATTCTCTAGATATGTTTGATACAGGAAGTAACATTGATGACATTCATAGCTGACCCCATTAACGGATTTTGAATTTCCAATTCTGTTACTCAGTCTAGACTTAGAACACATTCAAAATAAAAAACTAACTAGATTGGTAGTGATGTGTTTGTTAATGTTTCAATTTTGTTTTGCATAGTGAAACCACAGGAATGGGTAATACTCTTTATGGCTGGTTAAATTTTATCAAGAATGGCACATTCCAGGTAGTTTTAATATATGGCATAAAAGTATACCTGTATGAATCAGGCTTAATAATTAGAATTTGGCATTGTTTCTTTTTTTTTTCTTTCAGGGAAAGTTGACCAAAGTGTGATAATTTTCTAGAAATCAAACAAGTCATTGTTGACTCTCCATGTCTTTACTTGGCGTGGTATTGGTTGAAAGTAGTTCAGCTGGACAGCACTCAATAGGCTGTCACTAGCACTCAGAGGAAGTTTGAAGATTCTGGGGAAAGGTGCTTTTCATAAGAATTTTGCTGCTGTGACTTTTTTCCTCACCAGGGAGAGGACCATCTCCTAAGGCTTCTTCATGTATGTACTCTTTGCTTTTACATGGTAAAGCAAAGCCTTCATTTTCTTAATTCAATAGAACAGAGTAAGGTAGAATATACAGCAGGCATTTTCTTATAATCATAAATTGTGTGGATACTGAGCATGACTGGGTGTATTTATTTAGTTTGTACAGATTTGTATTCTTCTATGATTGAGATGTTGTTAAGGACCATTAACCAAAGGGTTCCCCAACCAGGAGTGATGCTCTGTGTGTACAGGGAGCCAGTATTTCAAGGTAGTTACTGTTCTAGAAATCTGCCTTGTAGTGTGCTCACCCAGCTATACTGTATTTTGAAAATGTATGAAAGAATAGATGGTTTATCTTTACAATAACACAACCAATGCAAAAAGGCTCAGAGTTGTGGACTCTTGCTCAAGAATGAGTGTGGTTTGTTTCTACTCCTCATTTGGATGCTAATGGCAGGGGGAGACATGACAGTGTTGTCTGCTTAATAAAAGTGTAGCATCCTATTTTCATTTGCATTTATGACCAATATAAATTTGTTTGTGATACTGTGTGATCCTGAGATCAGAAATAATTGTTTAAAAAATTCTGTGCTAAGAAGGGTCACTGTTCATGTGGCTGCCACTGACTCTGCACACATTTCCCATTTAGGTTCAAAGTTCTTAACAGGAGAAAGTGACATGGTTCAGTAATGGATTATGCAGGTTTTGTGAAATCAATAAAAAGATATTCCTTTGCCTCTTTTCCTTTATGATCATGTTTAAAATGCATCTGAAAAGATATAATGTTTTCAGAGAAAAGTATTGGCACATTAGAGGAAGGTGGGATCTAGTTTGTTAACATTGAATATTATTTGAAGTGCTTGGCTTTGTACACTTTATTTACAGTCAAAAAATTTTGTAAATCTTCTCTGACACAGCAAAAGTGTTTTGAAAGAAATTCTCAAGATGGTGGTTAAAAAAAAAAAATCCTGATAACTCTTCATTGTGCATGGAAAGAGCCATCCAGTGATCTTCTGGATGCTAGTTCCACACTCTCCTCCAAAAAAAAAAATAGATATAGAAAATGATTGTATTTTAAGCCACTAAGGAAAGCAAAGACAGCTTTGATATAGGAGAGGAGTAAGTTCTCTTAGTGATGGGTAGAGAGACTACCCCAGGCTGAGGAATCCATAAGAATAAAGATAAGAAGGGAAAGGCTGATGGGAGATTACACTACAAATGAGGGAAGTGAAAGCTGGGAGGAGAGTTGAGAGGCTGATGTTTCATCTACATTTGACATCAACTTAAATTATAAGTTTTCTATGTACTAGAAATCAACCCCTTCTCATTCCTTCCATATTCAGTATCATGTCTTCTCAAGAAGTTAAGTGAAATTGAAGCCTTCTGTTGAATCCCTAAGTCTGGTGGTTTTCATACTTTGGCATGTTTAAAAATGTGAAGATAGTCACTATAATTCTCTTCCATATCCTATGAATTTTCTTTTTTCCACAATAAGGAAGTTGGACCTCAGCCTACATGACTCTCTCTATCCCAGTGCACTTTTATTTATTTTAAATAAATTGTATCTTTCCCAGAGAATAAACATGTTCCTAGGGATTTGAAGCAAGCAGCATTCTATGGTGACTGAGGTGTCTCAACCAACTTCAGTTCTCTGTAGAACATCAATATTGTCTTGCTCTTTGCTCCGTCTTGATGGTCCATGCACATAGTGCGTGCTCAATTAGTTTTCAATGTGACTGCAGTTTAGTAAGGATAACTAGAGTTATACATAATTACTCAGTTGCAACTAGAATTTGAAACTCTGGTAAATAGTTTAATGTTTTATAAACTTAGGACCATTCTGAATTATATGTTGAATAAATACTCAGAGGATATTTATAAGTTAGTGCTGTGAATACTGCTGAATAACAATACTGGCTTGTTGAAATAGATTTTATAGAATAAATATAAAGTTAAAACAGTTAGATGGTGATGAAAATATTCTACTTTCAAGGCATAAAATTGATGAGACTGATACACTTGAATAGAGGTCAAGTCACCTTTCTGCATTGCATATACATACTTGTACCTGTATGAAACTTATATAGGCAGGTACATTTTTCTCCATTTATAATATGTAGGTCATAGATAATTATGTATAAATGTCTGTTTAGGTGTCTGTTCCCCCCCCCCAAACCCTACATGTTTAACCTGGAAGTGTAGAATTCATCTCCAGATCATAGACTTATTTGTAGTTTTTACTTAAGTTGTATTTTGATTAAAATTCCATGTCTCCTAAGGTTTCTGTAAATCAACAGTGCCCCAGAAAGTGTTTCTCTTTTTGATACTTCAGGGAAGTTTTAAATTCAGAGAACTCAAGAAGGAAGTCTGATCAAACAGCTTTTGTTGGCTCAGTGAGGCAGAAATTTAGAAAAAAAAAAAAAAAAACACAACAGATACAACAGATGTTTTCGAGTTCTTAAAGGCAGCAGCCATCAAATGAATTCAAAGGTCATTTGTTACAATGAGGTTTCTGTCCTGGCTAGCTCCACGGGTTTAGTCTTGCCTACTGCTGCTTACCTGGACCAGCAATCCCAAAGTCTCAAAGAGTCACACAGTCACTTATATTAACTTCACACTGGTCTATGGCTTAAGCACATTTCTAGCTAGCTCCTTCATCTTAACTAAACCCATTTTCATTAATTTGTCATGCCATGTGGGGCCATGGCTCACCTGTGTTCCTTACATGTTTCTTCTTTGGGCATCTAACTCAATCTGTCTCAGACTCTGGCCTTCTTTTCATACCTATTCTGATTCCCCACCTACTTATTCTGTGGTACTCACCAAGGGTAAAAACAGACCCTTTATTTAAAGATTGATATTGACAGCATACAGAAAGACATTCCCACACCAGGCATCACCACCTGGGTCTCATTTGCTTTGCTAAAATATTAAAAAGCTTTATCTTACCCACATTGTCATTAGCTTAAGGTCAGAGAATAACAGGATGCAAAACCAACTTAAATATTACCAAAGACTAGTTATTTTCATCAGATATTAAATAAACAAAAATCTTCTCCTATGGTATTATTTTTGAGGTCAATCAGAATAAAAAATTCCTAGATAATTTTACAATATTCCATGTAATCAATAAATTGTTCTGATTCAAGAAATGTGTGTGTGTTTGTGTGTGTTTGTGTCTGTGTTTGTTTAGTGAATATGTATGTATGGGTTTCTGTGTATACATAAATATGTATGCAGGTACAAGTACACATATATAAGCATGCATATTATGGAGGTCACAATTTAAAACTGAATGCCTTTCTGTAGAATGTGGAGGCCACAGTTTAATACTGAATGCCTTTCTCTAAAAGGCTTCACCTTAGGTTTTATAATGGAGTCTCTTTACTGAGCTTTTAGTTATTTCATTGGGTTAGAGTGCCACTGACATGATCCTGATGTCTGGATTCTACCTCTGTTGGAGCTATAGGGCAGGTACAGAGAAATCCAGCTTTTTAAGAATTTTTTTAAAAAATTGTAATTGAGTTTCTCAAGCTATGGATGTTACCAACCACTGAATCACCTCCACAGCTGTGCTGGACAGTTTTATTTTAACTTGACACAGGATAGGAACATTTGGGAAGAGAAAATCTCAATTGAAAAAAGTTTCAGAATATTGACTGATGGTCAAGGCTGTGGTACAATTTCTTCATTGAAGACTGATGTGGGAGAGCACATCTCCCTATGAGTGACACTATCCCTGGACAGGAAGTCTTATATTGTATATAAAAGCAGACTGAGCAAGCTATGAGGAACAAAGCAATAAGCAGCATTTCTCCATGGCCTCATGACCTCATGGCCTCTGCATCTATTCCTATATCCAGGTTGCTGCCATGAGTTCCTGCCCAGACTCCACCAGTGAAGAAGTGGGATATAAAATGTGTCCTAAAAATAAAGCCATTCCCCTCTACATTGCTCTTGGTCCTAGTGTTTTATCACAGCAATAGAAATCACTAAGTCACCTAAGAATATTCTTTTTTGTAAAAATAGTGGATTACAGTTTAGTAAATAATTTAGTTAACAACTTTCTGGTCTGTTTTCTGTTTTTTCAAAGACATTCCAAACAAAAACATCTGGAAACAGAAGAACATGGGAGAAATTGGAAAAAGGGTTGCAACAAATGGGGAAAGATGCTTTTCCAAGATCAAGGTATGGATTATTTAAATGTATGCAGGTATACTTGTATATATGCCTGAAAGGTTTTTAAAGCAAGTATTAAAAGTTGTACTTTATATAAAGTTTTCAAACATAAACACCTTTTTTTTCTAGTGTGTTGTTAATTTCTTGTCTTAAAGATGTTTGTTTTATAATTATGAATGTATAACCAGGATTATTCATTCAGGATTATTTATCAGAATAATTTAGAGACAAGGTTCTCAAACTATACGTCACGACCCCTTGAGGATGATGACCTTTTCACAGAAGTCACCTAAGATCATTGTAAAAGAGATATTTACAGTAAAGTCATAACTATAGGAAAATTACAGTTACAAAATAACAAATAATTTTATGGTTGAGGTAAATGGAACATGAGGAACTGTATTATGTGCACAGAAATAGGAAAATTGGGAATCACTAATTTAGAGAGTCTTTAAAAAGAATGAGATTTAATTATTTTTAGGTTTGAATTAAGTTGTGAATTTAGTCTGAGGTCAGAGGTCAATCCAATGCTCAGCCCTCAAGGGTACCTGACAAGTTCTGGGGTCCACCTGGGAAACAGCTCCTCAGTAGAAGTATTTCTCTGTTAATTAATATGGAAAGATAACTGTGTGTACCAGTAAGACAGATACTTTCTTCAAGTTTAGGCAATACAACAATCATTGTTTTGTAAGGAAAATGTCCATTATGTTAGCTGTTTTGGTGGGTTTTAGTATTCTCTTGTTCTAAAGGCATCTTTACATCACCAAATATGAGCTTAAATTAACCCAAGGAATCTGGGCATTGGCCTGGTCTCTGCAGAGTCCCTCACAGGTTCCTCTCTCAGCTGCTGCCTCCTGAGTCATCCCATCACAGGCTCCTTTACCTTATTCACATGTGTGGACTCCATACACTAATGTAAAAGAGAGGGAGGCCTCAGACTCAGCCCTGGAAAGTGAGACATGAATTTCTGAAACCCAAACCCACTCAAGTTATCCTTCAGTTCTCACATTATCCTGAGGAGTCCTGGTATCCCAGAACCTTTGCCAGATGCTTACTAGATGTATTATTGCTTTGGGCAATTTATACAAGTTGTTTATACGTCAGTGTATTTCATTTGGAAAAGGTAATGATAGTCCTACTTCTTAAGATTAAAAAAATATTCTGACACTTCTGTATTGTAGAATCATGTACTTGCAATTTATCATATAAAGGATTAATATTTATTGAGGAGTATATGAAAACTCATGATATAAATTGAACCTTAAGACAATTCTTGGAGAGTAGAGCTATCCCATGCTGGATGGCTGATCTGCTCCTTGAGAATGCAGGAACAAAACAGGAAGGAAGGTCAGTGTGCCCGGGTCTCAATGGGGTCTGGCCATGCCCCATTCAGGGTCTTGATACCCCAAAACTGTGCCTTTAAGCTTCTCCATATAATTCCTGAATCCCACTACATCTCTCCCTCTTGTTTAGCTAAGAAAGTTTTAAACTAAGTATCAGACTATATATAATAGGAATAATTACATGGTAATATCTGGGGAGGGAAAGGCAATAACATAAACAAAGTTAAACTACAACCAATAAAGAACAGACACAGGTATATCTTAAATGTCTAGAATATTGATAAGTGGAAATTTATAGGGATTTTATCTTAAGGCTATTTATCTGGAATAATATGAACCTAATACTTGAATGCTCTTAGCTAAGATATGAGATGGTAGTAATCTTAACTATCTAGTCTTTAACTCCATTAAAGACCTGAGAATTATTATCTGAATAAACTGGAAGCACAAGAGAATAGCTTCTAAGATTTAGGAGAGGGCAGCAACAGTCAACTGTCTGGACATTTACCCACAGCTGTTTTGTAAAGTTGGAAAATCTATATGTTTTGGCCACAGGCCCAAGATAGCTGACAGATCTCTTTAGAGGCAGGGAATTTTTTGATAAACCACCTTCTCTTGTGTTGGCAGATTTTGGCAGTCTTTATCCTTCATCCCATGTGTCCAAATTGAACAGCATGTGTATTGACAGCAGTCAAGGCAAGGGCAGTTCTTTGCCCAATAGGCCATTGTCTGCAAAAGAAGACAAAATCTTTGTGGAGTGTCTTTGATGCCCTGAACTATCTCATGAAAGAAATAGTGATACTAGGAGTTACCATGTCTTTCATGGCCAAATTTTGAATAACAAAAACATTAAAGGCCATATTTTTTAGGTCTATAAAGTGGCTGAAGACTCTTTTCTATCTGTTATATTTTATTATATGTCTGAGAAACCTAAATAGCATGACTATTATATGGCAAACCTAAGTAACAGTGATTTGCAATTTTTATCATCTTAAAGATAGAAGTTTATATTGTAAAAATAGGCCATCTATAAATGGGTGCATAGTTTTTGAATAATGACTTTAATCATGATGGTCATACAATCATTAAACAAAGGTAAATGTATAGTACAAATGACAAAAGCATTCTAAATATTTATCATTATACAAAATATCTAAACAGAAATACATAAAACATACTAAATAGAAATAAAATATATGTATATATTATGACTAGTAAATTAAACAATGGTAGAAATTGTATAATGGGAACAACAACAGTATGCTTATATGTATTAATGTGCAAAATATTTAAACAGGTAGGATGTGTAAAATAAGGCAATTATAGATTTAACTTTGTATCAACATATAAATTATTTTAGACATATTAAACAATGTTAGAGTTAAATTTGTATTGATATATAAATTATCTTAATCAGGCATATAAAATAATTTTATATTTGTATCAGTATACAGGCATCTATATTAGTGCAACTTGTTTTTGGCTCATATTTGGCTAATAATTGTTTATAGGTAGATACAATAATCTACCTATATACAATATATCATATAAAAGAGTAATATTAATTAAAAAGTATATAAACATGCATGATATAAATTAAACTTTAAAATGATTCTTAAAAAATAGAGCTGTCCCATGGCAGATGACTAATCCGCTCCCCCAAAACACAAAAAGAAAACAAAAAAGTCAATATATTCAAGTCTCAATGGGTCTGATCATGCCCCATTCAAGGTCTTGATACCCCAAAGCTCTGCCTCTAAGCTTCTCCAAATAATGCCTATGTCTCACTACACTTCTGTGTCTGTCTCTATCGCTGTATGTGCGTGAGTGCTCAGCCTTCAGTGCCCTTCTGTGCTGTTGGTATGAGGGATTAGACCCACGTATTCATACACACCAGGCACGTCCTCTATCCCTGATCGTAACCTCATTCTCCACAATAAGATATTTTACATTCTTTAAATTTACATTTTATTTAATGTATATGGAAGATTTGCCCTCATATATGCTGGCTCACCACTTGTGTCTGGAACCCTTGGAGGCCAGAAGAAGATATTGGATCCCCTGGAACTGACGTTAAGGTGGTTTTGAACCACAATGTATAAGTTAGCAACTGAAGCCAGGTCCTCAGCAAAAGTGGCCAGTGATTTTAACTGTTTAGCCAAATCTTCAACTTTAAAGCTTAAGATAATAATGAATATTGTGATGATGATTAGTTACAAATGTTAGTAGCATTTATAGAGAATTGTCATCTTGTATAATAAACATTATTTCTCGAAGATCAACTTTGGTTACTCTCTTGGGGTTTTAATTGCTGTGAAGAGACAGCATAACCACTGCAGCTCTTATAAAGGAAAACATGTAATTAGGTCTGGCTTTCAGCTCCTAAAGTTTAGTTCATGATCATCATTATGGGAAGCATGGGGGCCCAAGAGAGATATGGATCTAGAGACAGATCCAAGATTTCTACATCCAGATTGGCAAGAAGCAGAAAGACAGTAACACTGGGCCTGGATGGAGCTGAAACCTCAAAGCCAACTCATATTGACACACATCCTCCAGCAAGGCCACAGATCCTAATAGTGGCACTAACTAGTGGCCAAGCATTCAAATCTATGAGTTTATGAAGCCATTGCTATTCAAACCATCACCCTTACTTTAGAGTTTAACAACAGTAAATATTGGTGTGAAGACTATGAGAAAATATTAAAACAATGAGTTTACAAGTCAAAATTTAGAAGTAATCATTTAAAAATAATTAGATTTCTCTGACTTTAGAACTATCTTGAATGCTAGGATGGTCAAATGTTCTACAATACCAAACTGAAGATCCTTCTTAAGTTTAGAAGTATATTTTAGGAAAAGTGTCCCAGGACAGAAGAAATGATGGTTTTATTGGCCTTCAGTTGTTCACACACTGATGACTTCACCAAGCACCAAAGGTGCATTCTAATCCAGTGGCTCCCCAGATGGCCAGGGTTAAACTACATGGAACAAAATAGCTAAACCAAAATTATAAACTTGGAGAAGGACGGATTGGAATGAGGTTATTTATGGAAAAAATGGGGAGAAAGGAGATTAGAAAGTAATAATCAGATGATTCCATGTATTCATGAAGTCACCAAACAGTAAATTTAATGAATAAGATGTATTAAAGAGAATAAAAGACAATTTGTCAAGGAGGCAGAATGATATTGTGATCTGTAAAGTACTTGCCTCAGAAGCATGAGGACCTGAGTTCAGTCCCCAAGCCTAGATAGAAACTAGGCATGGTGACACTAACTACAATCCAGTGTGGGGAGATACAGTCAGGCAGATACTTGGTACTCACTGACACTCAGCCTTGCCTGCTGGGTGAATTCCAGGCAGGTGAGAATCTATTATTAAAATATGTATAAAGATTGAGGAATTACAAATGCAGCTGTCTTCTGTCTTCCCAGGTACATATGCATACATCAACTCACTTCACATCACGTGCTCACACATACACAAAGAAAAACGATAAAAGAAAAAAATTGAAATCCTTTAGGATGAATGAAATACTGCTCTGAGTTTGCTTCAGAAACTAAGGTCTGAGGTGGATAGTCAGTAGGACTGGCTTTATAAATACAGATGTTAAGTAGCAGTAGACATGAACCAACATGAACACTGATTTATTTTACTTTCTAGAGACATCAGTGTGCTCACTACCTGCTTATCTTTCTTCTTCAAAATATTATCAGAAACGTGAGCTCCCCAAGCCTGACTTCTTTAATTTGATAGACTTTGCTTTTAAATACAGGACCTGAATTATAAAACTCATGTGAAATTATCATGTATCAATCCCATCCTCTGAAAGATTTGCAGAGAGGAAGAGGAAATATCTCTACTAATGTCATTTAAAGTTAGAAAGCAAACTTCTAGAGATGGGATTATAGTATTTTATAGTCATAGAATGCTTTAAAGCTTTGCTGAACTTGGTGTTTGCATTCACCATTTTACTTATTTATTTATTTTTCTGTATGTTTCTGTTACAATGTGGTTTCTGTGGTCCCGAGTGGCCAGAGGCCCAGACCCGCAGACCTGCAGCCCCAGACCCCTTAGCTACCTGCAGCTACTTAGGCTCCCAAAAATGACTCAGACACTTATATTAACTTCATGCTGTTTGGCCTATGGCTTAGGCACATTGCTAGCTAGTTCTTATAACTTAACTCAACCCATTTCTATTAATCTGTCTGTCACATTGCCCGTGGCTCACCTGTGTTTCTTACATGTTGCTCCTTTGGGCTTCAGGCCTGGTCTGTCTCTGACTTCCGCACTGCTCCTCCTACCTATTCCTCCTACTACTTTTTCTATGGTGCCTGTCATGGGCAAAAACAGCTCCTTTATTTAAAGATTGCTATTCACAGCATACAGAAAGCCATTCCCATATCATGTTTCTGCTCAGGTTAATCCAGACTACCAGTCTAATTTATACATGTGACAAATTTTACAAGCAGTAAATCCTAATTTAACAGTTTGATTTGCCTGTTATTTCAAATGAGACAGTATAGAAGTTTCAGAAGCTAGAATCATGATGTTTGCCATCAGCCAGCTGCTGGAAGATAAGTTAAAAGAAACAGGATGCTCATTCACTACATCACTTAAACTTAGTTTATTAGGTACAAGAAAGTAGTGAGGAGTCTTTTATGTACACAGCTACATTTTACCTTGCACTGGATGGACCCCCAAAATGTTCTACCCTGTGGTATATACATGAAAACCACTTTAACTACTGAGATAATAGGTTATAGGACATTTTGCCCCAGGAAGAATAAAATGGGTTACTTTGCTGTAGACACTCTTCCAGTGATGAGAATATAGTTCGTTGTTCTCAAGAATGCAGACAAAGAAGACAAAGTATTGAACTGTCCATGGGCGTCCAGAGACCTACCATTCCTGCAGATAGAGCATAGTAAAATTGCTGTAGAAACAATGTCTGTTTTCTATTCCCTCCCTTCCTTCAAATAGACACATCCTGCAGGTAACAGTATAGCTGAAGACCCATCCCATCAGTCGGTGTGTATTACAAAGAATAATTAAGTGTCTTTCTGTATGAATAATGTATACTGATACAAGAGCAAAGCCATCTACAAAACTCACCACTGCTCACCAACTATTCTCCCTGTGTATTTCCAGAGTTAGGACACCATGACAAAGTAGAGATTACATTTTAAGATTTTTGCATGATGTTTAAGTTGGATATATGTTTGAGGTGGTTTTGTCAGTAAATGACAGACATATACGAGAGAAACAAATTTTCTTTCTTTTTAAAAATGTTTTCTTCCCTAGATCTTTCTGTGTGCATTAACAGCAGCATATATATCCAAATCACTATCAGGAGCTTATATGCATTCCATGCTCACTCAAATAGAGAGACAATTTGATGTCCCTACATCTATAGTTGGATTAATCAGTGGGAGCTTTGAGATTGGTAAGTTATTTTCATATTTATTTATTGTTATATATTGACATTCTCTCCTTATTTTCTGCATTATTAATCTGACTGAATTCAATGCTTCCTGGTGTGATTGAATAGCCTGGGTTGGGAGAGAAAACAAAACATTATTTAACTAATTATTACTAGTTACTCTGACATAGTCTCTTTTTCTGACAAATGGAAAAATATTTAGAGTATTAATATCTAGTTGTATCATTTAATAACTCAGAGACACTAGTCCTTTTCCATGGCATCTTAGGAGGTTACTCAGGGAGCCTGGAGGAACTGGTATTTTGAAGATGAGAATGCATGCTTCTCTTCCCTCACTCTGTCTCTGAGGCTGAGAGCTCTCTGCTCCTAGACACTGGAAAGATGAGGATGCTTTACTGTGTTTCATTTGTGTCAGACACAATTCCTAAGAAGAGTGAATGAACCTTAGCCCCTGGTTTGTGGTGATAAACTGGGATATAAGTGTGCAAAGGGGGAAGGAGGGAAAGGTGTATTTTATAAACAAAGGGACCTGAAAGCCTTTACTCTTAATTTTTACTTCCTTCAAGGTGAAATTGACTTAACATATTTGATCAAAACAGCAAAGAAAATCAGGATTGTTGAAGATGCTAACCCATGTTGAGGAGATTCCTTCCTGTATCTCAGTGCTTGCTCTGCCACTAAGGTCCTAGGCATTCACAGTGTAGTCAGGATGAACACCTTCCATGAACCTTACACAGATTCAATTACCTTCTAGAGTGTTACATGCAGCAATTGCCATCCATTGCTCATCCAAAACCTAACAGAACACATTGTGTTAGAAAGACAGTCTCCTGAAGGCATAAAGGGTTCCAGGTAGGGAATTGGGCAGGTAAATGTGAAGGGGAGATTTGTACAGAGGGCAAACATAGAAAAAGTCTGTGCTGGGATGAAGTCAGCCTACTGTAACGTGGAAGCTGTTAGAGCATGATCCTGGGGAGAAGACAGGGATGAATAATGGGTAGAATCTGTGACTTGCTCTAGAGTACACCTTTTATCCTTCTGGTGGAAGAGAGCCAGAATGGCATTAGAAGATGGTATTGGCCTTTCTATACCGAGGACACATATTAAAAACCTAATGCCATCTGATTTTAGGATAATATTTTAATTGTGCAAAATGAAACAATATAGGTTAAGAGAAAGGAAGTTGCACTGAAACAGAGTTATCAAAACATTTAATTGCCAATCAGCAAAGAATATTTGTGCTTTTGAAACAGCAAGATGGATATTACCTATTTTAGATTTTCAAATGAATATTGTATCCATAATATTTTGCAGTCTTTTAAACAACCTCAATGTCATAAGCCACTATTTGTTCTTCTATTTGGAATGGAATTATGACTTGCCATATTCCTACTGCTTTCTGCTTTACAATGAACAAAAATGTTAATGCCAGTTAATGATTATGGAAAATAATTTTCTCCCGGCTCACAGAAAACTTGAATTTCCTGAAAATCTAATTTCTGAGAACTCTATGATTTCTAGACCAAAGATTAAACAGTCTTCTTTAATTTAGAAAATAAAAAAAAATCATCACCAGCATTAAATGTTTTGTGTGAGTTGAGGAAGGATTAAGATGCCAAAAACAGTTGGCAGTAGAAGTTATTCACATTGACCAGTAATTATAGAATTTTGGTGAGAATTTCTCCAAGTAGTTTTGAAAGCAACCTTTCCCTAACCTAGAAAACACTTTACCTCTCTCCCCACACCTTCTCACCAGTTATTTGAGGAACACGCCACGGCAATGTAAAAGGCAACCTAAGCCTAACATGAGGAAGGAATGGTGTTTTTTCTTTTTTTTTTTTCAAATAATAAAATTTCAGACAAGGTCCAGTGCATTCAGAGTGTTAATACAACAGACTAGAAAGATACACAGAGTTCAAACAGTGTCTGCCCTGGGACATCGCCTTCTACATGATAACAACGTCACTGACAGGGACTTTGGAATGTTTACAGGCTGCAATAAGGGCACTAAGGATATGGAGATGAGGCACACACCATTTAAAATTGAGCAATGTCACTTCTATCTGTAGTAGTGGGGGTTCTTGGTCCTGGGCAGGGAGAGGTCCGAGACCCATAGACCTGCCGCCCGAAACCGCTTAGCTGCCTGCCACTCAGGCCCCCAGAAATGACTCAGACGCTTATATTAACTTTATGCTGTTTGGCCTATGGCTCAGGCACATTGCTAGTTAGCTCTTACATCTTAATCAACCCATTTCTATTAATCTGTCTGCCACGTGGCCTGTGGCTCACCTGTGTTCCTACATGTTTCTTCTTGGGTGGCTTCAGCTCGATCTCCCTCTGGCCCCGCCCTTCCTTTCCTACCTATTCTGATTCCTCCTCCTATTTCTTCTATGGTGCCTGTCATGGCCCAAAACAGCTCCTTTATTTAAAGATTGAGATTCACAGCATACATAAACACATTCCCACATCATCTACCTATGTAGAAGAATAAGGAGAAATAAAGTTGGAAAAAAAACAAAGTCCTCAAAAGTCTTTCAAGTATATATATATTGGTTTTTTGTAAACGGGATTTCTCTGTGTAGCTTTGGAACCTGTCCTGGAACTCACTCTGTAGATTAGACTGGCCCCCTGAGTGCTGCAGTTAAAGGTGTGCGTCATCATAGTCTGTATTCTTAAGGTGGTTGTTTAAGCAACGATCTCTAGATTCCAAATGCTGGAGACTGCTAAGCTCTGCTAATACTTTGCTGATACAAGCTTTCTCCTTCTCCCCTCCTAGGAAACCTTTTGTTGGTTGTATTTGTGAGTTATTTTGGAACAAAACTGCACAGGCCTATCATGATTGGGGTTGGATGTGTGTTTATGGGCCTAGGGTGTTTCTTAATGACTCTACCTCATTTCCTGATGGGCCGGTGAGTATGTCAATCCTTGGTGTTATTTATTGTTTAACTTTTACTTACAGAAAATTAGGCTCAGGATTTTCTCTCTGTGAAGAGCAAGCTCCTCCAAAGAACATAATGCTGAAAATTGGTAGAGTCACCTCTCTGCCAGTATGATTTGTACATCTTGTGGCACTGGGTCCATTTAAGTCTCTTCCAGTCCATTTGTGAGGTGGGGAATTGAGACATGATTTTCATGAAATTGAGAAACGTGAACTCATTATCTAAATCTGCCAATCTTATGCTGAGTAATTCATTGAAACTATTAAGATACTCCAGTCACAAGAGGTCTACAAGAACATGACATAATTGTGAGTCATCAAGGGATAGACCAATGTCAAGGCTGATTTTTATTTTCATGGTTACCAAAGTGTCTTATAAAAATATTGTAGGGGTGAAATTATGTTGAGTTATCTCTCACCCCCCACCTTCTACATTCTGGGATGAGTTTTTGGTTCTTCTGTTTGCCAGTATGTCTTTCTAGTTTTTAGCACTTTAATGTTAAATCATATAAAATAAAATAATGTTTTCTGTCATTGAATCATATTGTTTGTAATATAACTCATCATTTATCTAGAATTAATACTTAGCTCATTTTCCCCCATTTGATTGACTTTTTCTGAGTCACTATCTCAAAGCCCCTCACTGGCTGGCAGGGGGAACATCCCTCAACAGGGTGTGTCTGAACTGCAAACCTCTAGGCTGCACATTGTCCTTTCTTTGTAATTCTCCATCACTTTCCTCATGAATTTGTTTGACTTCCTTCCCTCAGCTTTCTCCTGCCTCCCCTCTACACTTTTTTAATATTTCCTTCTTCTTTTATTTTATTTCAATATATTTTATCAATTTTATTTATCATTTACCGAATGTATCTCACTGTCTCTCTCTCTGTCTCTCTCTGTCTCTCTCTGTCTCTGTCTCTGTCTCTCTCTCTCTCTCTCTCTCTCTCTCTCTCTCTCTCTCTCTGTGTGTGTGTGTGTGTGTGTGTGTGTGTGTGTGTGTGTGTGCTAGTGTGTGCATGTGTGGTGCCCACAGTGACCAGATTCTATTCAAGAGCAACAAGTGCTCTTAACCACTGAGCCATCTCTCCAGTCCTGCTTTTTTTTTTTTATGCGACAGAGTCTTACTGTGTTGCTAAGGCTGGAATTTGCTGTGTAGCTCAAACTAGCCTCAGACTCTTGGTGATCCTCCTGCCTCAGTATTCCAGTTGGTTGCTACTACAAAGATGAGCCACCACAACTACCTTGGTTTGACTTTTTCTTGCTCTTAAGCACCCTTAGAGGAGCATCCTACCTCCTGCTTCCTGTTTACTCTCCTTCACTTCCTTCTGTAGAGAAGAAAAAATCTCCACAGCCTTTCAAGAAATTGCCTCAAATTTTATGTGTTTTGGAATTCGAATTAGTATTCTAACTCCTATTATTGATTTTTATTTTAGCTCCACACTCTGACACTATTATCATTGGTTTGAATCCTTTGCCACCTCAAGCAGTTGCCTTCAGCCAGGATATCTCGTAAAAGCTTATGTACTTATTTCCTTCTTCCTACTTGATAATATCTTCCTTCCTCTCTTCTGCAGCTTCTGTCTGGACACTGGCTTCCTTGGTTTCATTCATATCTTGCTACCTTTCCAATTTCATGTCTTTGCATCTCCCAGGTCCTCCCGGATCATTTAACTTTGTCATCCAGCCTCTTGAATGGAATTTCTATTGTCATACTTCTACATGTTAATTGTCAAGGACATCTCTCTACCATGAATATATCCTCTGATGAGACATCTTGTTATTTACTTAAGAATTGACTGTTTTACTCTGTGATTCTCTTCATCGGCCTCCATTGCCTCTGGCTCCTACTATTGTAGCTTTTGCTTTTCTTTGAGTTGCTGTAATAGGCCCTTAGTTATTTGTTCATATTTAAGAGAGAATAGCAACAGAAAGCCAGCTGGAAATTTTATATACAAGTATACACTTTCTTAATGGAAGTCTTTTGTCTTTTTCAGTAGGAAGAGTCAACAGGTCTGGTCTGGGTGGTGATTGAGCTGAAATGGGTGGTGATTGACCTGGAATAGCTGATTTTGATCACATGTATAACTTGTCACCCTACATAGGAATTTTGTGCACTTGCTATTAAATAGAAACTTGGCTTCTGGCCAGGAAGGAATGAGAACACCATCTGTTACGTGTGGAATTTTAGAACATAATAATTTTGTTTTGGTCCTCTGAATCCTCAGTGTACCAGTTTGTATCCTCTCCCACCTGTGAGCATTTCCATTTGGAGAGATGGAGAACAAATCTAAGGGTCTAGATATTTCTTAGCTCACTTTAACCCTCATTTTAGACCTTTCTTTGTGTGCTCAGCAAAGCCCTAGACAGAGAGTCTCTTTGTGCAGCTTTTAATGGCAACCTGGAATATACCATGTTGATCGCAGAAGCATGAAGGTTACATTTCCCTTACCTTCTATTTCAGTGGCATGGCCAATCTTATATCCACATCCCATTCTTAGGATTTGATTTAGTGTAAGAGATACACTTCCAATATCTCATTTACAGGTTTTTTTCAGCTATTTTATTTATATTTGTCGTGATGTTTTATGTGTGCTTTCATTTGAGGTCATGGAACAACTGTCAGGAATAGGTTTTCTCTGCCCACCTGAGTGCCCTTGCTTGCAATCTAAGTTGTCAACCTTGTACACAAGCATCTATACCCATGGAGGCATCTGTTATCTCACAATCCTTTTTGAATTTTTTTTTATTTTTAAAACAGAGTCATATGTTGCTTGGTACGGCCTTATAGCTACTCTGTATTGAAGGATAATCTTGGACTTCTTATCTTCTTGTCTCATCTCCCAAGTGCTAAGATCATCAGCCTAGGCCACCATGCTTGGTTTTATTGAGTTTTCAGGATCAAACCCAGGATTGGTGCTTGCCAGGCACCAATGTACCAACTGCGATGCATTTTTATATCTAGATCTCTTTATCTGTGAAGAAATGGGCATTCCCCCTTTTATTTTGAAAGCACTTTATGCATTTTATTGTCAACTGGGGGAATAAATAGACCTTGAATGGGCCACTAAATTTTATATGGATAGTGAACTAAATAAAAAATATTTTATAATCTCAGGTGTTTTTTCAGGGAGCTGTAAGCTTGTGGATGGAATTTTTTAAAATTACGTTTTACTTTCTACTCTATTCAAATCATTGTCGAGAAATATTTGACTTTTATTGTGTTATCCTACCTCAAAAATGATATTTCTTTGAGCCTGATCTGTCCTCAATTGGTCATGAAAGAGAGGCACATGATTCTATCCAAACTTCAGTGGCAATCTCTGTGGGGACCTCTAGGCAGTAGTGATTCTGACTTCTGCACCATATTATGAAACATAGAAATTAGAAGATGGTAAATATAACTATAGAATTCAGCAGCCAATTTTCCCTCTGTTTGTCTCTTTTGAAAGAACACATACATGATAGGTAACTAAATAAATGAAATCCAGTATTCCTACAGTGGAGAGAGACTGAGCTGGCACATTCTACTCTATCATTACATTCTCTCATTTTTTTTTCTATTACAGGCTGATCCTTGGTGATTTATTTAATCAACTTAAATGCCCACAGTTTCTTAGCACTTTGGG
Organism: Phyllotis vaccarum; assembly: GCA_033318265.1. Taxonomy (NCBI): domain Eukaryota; kingdom Metazoa; phylum Chordata; class Mammalia; order Rodentia; family Cricetidae; genus Phyllotis; species Phyllotis vaccarum. Next base: position 75,525,970 of record JARWLC010000011.1, read on the forward strand.
TCCCATCACACTGCATTGTCAGGTGATGGATTTTGTCTCCTGTGTTATAGCATGTAAACTTTTTATTCTGTTGAACTGAAGGAGCACATGGGAGAATGAAATGGTGAACTCTCAGGATGGAAGGCAGGGGCCACAGCCCAGAGAGCGCTGAGCAAGTGCTGATTCAGTGTGTTGTTTTGTGTCTCTCTAAAGCTTTTATCTTCTTAACTATACTTTTATAAGCCTCTTCTTTTGCTTTTTCTCTTTATCTCACCTCAATTATTTCTAGGAGATAGTCGTTTATAAATCACAGAGAGTTGACTTTAGAAAATCCAAAGCTATGTTGCCTGTATGTAGAGACTTGACTGCTAGTTGTAAAAACAGGCACATTTTCTGGTAGTTATCAGGTTCTTTTGATGATATTTACTATTTATTTTTAGTTATTTCACTCAGGTTTTGAAAAATTGGATGGGGTGTTTTTTATTGTTGTCTTGTTTTTATTTGAGATAGACTCTTGTAAAGTCCAGTCTGGCTTCAAATTAGCTGCATTGCTGAGGTTGACCTTGAGCCTCTGATGCTCCTATCTCCACCTCTCAAGTGCTAGGGTGATAGGCATGGGCCAACATACCATGCTGATACAGTTATGAAGTTTAGCAGTAGAACTACACGTACAGCCTAATTATACAGATTTCTGTTTCTATTTATTTATTGTGTGTGTGTGTGTGTATATGTACTTGTATGTGCATGTGTGTTCACATGTAGATATCAGAGGATTACTTTACAGAGTCATTCCTCTTTTTCCAGTTTTATGTAATTTCCCGGGTTGAAGTCAGGACATCAGGTTTGTGCAGCAAACACTTTTACCTGCTGAGTCATCTCTCCGGCCCTGCTTAGGATTCATGAGGATTAGAGTGGCTACTATGGAAACATGTCTGTAAAGGCTCTTGATGTGATATTTTCAGGGAAGTAGGAGTCAGTAATTCACAAACGCTTTCTTGTCCTCAGTTCCTCACAGTGAACGTTTCCTATATTCGCACAGATATGAATATGAGAAAACGATTTTACCTGCAAGCAACTTGTCCTCAAACAGCTTCTTGTGTTCAGGAAACAGAACCCAGATTGTAGCACCAACGTCTGACCCAGAAGGTTGACTAATTCTTCTTATTTCTTTCTGCTCAGAGTCTATGCCACAGAATACTCTTTTCTGAAGTAATTTGAGTTTGACACTGTATTTATTAGACATGTAAGACAAATGAACAAACTTTGTTTCCCTCTTCAAAGAAGGGAATTGTCTAATAACATAGAATACTCTGTCTCTCGTGTTTAAATATACTTATTAAGATTCCTTTGTTCCTTAAAGTGGGTATTATAAAAATAAACCAAAGGTATACACTCCAACAAATTTGCAGAGTTCGTTCCACAGGGAAAATGACTAAGAAGGATGTATTTACACACACAATGAGATCTATGTGATTTGTTTGTTTGGTTTTCTGTTACTGTAATAAAACAGGGACTAAAACAAACTCAGGCACAACAGAGTGTATCTAGTTTATAGATAACCCACCATGAGGGAAGCCAAGGCACCTAGATGTAGGGACCAAAGCAAAGAACACAAAGGAAGGTCTCATACTGACGAGCTCCTCCGGATTGCTCAGCTATCTCTCTTATAGAGCCTAGTCCCAGCTGCCAGGAATGGATGGTACTGCCCATAGTAGTGTGTTCCATCTAACGTCAATTGACCAAAAACAAGAATGAAATGTATTATAGACATATCCCCAGAGCAATTTGTTGGAGCCAGTACATCTATTGTGATGCCATTTATGTCTAGATCAGTGTGAAGTTGACAAAACTATCATACATGCAAACTTACAAACAGAAAAATTTTCCCAGATCAGTGCTGTGTACTTGATGCACCACAGAAAAGCAGGTGTCTACATCGTAATTCAGAGTTACTTGATTACCCAGGAACTTGTCTTTCAATCTCCTTTTCCATTTTTAACAGAGACATGCTTTATATTTCACCAAACAGTGGTTCTTCCCTTAGTTCCTGTGGGTCCAGGCACGGTGGTCCTAGCTCCTGCCCTTCATATATTTTATTAGTCACTTTCCCATCACTGTGATCAAATCCCACACAACTAAAGGGAAGAAAGGTTTGTTTTTACTCACTTCAGCTAGTGCTCACTTTGCTCCACGTTTATGGACAGAGTATCATGATGACCTGAGTGTAGACTGATGCTCTTCTTTACTTCTTTTTGAGGTGGAAGAAAAGAAAACAATATATGGAAAGTACTAAGATGTAGCCTCTGTGGACAGGCCCCCCTATGCCCCTCTTGCTCCAATTAGGCCTACCTCTTACCTTTCAGTAATTCCCAACACTGCCAGTCTTAAGACTCCATCAACGGATCTTATAACTTCATAAACAGGTCAACCCAATGGTTACGTTAGAGCCATGATGACTTCTCTCTATACATGAGCTGATAGATGCAACCAGATATGTCGATGTATTTATAGCATGTATTGGTTACTTTCTTTTACTTTGATAGGATTCCATGGCCAAGGGAACTTGTACACAAAAGAATACACTTGTGCTTATGACTCTAGAGCAGTGGATCTCAAACTTCCTAATATTACAACCCTTTAGTACAGTTTCTCGTTTTATTGTGACCACCAATCATAAAATTGTTTTTGTTGATTGTTTATAGCTGTAATTTTGCTACGGTTATAACTCACAATATATACCTATGTTTTCAGGTAGTCCTATGAATGGGTCATATGGCCCTCAAAAGAGTTGTGCCCCACAGGTTGAGAATCAGTCATGGTGTGGAGGATGTCAGCACGAAAAGGAACTTAGAAACTCACATCTCAGCTATATGCATAAGACAAAGAGAGTAAAATGGAAATATAGAGTGAGGCTTCTTTTTGTAGTACTGATTTATAGCATGGCCTAGCCCAAGGTCTGGACCCACCTGCTTCAGCTTACCCCCCCAAAATGACTCAGATACTTATATTAATTACATGCTGTTTGACCTATGGTTCAAGTTTATTACTAGCTAACTCTGTTACCATAACTTAACCTATTTCCATTAATCTCATTTGCCATTTGGCCCATAGCTTACCTGTACTTTTACACGTTGCCCTCCCAGTGGCTGGATTACTTCTCCTTCTGATTGCACCATTCTTCCCCTATCTATGATTGTATTCTCACCTGTTCCTAAGATTCCCTGCCATAGGTCAAAACAGTCACCTTATTAACCAATGATATCACAGCATACAGAAAAACATCTTACATCAGGCTTTAAACTCTTGAAGCCCATCTCCAATGACATTCTTCTACCTCCCCAAATTGTATCACCAGCTGGAGACTATCTAATATTGGAGCCTCTGCAGGGATATTTCCATTAAGAGCACCACATTATTCTGAGAGAGGGCCTGATTTGTTCCCAGCACTGATATCAGTTTTCTCCCAAACCCCTGTCATTCTATTCTGGGTAGTTAAGTGCCCTCTTCTGACCATACTGGTCACCTGCATACATAAGGTACACATATGCTCACAACAGTAAATACACACATTTATATATACATGTGAAAAGGTATTTTTAAAGCCACATATGCTAAAAGGCCTATCTCATCTGAACACATAATCTAGACAGAATCCTCTCAGGTCAGAACATCTCTTTCTTTTGCAAGATCCATGCAACATAAATTGGAGAGCCAAGGCATGAACTATCATTGCTCTCTAGGAGTGAGGAGAGATCAAAATAACTTGACAGTCAAAGAGCAACCATCTTTGAAGCTCTGAACCACAGAAACTCTCTAAGTAAAGCAACCTGAAAGAGTGGTCTTATTGCTAGCTCATTCTCACCCCTGAAGTGGCCTTTGTAAAGCCACCCTTTGCCCTCCTTGCATTTGGCAGGTAAGTTAAAATCTCTCCACATGAGGAGCCCCAACAAAACACTTGATTCTTTCAGTATTTTATACTTTCATGTTTTCCTTAGAAGAGGGTTGAGCATCACCCTGAGATCTCTAGACAGAAATCATTATGTTATCAAAGATAAGAGTCTGAATTCCTAGTGATAGAGACTGATTTTACTTTAATCAGGAATAAGTAAAAGCTAGATCTCATGAACCAGCTGTGCTTAGGACATTTATGCTTGGTCCCTGACCAGTCCACACTTGAGGGTACATTGTCCTTCACTTCCATGAAAACACAATATCAAACTTTCTTAGGGAGTAGAATTCAAACTTGGGAAGTGCATGCAAACCCTAAAAGATTTCTCCTCTTGCCTTTCAAGTTCATTTTGCCTAGGTTTTTTTTTTGTTTTTTTTTTTTTTTTCTTTTCCATTTGTTACTGCTATTCGGTCCACTGGTAATAGTAAAGGATGGAATTTATAGAGAAAATATGTTTATCATTCAGTTAAATATTTAGATTCTACAAAGTAATTGAGACTATAGAGAATTCAAACATGCACCAATCTTCTCTGGGTTGTGTAAGTGCAGCATAAATTCTCAGAGATAGATTCACATTTGCGTTTCCCTTTCCTTCCTTAAAGTTGTGGGGTAATGAAACAGTGGGGTAATGAGACAGTGGGGTAATGAGACAGTGGGGTAATGAGACAGTGTATGTATTAACTAATAGGGACCACTGGTTGGTGGAAAACTGAGAGCCGGGTGGTAAGTTAGTCTCTGTTTTTACTGTTTGCCTATTTCTATGGTGTAAATTTTTATAACCAGTGTGTTGTCGCTGAACAATGAATGAGAAGATGTGTTATCTGTTGAGTCATCTCTCCTACTCAAATGAGAATGGGCTCCAGTACAGCACTTATACTCCAATGCTAAGTATTCTTTTAAATACACAGTAAGGGTAACTCACAGATTCACAGACAGTATGGTTATGTAGTCAGTTGATTGTCATCATGGGCTTATGACCCCCCCCCCAAAAAAAAACACTTTAAAAAAACTGTGAATTAACCATGAGTGACACACAAATATCAAAATGTTCATGCAGTTTTCTCTTGTTTTAATGTAGAGTGTGAAAAAGAAATTAAGTCCTTAATGTGGATATATGTAATGGTAGGAAATCTTATCCGTGGAATTGGTGAAACCCCCATCATGCCCTTGGGTATTTCCTACATAGATGATTTTGCAAAATCTGAAAACTCCCCTTTATACATTGGTAAGTTTGAAATTAAGCTTTCTCTAAATTATTAGTATAGAAATTTCTGGGAGAATATAAAGCAATTATTGATTTGGACACATTGTGATTTCCAGAATGGTGAGTAGAGGGCTATTGCATATTGTTCATGAGATTGTTCAGTGGGGGAAATTAAATAGTAGCTCCACACAAGCTGCTTCATTCATCAAGCTACTTTTCACTGTTGGAAATCCCTGTGATCTGTGGACCATATGGTTCTCTGATGCTGACATGATATCCAGAACCATTAGAAATTCACCAACATTTCCTGGGGAATGTTTCTTACATTCAATTGTTTTTCTGCATTTTTGCTACCTTTAGTTTATCACTTTTCAATTTATAAGTTATTATGACTTGATTATTGTTCATTTTCTGCCTATAGTATTTTTTATCTCTCTCTCTCTCTCTCTCTCTCTCTCTCTCTCTCTCTCTCTCTCTCTCTGTGTGTGTGTGTGTGTGTGTGTGTGTGTGTGTGTGTGTGTGTGTGTGTGTGTGTGTGTACTTTCTTCCCAGTGTCAAAGACAGCTTTGGCTAGTTGACCTGGAGATTGAACCCTAGTTCTTGAACCAGGTTTGGACAATGTTGAGCCTTCTTCCTGGAACTCTAGTGTTTTCTTTTGCTGCATTCTTGTAAACCTTCTTGCCAGAAACGATTTCCTAAATATGACTTTAATCTTGCCTCCTCTCCCATGTTCACCAACTATTCTCTTTTACTACATGGGGCTCTGCACCCTGCTTTTTTATGATGTGAATAACATAGTTTCCTTCATTATAACTCCTCAGCCTTGACAGATAGGTATTTTTATGTTTTTAACAAATATCCAAGGTGATTATTTTGTTTTTATTACTTTAAAATAACTTTTAAAATTCTATGCATATTGCAGGCAAGAGACAATTAAATGTACAACTTCTCATGTTTTTTTCTTAAATAATCTTAGTTTATTAGGAATAATTGGCTTTTGTTCTTAAATCAAACCATCTGTAGTTTACTATAAATTCATATATGTGTATAGAGATAATATTCATTTAGAGTATACATACTGCTTAAGCAAACAATCAATAATAAAAGCATATAATGGAAGACAGGAAAGGAGTTAGGATTAATCAAGATAAATTAAATTAAAAAATAACTTTGGAGACATTAATTTGACAATAATCTTCTCCCGTGTTAGACTAGTCATTATTTTTAGATACCTTCATAGATATCTTAGGAAAATAATGCAGATACTTTCCTACAATAAATAATTAGAATATGAATCTCTTAATAAAAACTCTTGAGATAAATAGTATATAGATATATAAAATATAATAATGACTATATTGATGTAAATAAGATTTAAGACTTAGACTTGCTTTTAGTACAAAAATGGCTAACTTTTATAGATAAGTAACTATATAATTAATATCATATATGTATCTGCATATATAGTCAATGAACTATAAAACAAATACAAAAATTGGGAATGTTGTTACATGTATGGGTTTGTAGCACAGAAATATGAAGCTAAATATAAAAATTGATGCTTATCTATCCTAGAAAATAAGTTAAATCAAGAAGAAATGAGGTTTTTCCTTGGAAAGACATATGTTGCACGAATAAAGAAAACTCAGGGTCAAGTCTCTGGGAAAGGCTGAAATATCAAAGAAAGGAAACACCACAGTCAGATCTCACCCAGCTGTCTTCCAGCTTTCTCAGCCTCTCTTCTCCTGGCTTCTTCTGCCTGTTCTGTCTTTCTATGCCTGCCTTAAACACTCTCTTTGCTCAGTTAAGGTGTGGCACCACCACTACCTGCCTGGGAGCCTGGAACTCCCTCTGTAAACTAAGATGACCTTGAACTCAGGGCGTAGGTCACCACACCCAGGATATTCCATGTGCTGGGAATAAAGGTGTAAGTTACCACTGTCTGATTCTCCTAGATTGACTATGGATAGATCCCTCTGATATGTCTAAATGTTTTTATTGTATTTGAAAATATCCCCACAGAAATATATGCATTGAGAAACCATAGACACTGGGGACTAACTAATCTCATGAGAGGAAAAAAGTTCAAACAATGTTTCCATAGGAATAAAGTGAACAATAAATGTATAGTTTAGAGAAATGTTAGAAAGAAACAGACAAATGAGGAGTTTGCCAGCAATTCATGTTAAGAGAATAAAGATTAAAACTGGAAAGAATGATGCATGATGAAGGTCAGTGGTGCCAAAGAGCATCTTAGAATGAGGAAGAGTCTGAGCTCAGTGAGAGGTGAGGAGTCAAGGTGGAGAGTGGAAGCCACGAATGAGCAGTGGAGGTTGGAGATCTTTCAGGAATCATTGCATAGAGGGGATCAAACAGTTCAGAGTATCAGAGAGAACAAGGAAGTCAGAAGGGTTTGATACTGAGAGGTCAGGCACACAGAGGATGACTAACCCATAGAACCACAGATAGAGAGTTAAACTGCAAAGTGAAGAGAAGGCAGATAATTCAAGTGTGTATATATAGATTTTCTGTGAGTAGACATGGCTCAGCAGAGATTATGAACTCAAATTATTTGAGAGATGATGGTAGTAGTTGGTTTCAAAGCAGCCAAGTAAGGTTGGAAGGGACAAAGGAATTGAAAATAATAAGATGAGAATGAAAACCAGGATACCACAAGAAATTCATCACAGCTTACACATCAACAAACACACACAGCTTTTGAAGCTGTGCTAGTTTCATTTCTGTTGCTATGAGAAAATGCAGTTTTGGAGAGAAAAGGGTCTATTGGCTTACAAGTCCACCACAAGAGAGAAGCCACAGTAGCTGAAATGTAAAGCAGCTGGTCATACCCCCAAGAGCAGAGGGAATGAATTATGCATTTTTTTTTTGCTTGATGGTTTTGCTCAGCCCTTTTCCATTCTTATACAGCTAATAATTTCCTGCCTAGGGAATAGAGCTGCCCACAGTGGGCTGGTTCTTCTCACTTAAATTAACTAATTAAAGCAATCTCCTGATACATCTACACATAAACTCAGTATAAACAATACTTCAGTAAGATTCCCTCAAGTAATTTTAGGCTATGTCAAGTTCACAATTATAGCTAACCCTCACAGAGTACCTTTGAAAACATGGCTGTGGAAGCATCAAAAGAAGCTTGCTCACATCACATCATAGTTTTGATGGGACTGCCTGTGATGGAATAGCCTTTGCCTTTAACTCAGCATAAAAAAAAAATTGAAAGGTGGCTTTTAATGATGAAGCTTTTGTGTCAATCATAGTTCTATCCCTTTAATAAATACTTGGTATAATGATTTATAAATAAAAATGATTTATTTTGCTTACAGCTTTGGAGGTTTTAGTCTATATTGCTGCACTTTGTGCTTTGGAGACCTATCACGAGGCAGCTCATTTTGGTAGAAGGAAGAGTGGAGTGAAACCATTCATCTTGATACAGGAAGCAAAATAGAATAAGGAAGGAGCTATGGTTCTACAGTAGATGACTGGAAAATTCACTACCATGCCTTACACTGGAAGAGTTTCATCAGAATCCAGTGATGGCTCCTGGGAAACAAGTCTGTAACACATGAGATTCTGGAGAACATTCCATATTGAAAGACTGGAAAATTATTTCTCATTATTTATAGAAATCAATGATGTGCATACAACACATATATACACATAACATGTATATGTACATATAACATATGTAACAAACGTAATTTTTATGTGTTAAATATGTAAAAATATCTGAGGTAGTCGAGTGTAGCCCAGTTGTTGAACCTACTGGATTTGATACCCAGCTCTGCAAAGGAAGGAAAAGAATCTCAGATTAAAAACAATTCAATCTCAAAGCTTGTCTGTGCAAGCAAACTTTGTGTAGTTATGCAACTTCCTACTTTTGTTTACTTCCAGGAATTTTAGAAACAGGAAAGATATTTGGCCCTTTAGTTGGACTTTTGTTGGCATCTTTCTGCGCAAGCATCTATGTAGACATTGGATTGGTGAATACAGGTAAAAATCCATTTTATTTCTATAACCCAGTCTCCCAAGTGTAGGAGAATGTTCCATATTACTATAACACTGCCTCCTTTAATTCTGAGTCAATTACATTATCACCACAGATTGCAGACCTAAGAGGTCCACCATTTTCCCACCAAATTTTAGCTATACTTTTGGGATCAAAAATTTACTTACATAGATTTTTCTTCAAAGAAGCAGTCACTGTGGATAATGAAAGTGATCTTTCTGTTACATGATAAGCACAAATTATAAGGTTTCACATAATGGAAATACTCATTCACTGCTGGAATATATATTGCTGCCAAGGGCCCAGATCCCAGTAGGTCAGAAAAACTGGAACAGAGATGCAGAGCGGGTGGACTACTGGGCAGAAATGCACAGAAACACATGGGAACTTTATCTGTGAGCCAAAGCTTGGTCTTCATTTCATTTTTCTCTATGCTGGTTGCTTCAGTCCATTTCTGTCTTCTCTGCTCATTTACTCATATTTTTCTTTTACTTCCTGTTTCCTCTTGTCCTTCTGCACCTTTGCTGATGTTTTCCCTTTGCTTCTTCCTTTATTTTCTTATATTTCTTCCCTCATGCTTTTTCTTTCTACACATGTCCTTCTCCTCCTATCTCTTATTTATGTCTTATTCCTTTTATACCTCCCACTACAAAAATATCTATGCAAGGAAAAACTACCTCAAAACCTGATGACACATATCGTCAAAGGTGAATTAAAATCTTTAGATAAAAACAGATGACATTAAGATTCCAAGTTACATGCTTTCCTTAGTAGCCCACAAGTAGTTAGTGATTTTTCTTTGTATTAATTTCTGCACCATGAAACCTTTGCCCCAATGCAATGACTCCTATCACTGAATACCAAAGACTTAACCAAGCTAAGTTTATTTCAGCCAGTTTATTTTGTACTGTTAGGCAGTTGTTTGTGTTTTCAGTGGAGCAGATTTCTATTCTTAGATGGATTCTATAGAAACTTTGAGTGGTCAGCTAACCATCTATTTTTCTTTCCACACAATAGGGTCATTTAATTTCCTTTCACAACTTTGTTTTTTCACATACTGTGGCATGTGATTAATTCTGTAAGTTACATCACCAAAGAACTCGGGCCTAACATTGGTTGCAGGGACATAATTGTTTTCTTTAATTGTCAGCCAATTGTTTCAGAGGAAGAATTGATGGGGCTACAGTGCCAGAAATGTCCTTGAACTTATTTTCCATTATTTACAAATTTATTATATAACAAAAATGAAGGGAACCTTTTAGCCTATTTTTGCCTTTTTGGTATCCCTTATTGGAGCAACTAGCAGAATAATGTAAACCATGTCTCTAATCAACTTTCTTAACTGTCCTAACCACCTTACCTTTTAGGACAACTTAGGAAGTCCAATTAAATCATTGATTCAACTAAGCATCATTGCTCTTATAAAATTATCTTTGTTATGATCTACAAGTAAATTGCCCAGTGAGGAGTGGGATTTTCCCAAGAATCCATCATACTGTAGTAGTCACAGTGGGATCCCTCATATAGTAGTCACAGCATGCAAAATACAGAAGGTACACAGCATCAGTAAACAGAATAAAGTGCAGAAAAAAAAACCAATAGGAATTCTGACTCTCCACAATGCACCCAAGAAGCTTGGTCAACCTCTGGGCTATATACCATTAGCTCCATTGCTGACTAAAGATCTTCTGACATGGCCCCACTGGCAATATATCCCAACATACTACAACATATATCAATGTAGACTGTAGAAAGCAGAGGCAGGAAACCACAGTGCAAAGCTCAAATAAGAACAAAAACAAATGTGTGAATAGTTTGAAATGATATACAAATTATGTGTTTAGATGAAATTATGATTCTTAATAATTTTCTACATTTTATACAGGGAATAATGATTCAAGATAATAAATTATCTGTATTTTTTCATAGATGATCTGACCATAACTCCCACTGATACCCGTTGGGTCGGTGCTTGGTGGATTGGCTTTTTGATCTGTGCAGGACTGAACATCCTGACCAGCATCCCCTTTTTCTTTTTTCCCAAAACACTCTCAAAGAATGGACAAGAGGATAACGTGGATGTGCCTAAAAGAAACAAAGAAGATGAACACAGAGAAAAAGCTAAGAAAAAAAGTCATGAAATTACTAAAGGCAAACAGGAATTCTTTAAATTCTGGTGTAGATGGGTCTGCAGTTCATAGAGTGTTTGTCATTCTGTGCTGAGTTATGATAGCTTGACACTAATGGTCCCTACTCAGATGTGTTAGACTTCTCCCAAAGTTACCACTTGGAAACAACTGACATGATTTATAACCATCTTATATTAGATTATAGTTCCTGGAAAACTCAAGCCAATATGCTCATTCAATAAGCATTTTATATGTGTGTGTGTGTGTGTGTGTGTGTGTGTGTGTGTGTGTGTGTGTATTCCCTATCTGTTTTGAAAAGCCTATTTTACATAAATTGTTAATCTGAGTTAAAAAGCATGAATAACCAGAAATTTAAGCTAAGGATAATGAGAAACAAATACCTGTACTAAGATAACAGTGTAGTTTGATAAGAAGATTGTTAGTTTAGCTATGAGAATTATTGAAGTTAAGGCTGGAATAGAAAACCTAAGAAGTGACATAATCCTCCATATTTTGTGGTATGCCACAGTTTACAGAGAACTGTTCTCCAAGAAACAGACTGTTGTAAAACAAGCAGGAATGTTAACCTCTGGTACAGAATAGTAATGCTTGAGAGACTATGGTGGGAAGCTGAGTGTTTACAGCTTCCCTGTCTTAAATCTTGGCATTTATTTCAGTTGTGTGTGTGTGTGTGTGTCTGTGTGTGTGTGTGTGTGTGTGTGTGTATTGGGGGTTGTGACCTCTGAAGTATTAACAAGAGATTCGAGTTAATGCAATGGGGATGTGTCTTGGGCACTGGAATTCTTAAAGTGTATATTTGAAGGATAGGAAGGGGATACCTTTTTACATGTAAAATGAATGCAAAAGCATATTATATTCTTTAGTTGCTGTGCTGTTCCGTTGTAGACTACTGCTGTGAGGAGCACTTTATTGATGACGTCTCTATTTTCTCCATCAATTATAACCTTCAACACCACCATACACTCAATAATTATGCATTTACCTTATACAGTATTGACCATATCTGGGGAGCCAATCACACTGGGAGTCAGTCAGAGGCATGAACATTCTTAGAATCACAGGCATATCAATGACTCTCCTGAAAGGGCTAATACTGATAGTTATGTGTAACCGTGTGGTCTGCCAGGCTAGCCTTATCTTTAAAGCTAGGAAAGAGCTTAGCATAGTATGAGACATACCGAAAACCGCTGTGAATTGTAAAGAATCATTTAGGAGAACTGGGATATCAGCAACATGTATGAGTTCAAAAGCTACCAAAAATTCTGACTACGAGTCTTTCATTCTTAAAGATGAATTTGATCACCAGAGTTTATTTCTTCTTATTAAACGGCTCTGCCTATTCTTCCAAATAATTTCCTCTTGAACATTTATCCTCAAAATATTTTGAAGTAATTTATTAAGTATAGTATAAAAGTAAAAAATAAAGACAAGACAAATGAAGATAGGAAATGAAAGAGATGATTAGGTGTGAAGTTCATTATTTTCATGAAATTCAATCCATTTACTAGAGACAGGCTATAAATTTGATTCTCATATTTTTAAACAGGGAGGAGTTCTAGCTAAATCACTTGAAGGTGGTTGTTATACATTAAATGATTTATCAATTATTATAGTGAGACCCTTGCGTTGAGATGTATTAAAAATGTCACTAGGTATTTTTAATTAGTGTTCTGTTGGGAAATACTGCAGGGATGCTGAGGCTGACAGAGCTGTAGCATGTTTCCTGGAGCCTTCTTAATGCACTGTTTTTGGATTTAAAAAAAAGTGACAACATCATTGTCTGAACTTAACTTCATCAAAGACAGTCCCCTGACAATTCCAGGGAGTGGACAAGCCACTCTCTACTGAGTGCCTGATATTAATAGAAGAAAAAGAGAAAAAGAAATAAAAGAATTGGGCCACAGACAGGATTCCATCTTCATATAGTTGTTTTTGATGATGTAAACGGGTTCTGATCTTTACATACCCAATTGTGTCATTGACTTCCAGAAGTGACTTAAACAATGATATAGAAAATTATCTCCAAGGGGTAAGACTTAACAAATGTGTTTGTGTTACACCATAGAATCTGAAAGATTTCAGAACACTGGACACAAAATGGAAGGCCAGGGTATCTTAATGGCTTCAATACTCTCTTGTTTCAGACTTCTTGCCATTTATGAAAAGCCTCTCCTGCAATCTGACTTACATGCTTTTTATCCTTGTAAGTGTGCTCCAGATTAATTCATTTAACACTTCATTTACCTTCTTGCCTAAATACCTCGAACAGCAATATGGAAAATCAACTGCAGAAATAATCTCTCTCATAGGTACGTAGTAATATTATATCTTTATAGTACCCCTCCCACAAGGTCATGATAAACAGTATCCCCCCAAATTTGTTAAACAGTAATAGTGTGACTAGGAAACTACAAGAAAATTAAAATCATAATTTCAAATTTGTTCTTTCTAGTCTCCAGGGAATTCAAGAATCGGTGGTAGGGGGGAAGGTCAGAAATACCCTCCCTATTCCTTCTCCAATCAGGATGAAAATCATCATTGTTATTAAAATATTTGGTAATGTTCATATCATTTTTTTGTTTTCTTTTAAAACTCACCCTCCCTTCATTTTTCACGGTCCCTTCCGGTTCTCTCTCAGTCCCCCCCCCCCACCCCATCACCCATCCATTTCCCAAAGAGGGCAAGAAATACCAAAATAGGTCAGTTCAGTTTGATGTATCCATTTGAGATAGGTCTGATTCCCTCATTAGGAACCCCAATATCAAAGCTCGGTTAGGTGTTCCTTTGTGTGGAATGGGCTCCAAGATGCCACTTCATTCACAGAAACATAGTCTGATCCTACTCCATAAGGTTTCACATACAGCCCATGTTATTTGACAGCCATCTACCTTGGGAGAGTTTAGTTCCTTTTTCTGAAGATTCCCCGGTGGCTGTTTCTGATACAGTGATCTCCCAATAGCTCCATCCAGCCATCTCTACAGGTCTCCTCCAATGATCCCGTGATCCTGATCCTTTGTTCATATAGACTCTCTTCTCTGTCTGTCTGTCTCTCTGTCTCTATCTTCTCCCATCTGGACTAGAAGCTCTACCTGGTGCTTAGCTATGGATCTCTGCTTCTGCCTCTATTCATAGCTGGATGAAGATTCTATGGTGACACTTAGGATGGTCATTTATTTGAATATAGGGGAAATCCTATGTAGTCACCTCCTCCACTATTGTTTGGAGACCTAGCCAGGGTTCTTGGAGGTTTCCCTAGCACCTGGCCTCTTTCCAACCCCACAGTGACTCTCTGTATCAAGATATCCATCTCTTTTTCTCCCTCTTTGCTGCTCCTCTCACTTAACCATCTCTTTTTCTCATGATTTGTTCCCACCTATCCTTGGTCACTAACAGTTATGATCCCAATTTATTCAGAAGATCTCCTCTATTTTCTCTAACAAGGGATATCCCTGGATGTCATTCTTAAATTCCTTCTGATCTGAAGCTTTTCTGGGTTTGTGGTTTGGGAAGCCTGGCCACTCTTAGTTTTTTGTCTAAAATCAACATATGAGTGAGTACATACCATGTCTATTTTTCTGGGTCTGTGTTACCTCACTCAGGATGGTACTCTCCAAATCCATCCATTTTCCTGCAAATTATAGGATGCCAATTTTTTTCTGCTGAGTAGTACTCCATTGTATAAATGGACCACAATTTGTTAAACCGTTCTTCAGTAGAGGAGCATCTAGGTTGTTTCCAGGTTCTGGCTATTACAAATAATGCTGCTATGAACATAGTTGAGCTAATGCCCTTGGGGTAAGAATGTGTATCCCTTGGGTATATGCCCAATAGTGATATTGTTAAATCATTGGGGAGATTGATTTCCAGTTTTCTGAGGAGCTGCCATACTGCATTCCCAAGTGACTGTACAAGTTTACACTCCCACCAACAATGGAGGAGTGTTCCCCTTGCTCCACATCTCCTCCAGCATAAGCTGTCATCTGTGTTTTTGATCTTAGCCATTCTGACCGGTATAAGGTGGAATCTCAAAAGTTGTTTTGATTTGCATTTCTCTGATGGCTAAATGTTGAGCAATTCTTTAAGGGTCTTTCAGCAATTTGTAATTCTTCTGTTGAGAATTCCCTTTTAATCTCTGATCCCCATTTTTAATTGTGTTATTTAGGTTTGGGGGCTCTAGTTTCTTGAGTTCTCTCTATATTTTAGAGATCAGTCCTCTGTCAGATGTAGGGTTGGTAAAGATCTTTTCCCAGTCTGTAGGCTCTCATTTTGTTTTATTGACTGTGTCCTTTGCTTTACAGAAGTTTCTCAGTTTCATGAGGTCCCACTTATTAATTGTTGTTCTTAGTGTCTGTGCTGCTGGTGTTATAGTTAGGATGTAATCACTTATGCCAATGTGTTGAAGGGTATTTCCTGCTTTATTTTCTACCAAGTTCAGTGTAGCTGGGTTTATGTTGAGGTCTTTGATCCACTTGGATTTGAGATTTGTGAAGGATGATAGATATGGATATATTTGCATTCTTCTACACACTACTATCCAGTTATGCCAGCACCATTTGTTAAAGATACTATCATTTTTCCACTGTGTATTTTTGGTCTCTTTGTCAAAAATCATGTGTTCATAGGTTTCTGGAATAAGGTCAGGGTCTTCAATCTGATTCCATTGTTTTTATGCCAGTACCAGGCTGTTTTTATTACTGTAGCTTTACAGTATGACTTAAAATCAGGGATGTGGATGCTTCCTGAAGATCTTATATTGAACAGGAATGTTTTGGCAATCCTGTGTTTCCTCTTATTTTATATGAAGTTGAGTATTGTTCTTTCAAGGTCAGTAAAAAATTAGTTGTAATTCTGATGGGGATTGCACTGAATCTGTAGACTGTTTTTGGTAAGAATGCCATTTATACTATGTTGATCTTACCTATCTGGAAGCATGAGAAATCTTTCCATTTCTTGATATCGTCTTCAATTTCTTTCTTCAATGACTTAAAAGTCTTGTCAGACAGGTCTGTCAGTTCTTTGGTTAGAGCACCCCAAGATATTTATTGCTCTTTGCAGTTTATTATAAAGGGTGATCTTTCTTTATTTCTTTTTCAGCCCTTTTATCATTTGTATATAGGAGGACTATTGGTTTTTATTTAGTTAATCTTATACCCTGCTACATTGATGAAGGTGTTTATCAACTATAGGAGTTCCCTGGTAGTAGTTTGAGTGTCACTTATGCATACTATCATATCATCTGCAAATAGAGATACTCTGACTTCTTCTTTTACAATTTGTATTTCTTTAATCTCCTTTTGTTAATTAGTGTTTTAGCTAAAACTTGAGAACCATATTGAATAAATAAAGGAAGACAAGACAGCCTTGTCTTGTCCCTGATTTTAGTAGGATTGCTTTGAGTATTTCTCCATTTAGTTTGTTTTTGGTTGTTGGCTTGCTGTATATCACCTTAATTATATTTAGATATTTTCCCTGTATTCCTGATGTCCCCAGGACTTTCATCATGAAGGAGTCTTGGATTTTGTCAAAGGCTTTTTCAGTAGCTAAGTAAATGATCATATTTTTTTTTTCTTTCAGGCTGTTTATATGATTACAACACAGTTTTTTTATGTTGAACCATACCTGCATCTCTGGGATGAAGCCTACTTGATTGTGGTGGATGATTTTTTTATGTTTTTAAATTCAGTTTGCCAGTATTTTACCGAATATTTTTGCACCAATGTTCATGAGGGAGATTGGGCTGTAATTCTTTCTTTGTTCCACCTTTAAGTGGCTTGGGTATCAGGATGATTGTAGCCTCATAAAAAGAGTTTGACCATGATCCTTCAGTTTCTATTGTATGAGAAGTATAAGTTTGAGAAGTATTCCTATCAGTTCTTCCTTAAATGTCTGGTAGAATTCTTCACTGAAACCACATATCTCTGGACTTTTTTTTACTTGGGAGACTTTTAATAACAGCTTCAATTTCTTTGGGGCTTATATGTCTATTTAGGTCATTTATCTGGTCTTGATTTAATTTTTGTAAGTGATATCTATACAGAAATCTGTTTTTTTTTTATCCTCATGTTTTCCAATTTACTGGCGTATATATTTTTCAAGTATGACCTACGGATTCTTTAGATTCCCTGGGTGTTTGATGCTATGTCCCCCTTTTTATTTCTGATTCTGTTAATTTGGATTCTCTCTTTTTGTAGTGCGGTTTCTTGGTCTTGGGCGGCCAGAGACCAAGACCCTGCCGTGCCAGACCTCTTAGCTGCCCAGCCGCCCACTCAGGCCCCCAGAAATGACTCAGATGCTTATATTAACTTCATGCTGTTTGGTCTATGGCTCAGGCACATTGCTAACTAGCTCTTACATCTTAAATCAACCCATTTCTATTAATCTGTCTGCCACGTGGCCCATGGCTCACCTGTGCTCCTTACATGTTGTTCCTTTGGTGGCTTGCTCGATCTGCCTGACACAGCCCTGCTTCTCCTACCTATTCTGATTTCTCCTCCTACTTCTTCTATGGTGCCTGTCATGGCCCAAAACAGATCCTTTATTTAAAGATTGAGATTCACAGCATACAGAAAGACATTCCCACATCACTCTCTCTCCCTGCCTTTTTGTTAGTTTATAAGAAGGTTTATCTATATTGTTGATTTTCTCAAAGAACCAACTCTGATTCATTGATTCTTTGTATTGTTTTCTTTGTTTCAATTGTATTTATCTCATCCGTAAGTTTATTTTCTGCTGTCTACTAGGTGACTTTGCTTCTAATTGTCCTAAAGATTTCAGCTGTGCTCTTAGGTCTCTTGTGTAAGATTTCTCTAGGTTTTTCATATAGGTATGTAGTGCTATGAATTTTCCTCTTATCACTACTTTCATGGTGTCCCATAAGTGTGTTTATGCTGTGGATTCATTTTAATTGAATTCTAGGAATTTTTTTTTATTTTCTTCTTAACTTTTTTATTAACTCGGAGGTAGTTCAATTGAGAGATGTTTAGTTTCTATGAATTTATAGGCGTTCTGTGATTTTTATTGTTGAACTCTAACTTTAGATCATAGTCTGATATGATACAAAGAGTTATTGCAATATTTTGTATCTATTGGTAAATTTTAGAGAAAGTTCCATGGGGTGCTGAGAAATAAGTATATTCGTTTTTGTTTGAGTTGAAAGTTCTGTATATATCTATTATATCTATTTGGGTAAAAACATCTGTTAGATCCCTTATTTCTCTGTTAAGTTTCTGAATGGTAGACCCATTGGTGAGAGTGGGGTATTGAAGTCTCCCACTACTAATGTGTGAGGTTTGATGTGAGTTTTAAGCTTTAGTAGTGTTTCTTTTACATATGTAGGTTCCCTGTGTTGGGGGCATAAATATTAATCTTGGATTTTACCTTAGATGAATAAGTAATGTGCATCCTGGTGTCTTTTGATTGATTTTACTTTGAAGTTCATTTTGTTAGATATCAGAATGGCTGCACCATATTGTTTCTTAGTCCATTTGATCAGAAATTCTTTTCCCAAACCTTTGAGTTTGTTTCTGTTTTGATGTTGAGGTATGTCTCTTGTATACAGCATCATGATGGATTCTGTTTTTGTATCCATTGTGTTAGAGTGTGTCTTTTTTTCTAGGTGAATTGAATTCATTGATATTAAGGAATATTAATGACCAGTGATTGTTAGTTCCTGTTATTTTTGGTGGTACTGTGTGTGTGTGTGTTTCTTCTTTGGGTTTTTCTTCTGTGGGATTATTGATTGTTTGTGGTTTTGTGGGTTTATCTAGTTTCCTTAGGTTGGAGTGCCTTCTGTAGGGTCAGATTTGTGAACAGGTACATTTAAATCTTATTTTGTTGTAAAATATCTTGTTTACTCCATCTATGGTGATTGATAGTTTTTCTTTCTATGTTAGTCTGTGATGGCAGCCATGGTCTTTTAGTGTCTGTACAACATCTGACCAGGACTTTCTTGCTTCATTGTTTCCATTGAATAATCTGGTATTATTCTGATGAGTCTGCTTTTTAGATGTAATTTGACCTTTTTCCTTTTCAGCTCTTAGTATTTTTGCAATTGTCATTCTTCAGGTTTAGTAGCTTGATTATTATCTGGTGAGCAGACATTTTGGAGAGTCTAGTGTATTTGGTGTTATTTGAAGCTTCTTGTATCTTTTTAGGTATTTCCAACTTTCGGTTGGAAAAGTTTTCTTCTATGGTTTTGTTGAATACATTTTCTGTGACTTTGAGCTGCTATTCCCCTTCTTCAACTTCAGTTATTCTTAGATTTGGTCTTTTCATGGTGTCCCATATTTCCTAGATGTTTTGAGTTACAACATTTTGGTTTTAGCATTTTCTTTGACTGACATATTTATCTATTTCCACTATTGAATCTTCCACTCCAGAGATTTTTTTCTTCCATCTCTTACATTCTCTTTTAATGGTTCTATTATCTTTATAAAGTTGTTTTTAAGGTCATTTTATTCTGCTTCTTCTGCACTGCCATGCAAGTAGTTCCAAGGGCTGTTTCCCTGGGCTGGGTTTTGGAGACTGTAGTCTCTGCTTGACTTGGGTGGGGTGTTACTCACCTCATAGTTTGCTATGGACCAAGGGGTCTGTGGGTTTCCTTCCCTTAATTTTCAAATATGCAATATGTTAATTCAAAGAGGATAAAATATTAACTCCCTGCAATTCTGTATCTTACTTCCAGATTTTACTTTAGGTTTCAATTGTTGCTTTCCTTGTTACTCTTAATTCAGTTGTTCAGTCCCCTGGTGGTCTGATGATTGCGGACAATCAAAAACTGCCCTTTTTGTTAGCATATTAAATTCAGAGGTCCTACCTTTGGTTTTCCCTCAGTTTATTTACTCTTGAAAACTGACAATCATAGATTGCCAACATACACATTGTCTAGAGGGCTCTAAAAGTGTGAATCCCAGTTGCTATCCTTAGACATATAAAATTAAATGCAATGTCATGAAACTAAAAGGATGGAGAAATTTTTTCCAAACTCTATGGCTGGCTGGTGTTGTATGCATGCATTTTTTCTCTTTTCCATTTCTGCTTTTTCCCCTTGACTTTTTTTTTTTTTTTTTTTTTTTTTTTTTTTTTTTTTTTTTTTTTTTGTCTCGGTAGGTAGAACCAGGAATGAAGCATTCTGGGAAAGATAAGCAATGCACAGAATGTTCTACATTTGATAGGAATGAATTCAGGGGTGACCTTAATAATTATTTGGAGCTGAGTCAAATAATAAACAGTGGATATAAGTGCATGACATATCTAATATGTGTGTTTGTGATGGTTGTAAGGTGTTTATAACTTTCTGAAAATTATTAAACCATCCCAATAATCTTTTTAAAGTGACATTATTGGCATTTGAAATATGTGAGTGAGCAGAAGTTAGGATCACTTTATATTACAGCTAAATAAGTTTTAAGTAAAATGTACATAAAAATTGATAATATTTATTTTCTTTGTCTTATAAATACTATTTTTCTTGCATTTTAGGTCTTTATAGCTTACCTCCAGTATGCATTGGATATTTAATTGGTGGCTTTATTATGAAAAAGTTCAAGATTACTGTCAAAAAAGCTGCATACATAGCATTATGCCTATCCCTGACTGAGTACTTATTAAGCTTTTTAAACTATATGTGGACCTGTGATAATTTCCCAGTTGCTGGCTTAACTACATCTTATGAACAAGAACGGTATGTTATTTCTTAAGTAAGATTGTAATATTTTTACATATATGCTAGACCATTTTCTTCAAGGATTATAAATGACCAGATAGCTTATTATGACTTAATGAACGTCATCCATAGCTAACTTGTATTTTTCTTCTGCCCATCAATCCTATATAAGCCCATATAAGTTGGGAACCTATTAAAAAAGACTTGGGGACTTCCAGTGAGTTTACTCATGATTCTCTGTACATATGGGTGGTTTGTTTTAAAGTGTGATAAAGGAAATAACCTAGAAATTTGTATCTTAAATTATTCATGTATTTTATACTCCAGATAGATTTAAAAGTTCACCACACAAGGAAACAAATTTTCATAAGCTTCTGCAATGGACACAAATTTAGCATAATTAAATATAATACATAAATAGTCAATAAACATATGTATTATATATGCCACTAGAATAATTATATCTCATGTACTTTGTAGTCTTAGGCTTTGTATTTCAACTATTACCTTGCCATATTCTGTATTATCTTAGAATGTTTGAAACAATTTAGGGAGCAACTATATATTCATTCAATTAGTTAAAATCAAATAAAACATATACATAGAGGGTCCTCTCAAAGTCCTGGTGAGATGACTCAGTGGGAAAGTGTTTGCTGAGCAGGCAGAAGGATCTGAGTTCACATCCCCAGAATCCATGTAAAAGATTGTCCCTGGGTACAATATATCTCAGAAGAGCATGTTTGGTTACTCAAACCACTCTGTTTTGCAGGCTAAATGAAGCAACTGTCTTATAAATTGAAATTGCATATTGTGTTCAAGCCAACTCTCTTTCCTCATTTCCCATTATGAAAATTAGTAGATTACATCTTCATTTTTAGCTCTAACATCACACCATTTTTAATATAATAGGATAATGCACAAATTCTACTAGATACTATAATTAAAATTCAGAGCCAGGTATTGGGGTAAGAGCTAAAATATTAGAGAGAGAGAGAGAGAGAGAGAGAGAGAGAGAGAGAGAGAGAGAGAGAGAGAGAGAGAGAGAGAGAGAGAAACAAGCCACGTCCAATTGTCATCTAGCCAACATCTCAGGCAGAAAGGGGGAGATCCCGTCCCCATGAATCCTTAGACTATATACCTCTAAATACTCAGTGGAAAGAGAGTGCAGGTAAAGGAAAAAACTTTTGTCTCCTCTTTTTTCATCCAGCTATCTCAGTTCCCCCTTCACCTTTTCTACTGCTAGGATTAGACGTGTGTGCCATTGCTGCCTGGCTCTGTTTGGTCTTCATGGCTTGGCTCTATCTTCTGATATTCAGACAAGCTTTATTAAATATAGAATATATCACTACATATCTCTTTTTGTGTCACAAATAAACAAAATTATATATAACAAAAGCTATATACAATAAGTACAATAACTATATACAATTTATACAAGCAATAATTATATCAATAATGTACAGTCTATTAACAATTGACAACATGTTTCATTATTTATCGTATCTTGGTGATCCCAAAGGATTGTACCTAATTCATTTTCTATATAACCTTTATACCACCAAAAATTATTTTTAATGCCTCAAACTTATATACTTTACACCTCTTAATGAGTTTCTTTTTTGAATCTATAAATAACTATATAGACTTCAACTGCCTCAGAGATATGAGAAGAAAATAATATTAACTGATTAAGCAGGAAGTGCAAGCATGCAACTTTCAAAATATGAAAAATGACAGAAATATCTGTCTTCTTAAACAGTCAAGTTTCCTCTTCAGCACTGGGGCATTTACCTTCAGCCTACAGTCCTAGAATTTCTGACTTATTTGTGAAGCAGGATATTTTTAAAGACCTTCTTACCTTGTCTCGGCAAAGTTTTACAGTTGTTTCTTATGTTTCCTTTTTGTTTATTTTAGACATCAGTAGTCAAGGCAAAGATATTTTTTGTCTAGTAGCTAACTTCTGCCACACACATACACACACACATACACACACACACACACACACACACACACACACACACACAAAGAACAAACTCATCATACTCTCTGAAGTAGATTAATTGCCAGAATCAGACATGTATAGTGGATATTAATCACTAGCAACTGATTATATTAAAATGATTAATATTTATTAAGGGTTTTATATAAAACACTCATTGATATAGGAGATTTAACAATGGGGCAGACCTGGAAAGTTGGACAGGGCCATGCAGTGGCAGTAGTGATCTGGTCCTCTTTCCAAGAGCACAAGAAAGCAAAAAGGAAGGAAAGATGGCGTGAACCAGTCTTAGACTGGGCTGGCCACACCCTGTATATGGGTCCTAAGGCCTAACAGCCACCCCTCTAGGTCAAGGTGAATAATGCCTGATTCCCATTACAATTTCCCCATTTACCTAAATAAAAAAGTTCTATACCTAAATATAAAATTATATACAAAAGAAACAATTATAAGGTAATGTACAGGAGAGGAAAAAGGCAAATAACATAAACAAGGTCAAACTACAACTAACAAATAACAAACATGAAGTATATATTAAATGTCCAGGATATCGGTAAGTGTCAATATACAAATATTATTTCAAAGCTCTTTATCTTGGAAATTATGAATCTAGTACCTAAATGCTCTTAGCTAAAATATGAGATGTTCATAACATTAACTATCTAGTCTTCAACCCCATCAAAGACATGAGAAGAAAAATATATTACATGAACAGGCTGGAAACATGAGTGAGTATTTCCAAAATTTAGTAGGAGAAGACAACAATAGTCAGTTGTATGCATAGTCACCCATAGCTTTTCTGCAAAGTTGGAACATCCAATTTTTTTGACTACAGGCCTAGGATATCTGACAGATTTTTTTCAGAAGCAAGAAAAATTATCTTATTCAGTATTGTCATGTTTCAGGAGTCTCTTGTCTTTCATCTTGCTCATCCAGATTGGACAGCGTGCTTAACTGTCAATAGTAAAGGCAAGGGCAGTTCTTGGATATTATCTGCCAAGGAAGATTAACTCCATGGGGAGTGTCTTTGATGTCCAACACCATTTTGGGAAAGAATGGTGCTGTCAGAAGCAATTATGTCTCTCATAGCTACATTTTGCATAACAAAACATTTAAATACCATATTCTCTAGGTCTATAAAGTTATTGAAGATTCCTGTCCATCTGACATATTCTACTATATTTCTAAAAGACCTAATTAACATGACTAGTATAAGGCAAATATAGGTAACGGTGACCTATAATTCTTGTAATCCTAAAGACTGAAGTTTTCCAAGTAGACAAGCTATAAATGGGTGTACAGTTTTTTCCAATAATGACTTCAAGTATAACAATCTTACTAACATTAAACAAAGCTAAATTTATGGTGCAAAATAACAGCAGTATTCTAAATATATATAATTGTGCAAGGTGTCTTAAACATAGGTATACAAAACATTTTAAGCATAGGTAATAAATACATACATATATATGTATGTGTATATATATAATGACTAACATAATTAAACAGAGGTAAAAATTGTGTAGTGGAAATGACAATAATATGCTTGATATGCATTAATGTGCAAAATATTTTAAATCTAGGTAGAAGCCTATGCAAACTGTCACAATTGTGGATTCAACTTTGTATCAATATACGGATTACCTTAGATGGACATATAAAATAATTTCAGATTTGAATTTATATCAATATACAAATTATCTTTCACATTTGTATCAATATCCAAGAATCTATACCAATGCAAATTGTCTATGGCTCATATTTGATTAATAACTGTATACAGATAGATACAATAATCTACCTATATCTGTCCTATATATTCCCATTTTCTATTATTTAAAAGAGATTTGAGTCTATATTATTGTTTTATCTTCAACCTGAATATAACTTATAGCCATCCTAGCAGAATTACCCATAACTCTTAGAGGACAAAACTTATAAGGAAAAAAAAAACATAGTTATTGATAGAATTGATCTCTGCTGACTTGTGTGTGATGGTATCTCTGTGGGGTCCAGTAAAAAACTAAGAGAGTGTTTAGGTCCCAACAGACTGACTATAAACATCTACAACCAATCTCAGAGTACTAGGTAAGGTCATTTTGAATTCTCATTAGAGATATGATATGGTGGGTAATCGTAGTAAATTATCTTGCAACTGTCCTGAATAATTTATATTTCAAAATCAGTCATTAGGTGGTATACTACAGTTTCAAAAAAAATCACAGAGCAGGTAGAATCATAGTAGTGGGACCCCACTTTCTTTCTGGACACTTTGGAGATTGCTGGTAGAAGAATTTGTGGTTTACAGTAGAAAACTTAAACATTATTAATATCAAATGGAAAATTTATGCTTTTAGGAGAGAATTGTATGCTAATAAGGCTTTAAAATGTCAAGAAAGAATAAATACAGAGATAAATATATTAAAATAAAATTATAATAACAATAGTTCCTATATATCTCTGTTGTTTTCTGTACCACATCAAGTGGCTTTTCTAATATGAGACAGAATCTCTTAAATTTTTATTTACCAACATGCCTGGATTTAGAGAAGGATAAAGCCACTTGCTCCAACTTAAAGCCAGCTTGATTTGTAATTAAATCAGGACAACAGTTTTTGGTAAAGAGATATAGATGTTAAGCACTGAGAATTGAGAATTTACCCTGTATTGTATATTGGTAACAATAGGCCTTATGTTCTTTTGCTTTTAATCTTTTCAGAATTGATATCCTTTTAGCCTTAGATATCTAGATGTCCAGTGTTTTGGTAACTTCTTGAATATGTTTATATCTGTCTTTCTGTAAAAACAAAAATGAAATCCTGCCTCAACCTTGTTAAGTGAGTTTTCCTCACCATGTATCAAATTGTCATATTTATGGATGAGCCATTACTTATCTTCAAGAGGAGTCTCTTTTTCTAATTGAATCTCTATTAATTTTGTGGCTACCCATAGTTTTTCTTCTGTGAAATCAAAGGCAAAACCCCTTCCCCAATGAAGCACATATCCCGCCTTCCATTCTTAGGTCAGCACATCCCTGAAGTAGACAGGTTGGTTTATCTCAGAAGTTTTTTTCTAATGTCCAGTGTCTCTCTATAGCCATTGTTCCTCTCACCAGCATTAAGAAAATTCAAGGTTGTTAAGGCATTATGCAATCCCTCTCTGGGATTTTGTTCCTCCTTTCTGTTTATGAAGCATCACTTTTAAGAGGCAGCTAGATCTTTTCACAACTTCTTGTCCTGTTCGATTGTGTGCTATATCTGTAATATGCTTTATATGACAATATCAAAAAATCTGCTTCATCCCTTGGGAAACATATGCTGGGACATTAATTTTTACAAGTATCCCCACAATGGCCATGAGTTCCAAAAGGTGTGTAATTACAGATTCAGTCCTTTCAGAGCCCGAGGCAGTTGCCCATTGAAATCCTGAGTAAGTATCAATGATATGGTATACACATTTCACCTTTATAAATTCTGCAAATAAAACACATCTATCTGCCAAGTCTCATTTTTTTACACTTTAGGATTGCTTAATGGTGATTTGTTATAGAAAAGCAATTAGGAGATTTCTTTGCAATTTGTTTGGCCTCGTGCCAATTAACGGAAAACTTTTTTTAATACTTTGCTATTAACATGGTATTTATTGTCAAATTCTGGGGCCTCAAGCATGTTTCTTATTAATAACTGATCAATATCATCATTACCTTTTGGTAGAAAACCTGGCAAACCCTTGTAGGATCTTATTTGTGTTACATATAGAAAGGATGAATTCTATTTCTAATAATATTCTGTAGTTGTATAAATAATTATTTTAATTCTGTTTTATCATGAATGAAATCAGCAGTTCAACATGTAAAACAATTCTTTCTGCATATTTAAAGTCAGTTACTCTGTTAAGAGGTTCTGTAAAGTCCATTAATACCATAATAATAACATAATTCTGGATTTTGGACAGAATTATCAGAGCTTTGAATCACTTTCCTTAAATTTTCTGATTTGTAAGCTCATTTCTTGATTTGTTTTCTTCAGTATAAAATGTAGGGGCTCCAGAAACTGGTTTATCTCATACAACATGAGGAAGTATCCAGTTTCCTTTATAAATCGAGTTATTTTGCTCTGGGGATATCTGTTATTAATATCACTCCAAAAATTACTACAGGCTCTTTACCAAGGTTCAATGTCTACCCATAACTAATCAGTTTCTTCATTAGCTAAGGGTATGGCAATTTTTGCTGAATCCTTTATTATCAACTGACAGTCTTAATTTTCCTTTAACAATCAAATCAGAAACTTTTTCCACATTTTTTGAATTTTTTACTCAGTCTACGTGGCAGAAATATTTATTGTAATATAATACTTCCCTCTACATTATAACTCCTATAGGAGCATTCTTAGAGGGGAAAATGATCAGAATGCAGTCAAGGTCTGGATACACATATGTATCTTGTAAGTTCTTTTCCACTAAAACCAATTCTCTCTCAGCTTCATCAGAAAATTCTCTTGGACTACTTAAGTTCTTATCATCATCTAAGGTTTTGAACAAATTAAATAGTCCATGATGTTTTATCCCAATAATGAACCATCTATGAGATATATCTTTGGAAATCATTAATATTTTACAATCTATTTCTTCCTAATTGCACCTTTCGAAGTTTAATAATTAATAGAATGTCCTCTTTGTAACTTTAGGAGCAATTTGTAATCACAAATTAGGCAAAATTTGCTTTATTTCTTCAAACATTCTTTCTAATATATCTGTATTTTAGTCTGCCAACAAGATATCATCCATGTAATGGTAAATGATAGATTGTAGGAACTGTGCATCACTTCTAAAAGCTATTGTAGAAACTATTTACCTAAGGTGTGGCTATTTAACATTCCTTTTGAGAAAACTCTCCATTGATATCTCTTTACAGGCCAAGAATTATTGTAAGTGGGAACTGTGAAGGCATTTGTTTTTCTTATCCTATTCCTGTAGAAGCATGGCGAAGAAATGGCCTTTTAAGTCAGTAACTATAAGAGGCCATCTCTTAGGTAACAGGGAAGGCAAAGAAATACCAGATTATCAAAAGCCCATTGGCTAAATCACTTTATTTACTGCTTTAAATTGGTTACCATTCTCCACTTTCCAGATTTCTTTTTGACAACAAATACACAAATGTTCCATAGTCTAGTTGATTCTTGAATAACATTTAACTCCTCCTATACAAGCTGTTCTATGGCTTGAAATTTTTTTTGTTAGAGGCCATTGCTAAACCCATATAGGCTTATCTGTCAGCCATTTTAAAGGTAGTACTGTGGGAGTCTTTATAAGGTCAGCAGCTGTCATGCCTTGTTTATGCACAATCTGAGTGGCTGGTGACTGTTTTTAACAATACCTTAAGTATTATTCTCAGAAACATAATTGGATTTATCGTTCACATTTGAACCTGGAGGGACTTTAATCTGGGTAATCCATTGTTGTAGAAGATCGCATCTCCATAGATTCACTATTATACTAGCCATATATGGCTTCAGCCTTCTTCTCCATCCTGGTTCTATGCATTCAAGCCTCTTATGCTTTGTTTTACCTGAGATACAGATCCAGTTTCTAGAAATTGAACATCTACCTTCTTTAGAGGCTATTTCAGATACCATGATTGTGGGATTATTATTGATACATCCATTCACACGTTCTCTAAACCTTGGATAAAAATATTATCTATTTGTATTTTTAATTTTGGCCTTTGCTCATTTATAGAAGTCTGTCAAAATATTTGTTAGTGGGTTTTTGAAATTTTGATTCTAGTCTACAATGATATATGATTTTCTCCATTAGACACTGGATTTCTTAAATGTCCTGAGGAAGCTATTTTTCCACTGCAACTGAATATATTGAACCATCTTTGACTTTGAGACTTGTGTTTTGGGGGCCTCCTGTGAGAGGCCCCAAGAGGCATTTCCCAATAGTAAAGGTTGCCTTGTGTTTCCCTTGTAGATCTCTATTCCTTGGTCCAATGTTAACCTTTGCTACACCTTCTGCATCATCCAAAAGGTAGAGACCTTTTGATTTGGTTATTCCTAGAAGAGACATTAGTTCTAGGAGCACCTTACATGCAATTCCTTCTTATATGTCCTGGCTTACCACAATTAAAGAATTTGATATCTTGATTCCTTGTCTGAACATTATTAATTTCTTGACCTACCCAAGCTCTTCATCATAATTGAGAGACTCAGCCTTGATTTCATACTGAATCCATTTCTCTAGGGGTGCTGATTTGAGTTTTAGAGATATAAGCATCCATGTACATTCCAAATTAGCATGTTCAAAAGCCAAAGAGAGAGTTAGTTGCTTTCTAACTTCTGGATGAAATACTACTCTATGTGTTGCCTTGGTTATTCTCTGCAGAAAGTCAGTAAAAGGTTCTTTTAAGCCTTGCCTGACTTTAGAATATGGTTCATGTTATACAAATAAAGGAAACCCAGAGCCAGATCTCAGGGAAAGGCTAAAATATCAAAGAGAGGAAACACCACAGTCAAATCTTACTCAGCTGTCTTCCAGCTTCCTCAGCACCACTTCTAGTGGCTTCTACTGCCTCCTCTGTCTTTCTATACCTGCCTTAAATACCCACTACATCCAGGTTAAGATTGAAGGCATGGCACCACCATTGCCTGCCTGGGAGCCTGGAACTCCCTCCGTAAACTAAATTGGCCTCAAACTCAGATTTTATGGGATTAAGGGCATAGATCACCACTCCTGGATATTCCCTGTGCTGTGATTAAAGGTGTGAGCTACCACTCTCTGATCCTCCTAGACTGACTGTGGGTATATCCCTCTCATATCTCAGACTGGTTTTTATTACACTTGAAACATATCCCCACAGGCTCAATTTTCTGTCCTGGATCTAACATCTTTTCCCAAGCATTTAAAACATCTTTATGGCATAGCAGTAATGTATGTTCATCGAAAGTGGACTGAACCTTTTTATAAGCAAACTAACTCTAACCAAGGATTTGAACTTAAGAAACATTAAAGCCTTTAATTTTTCCTTGTTGTTCAATGGTCTTAGCTCATTTTCTCAGTCAATTTCTTTATCATAAATGTTGGATATCATCTAATACAGCCATTGTTACCTACATCCAATCATTATGTGTAATTCTATATTTTTAGACTATTTTAATATTTTTACAATGTGGTATGAATTTCATGAGGTAAAATAGCTTTCTTGATATCATTTAAATTACTTATAAGTATAGGTTCCCAATCATATTCTATAGGCCCTGGAAATTCATAATATGTAAGCTTCTTCTGAATGATAACTGGATAGATTGTATGAGAGGAGAAAGGAATACTATTTATGTTCACAACTTTAGACAAATCATCCCATCTCCATAAGATATCACTGATGGTTGTCCTGAACTATTTATTCTGGGTTGATCATGCTTTAACATCTTTCTTAATTACAGCAAAACAATCCTCCCATTGTTGAAATGTAGAAGCTACCGAATACTCTGGGGTCTGAATCTCTTAAATAGCCAATCGTTCTAATGATTCCATGAAATTAATAAGTTTTCTATTCTCATCATTAACATAGAGTTTCACAGATCTTCACTTCTCCTGTACAGACCTAATATTTGTGTACAAGGAGAAAATATATCTGAAAGTTTGTCATAATAAATTTTTACAAAATTAACTTTGTATGTCAATGTACCATTGATGGATTTTGTTATCCACTTCAAAAAGCAATTTGTTATTCTTAGACTCCAAGTCTTCCATAAATCTACTTAATGTTTCATATTTAGTATAGGTATCAGACTATTTTTTGAGATATAAAATATAGAATCAAGCCAAGAAATAATAGGACTGTGAACGTGAAGTTTTCAAATATAAAATTATGCAAAATGTCCTCAATTGTAGCAGCAAAAAAAAAAAATCTAAATTCTTGTGAAGTTGTACTGTCTGCCATTTTTATTGAAGAACTTGCCTTAAAAGGGAGAATTATTACCTCAGACTGGATGTAATAGCAATGTTGTCCAGCAGATGTCACAGACATCATTCCAATTAGGGTGTGCTGACTCCTGATGTCAGGTTTGGCCTGTTGTAAATATAGTTTAAGAAAAGGACAAACTCTCAAAAATCAGAACAGATTACTACAAACACACAATGAAACAACACATGGAGAGAAGCTGCTTGCCCTTGCTGCACACGTAGGCTTTGTGACCCTCCTCACAGCTGAGTTTAGCAGGAGTGTAGATGTAAGGAAACAAGCTGCGAAGTTACCAGTAACCTGGTGGTTGGTCAGAAAATATCCCCTTTTTAAAGCAGTTGTGGATCGGGTTTTTAATCTGCTGTCAATCCTCTGGACTGTAAAATCAAAGCTGCTCAGAACCATGTGGCAGCCCTTAACCTCTCTGTCAAGGGTACTAGCAAGGCTGATAGCCTGGAGCTGAGGCTGGAACCACAAGGGCTGAAGAGGCAGCTCGCTCACTATCTGCTGACTTCCCTGCTAACTCTTTCCTGCTGGGTCAGGTCAGAAAGCCACATTGGGCACCAGGTATAGTTATTAATCACTAGCAACTGATTATATTAAAAGGTTAATATTCATTGAGGGGTTTATATGGAACATTCAGTGGTACAAGAGATTGAATCATAGAGCAATTCCTAGAAAGTTGGATTACTCCAGACAGTGGTGGTGATGGGTTTGGCACTCTCTCTAAGAGTGGAAGGAAGGAAGGAGAGATGGTGTGCACCTGGTCTTAGACTAGCCTGGTCACACCCTGTGTGGCCATAAGGCCTAAAGGCCACCCCTCTAGGTCAATGTGAGTAATGCCCGACTCTCACTACAGACATGTATCATTGTCATAAAAATTAAAAGTACTTATGTTATTAAAATATCTTAAATGCCATATTCGGTAGATATTTGAAGCTTTTAAAGATTATCTGTCTATCTAAAAATATCTTTCTGACCTTGGATACATATCTAATATGACTACAAGTTTGATTGTAATGACTAATTACTAACTTGCATTTCTTTATATCCTAATTAGTTGGTAAGGATAACTTCTAAGAAACAGAAATTTTCATTATATTTTTAGATGAACTATGTAAGTACAATACCTTGAATAAGAGTAGAAATATATGTACAGTAACAAAATTAATCTTATTTTATATCAAGATACATAATTTGCATACAACATAAAAAATCAAATCCAATGTAAAATATTTAAAACAGTATTTGCTTTTAAAAATAGATTCAATAATCTACCTTTATATTTTGTCATATCCATTTTCCCTTTTTTCAGATTACATTTAATAATTTACTCTTTTATCTTATATTTATATCCACTTTTGTTCTTTTTTATTTCAAACAAGAACTGTGAATATAATCTCCCTCGTTTAGCATTTTTCCTAACCATTACCAATAACGATTTGAAGCCAATCACTCCAAATAATGATAGTTATCTATAACTCATTGAAAGACCAAAAACCAACCACCCCACCTCTTGGGAATGTGAACATCATGTTTTTAAATTTACTTCCTATGGTCTGGGGGTATAGCATCTTTAGGGATTCTGAAAAAAAATGGGGCTAATTTTCTAGTTTGGGGAGAGGTAACTGTATAATTTGCTGTTCAGTCTCCTCATAATAGGAAAAGTGTCTTGTCTCAAGTCCTGGCTAAAATAGTCTGTGAGGCTGCATCATCTTGGCTAGCAACCTTGAAGCTGTCCTGAGCAGTTGGTCATCCAAAACCAATCTTTAGATGGTATTTGTCAGCTTAATGGTGTTATTATCATAGCCTATGTGAAATCATG
Organism: Phyllotis vaccarum; assembly: GCA_033318265.1. Taxonomy (NCBI): domain Eukaryota; kingdom Metazoa; phylum Chordata; class Mammalia; order Rodentia; family Cricetidae; genus Phyllotis; species Phyllotis vaccarum. Next base: position 75,558,733 of record JARWLC010000011.1, read on the forward strand.
ATTGTGGGGTTCCATCTTCCTTTTAGATACTTCAAAGGGTGTTATTAGGCATGGCCACGGTTCACTGCAGAAAACTGATGGACACTCAAACCCCAAACAATGTAGAGGAAGCTAAATGAAACTTTTATTCTAGAATTAATTAGTACTTTATATGATGATTAATATATGACAAAAGTTTAAAATATATATTAATCTTATAAAATTTATAAATTAAGCTTTAAAGAGTCAAAATAAAACCAAAAAATTATGAGATTAGTATCAATAGAATAGTCCTTTAATGCTGGTTTTTCTTCTGTGCCATATCAGGTGACTCTTACAGTATGATACAGAGATTTTGCATTTTCCTCTAACAATAGGCTTGGATTTAGAGGAGAAAGCCACATTCCAACTCCAAATTTAATTTATAATGGAATTGGGATCTCAACTTTTTTTTAAAGTAAAGAGACACAGATGTTAGGCAGTGAGATTTTACCCTGTAGAGTATATTGGTACCAATAGGTCTCATTTTTCCTTGCTTGAATTTTTTTTTTCTGGATAGCTTTGCCTTCTGCTTTAGATGTCTAAATGTCCAAGGTCTTTTTGACTTCTTTAAGATGGGTATTTGTATTTTTCTGTAAAGACAAAATCAAAACTCTGCTCCTAACCTTGTTTGGTGAGTTACAACTTGTAAAATTGTCACATGAGTGGATGAGCCATCATTTCTCCTTATCAAGAGGTTTCTCCTGTTTAAATTGAGTATTAATTAATTTTGATATTAAGCATACATTATATAACCATATATAATATGAATATACTGAATGTTTGTTTCTGAATTAATTGAAAAAAAAAACAGTTATGTGACCACCAGAGCAGATAACTTGTGTGCCAAAATCATAGTACAGAGATCACACATTAATATTTGAATGATTGACTTCTGTTTCTGTACTGGAGAGAGGATGAAATGTTTCTCTTTCGTCTTTTTTTTTCTCTCTCTCTCTGTCTCTCTGTATCTGTCTCTCTCTCTGTGCATATATGTTTATGTATGTGCTAAGATGAAAAGAAGAAAATAAATTGCTTGTATAGCTTTTTGTTATCCCTAATATTATTTAACATAATTTCAGAATTCAGCATCCTTTGTATGTGGAGAATAATCTGCTTTCAGACTGCAACACGAGGTGTAATTGCTTAACTAAAACATGGGATCCAGTGTGTGGAGACAATGGTGTGGCATACATGTCAGCCTGCCTTGCAGGCTGTGAGAAGTCTGTTGGAACAGGAAGCAGCATGGTAAACACACCTTCAGTGTTCTGGGCTGATGTTTTGTGTTTTTCTTTAACAAGTGTTATTATCTAAGCCTCTGTTTGCTTAAAAAAAATGTGAATGCTTGAAATTGATTAATATATATTGTGTAAACTACTCTATTTTGAATATGCATACTTGACCTTACAGTTCCTAGATGTTATGTAAAACCTGACAGTCTGAGAATTACTTTGTAATTTCAAAGCATTTGAAATTATTGTTCAAATTAGTGGAGTTAAAATTCTCAGAATGAGCTGGAGAGCTGTCTTAGCTGTGAGGAGCAATTACTGGTCTCCCAGTGGTCCTGTTTGGTTTCCAGAACCCATAGGGAGCAGCTCACAACTCTAGCTCCAGGCAGTCTAGCCAGGCAGTCTAGCATTCTTTTTTTTTTTTTTTTTTTTTTTTTGCCCTCTTCAGGCACACACACACACACACACACACACACACACACACACACACACACACACACACACACACACCTATTTGACTTACACAGGTTTAGAGGCATACACATAAACAAACACTAAAATTAAAACTTTAAAATACTTTGGACAAAATGTACCCTTTTTGTAATAGGGTCCCATAAACCCCAGGCTGACTTCAAACTGGCTATGTAGTTGATGTAGAGAGAAAACTTAGCTTTTTATATTGAACTTCTTTCATTAATAAAATAAATAACTAATTAGTTGTGTGTGTGTGTGTGTGTGTGTGTGTGTGTGTGTGTGTGCAAGTGCATATGCATATGGAGGCCAGATGACAACCTCAGCTCTTGACTCTCAGGTCCCATCTACTTTGAGTTTTGAGACAGGATCTCACTGGCCTGGATTTTCTGATTCCTAGCATTGCATTGCCTGGCAAGCAAACCCCAGGGAGTCACCTGTCCCTACCTTCAGAGCACCAGTTTTGCAAGCACATCCTCTACACATGCATCTTTCCCATGTGTGCTGGGGATCCAAACCCAGTTTCTCATGCTTGTGCAGCACTTTACAGACTGGGCCATCTCCCCAGCTCCTCATCATGAGAGCTTCGCAAATAAACAGTTAAGCATTTTATCTTTACTTATACATGTTATGATACTTACAGAGTTGATTGCTAGTCAAAATGAAATATAAATATTGATTTTTAGTCAGACATAGAAATGTAACAATTCAAAAAGAATTGACATTTTGTTAAAATAAATTCTTTGGGGGGGGGCATGACAATTAGTAAGCACCTAACTATTTATCAACATTCTGAAACACATTTTGCTCTAGTACTTAGTACGAAAGTCAAAACAAAGCAAAGCTGTATTGATTTACTTTTTTAAAAGTTGTGTGCAAGCTAGAAAACTATCTTGGTGGGTGATTACATTTTTCAATAAATGTTTCCACCAGAAATGCATCCTGGGGACCCACATGAAAAAAGAGAACTAATTATCATGTCTTCTATTCCCCCCTGACTTCTACTTGTATACCTCGGCATACTCATGTTCACCTGTGGACACATACACATGCATGAGCATCCACACACATAGATATACACATAGGCACACACAATCACACACACAGACACATACTCTCTCTCACACACACAGACACACACAGAGACACACAAAGACACATACACATACTCTCACACACACAGACAAATATGCACACACACAGACACATGCACACACACATATGCACAAAGAGACACACACACACACACAGAGAAAAAGATAAGCAAATAAACACAAAGAATTAAGTGTGCATTCAGAATAATTACATTTTCACAAATTCATTTTATTTATTTAGAAAAAAAATGCCAGTTTCTAAAAATATCCTTCAAATTATGGTAGAATTCTAGAAATAAAGGAGGAAAAGAACCTTGATTTTACTTATTTATTATTCAGTATTTATTTAATAGTGTTTGTGTTTCAACTTGGTCCTCATTAATGCTAGTGAGTGCTTTTTCTCTTAGTCATACTATGGGCCCCAACACTCTCCATTTTGATCTATCTGGATGTGTAAGGTTTATGCTCAAAATTTTTCTTCCATAAATATTGGACATTGTTTTTTAACAGGTGTTTCATAATTGCAGCTGCATTCAATCTTCAGGAAACTCATCAGCAGTCCTTGGGCTGTGTCACAAAAGTCCTGACTGTACTATCAAGCTGCAGTACTTTTTCGGCGTATCAGTAATTGGCTGCTTCATCTACTCACTAGCAGCCATACCAGGGTATATGGTTCTTCTGAGGTAATGAGTAACTTATTAATTTACCTTTGTCTTTTATTCTCAGTAGTTTGTGCATATGTGACTGTATGGTGTGTGTGTGTGTGTGTGTGTGTGTGTGTGTGTGTGTGTGTGTGTGTGTATTAGCATAGGGAGGTCAGAAGACAGTGTTTAGGAATCAGTTCTTTGTTCATCTTGGTTTTGAGGCAGGATCTCTCTTGTTTCTGTTGTGTCTTGACTGTGTACTACAGCATATCTGGCCCTCAAGTTCCCAAACAATTCTGTTTTTTTATTTTCTATTTCATAATAGGAATTATAGGATTATAGATGCATGCTATTGAATGGGGCTTTTTATTTTTTTGCATATATTCCTGGGTTCTAAGGATTATACTTGGGTTGTATAGCCTTTGTGGCAAGCACCTTTACCCAAAGATCATCCCACCAATGACATTTAGATTTTTTTAGCTTATTATTCCTTTTCCCAAATAAGACTTTTGAACTCATGGTTCTTAGAACTTCAGTGCTCCTAGATACCTTTATCAAGGCTCTTAAACTGATTGTTTCAGAATTTAACAGCATCCTAAAGTTATCTGGAAGTTTCTTCCCTGCCCTTTCCTATTTTCTCCCCTTATATCTTATGCCTACATTAAGGGACGTCTTGTTTGTCAGGTAGAGAGGAGTTGTCTATCACACTCATTTTCTAGGCTTAGCTAACAGATTGGCTGTGTGTGAAACTCTGTAAAACTGAGCAGGCTATGTTGACATCCAAGAATCAACCTGTCTTTAAGAAAACACACGAATGCAGTAATAAAAATTATGTAACCAAGAGGCACATAAACGCGATAACAGATTCCCTCTAACAAAGGAGGTATAAGAATGCAATAATAGATACTCAATTCTAACATAGAGTGAGGAAGTTGCAGAGCCAAGTTTCACTTTTCTTCTTCCAAGTGGTCTTCTCAGTTAGGCAAACTTCACACCCTCTGACTATAGGGAAAACTTCAACCCTCTCTTTCTTGTCTCATAAGAATTCAGAAGCTAAGTTAACCCTGATATGTAATTCATAACATTTTATCCTAATAGACTGGAGAACGTTCTCACTTCTCCCTTATGGGGAGCTGTACTTTATTATTTTCTTCCTTGTGTTCCCTCTTACCTCCCCTTCCTCTGCTCCTCACACCTTCCTCCCCTCCTCTCTCTTTCCCCTCTCTTCCTTCACATAGACTCTCTCCCTTACCTTTCTGCTGTAATATGGTTTTTTGGCCTGAATTTGGGAGAGGTTTAGACGTATAGACTTGTAGTTTTAGATTTTTTAGTAGCTCGCTGTTGTTTAGGCTTTGGAAATGATTTAGACATTTATATTAAGTTTATGTTGTTTGGCTTATGGCTTAGGTATATTATTAGTTAGTTTTCATATTTTAACTTAATTTATTTTTATTAATTTGTTTGTCATGTGGCCTGTGGTTCATTTGTGATTTTTTAATGTTTTCTTGGGGGGGGGGCTCAGTTTGTTTTGACTCCCTCCTTCTTTTTTTATTTATGTTATGATATCCCCTCCTAGTTTTTCTATAGTGTCTGTCCTGGGCCAAAACAGCTCCTTTATTTAAAGATTGATATTCACAGCATACAGAAAGACATTCCCACATCACCTTTCCATTCCTTGTCCTTGGTTCTTCCTTTACTCTATTTCTACTCACCATAGATACTCACTGAAATAGGATATATATATATATATATATATATATATATATATATATATATATATATATGTATATATATATAGTTATATATTTATTTTCCATGTAAGATGTTATATTTTTATATTCACACAAGTGGGGATGTGGTATAAGCCTTGTGTTGGTTCATAGAGTCAAAGACAAATAAAGCACCAAGCACTACTAGTTCTTAAGACTTACTTTTGCTAATGAAGGGGAGTTAGCTGTGACTTCTGTCAACCCATTATTTAGGCAGATTCAGCTGAAGTGACTACACAGTGTCTTCTTTCTGCCTCAATGCTCCAGGTGTCTTTGTTGCAAAGAGCATGCTTAGCTGATAGGCACAAGTTCTTCTCCTAGAGAAGGATGGTAAGGGTATACGCATAGCTGAATTATCCTGTGGGAACCTCTAAACGTGTTACTGCATCTCTGTTCCACCTCCACGGCTCACTCACTTTCTCCATTATCTTACTCTCTGAAGTTGACTCTACAACTGGGAGGAAAAATGTGGCTTATTGATGTTTTAATGTGTGTTTTTTTTTTTAAAAAAAGCATCTTCTCTCTTTATCTTTGTGTGTGAGTATGTGTGTGTGTGTATGTGTGTGTATGTGTGTGTATATGTGTGTGTAGTGTATGTGTAGTGTATGTTTGTGTGTGTGTGTGTCTGTGTGTTTTGTGTGTGTTTGTGTTTGTGTGTGTATGTGTGTAGTGTATATTTGCGTGTGTGTTTTGTGTGTGGTTGTGTGTGTGCTATGTTTGTGTTGTGTGGTGTGTATGTGTGTGTGTGTGTAGTGTATATTTGTGTGTGTGTTTTGTGTGTGGTTGTGTGTGTGCTATGTTTGTGTTGTGTGGTGTGTATGTGTATGTGTGTGTGTGTGTGTGTGTGTGTGTTTTCATGCCATGACATACATGTTAAAATGAGATGACATCTTGCAGGAGTTGGTTCTCTTACTACCATGTGGGTTCCAATATTGAACTTAAATTTTCAATCTTGTTGGCAAGCAAATTTACCTATTTAGCCATTTGTAGGCCCTAATGTATAAATTCTTGGTGTACTGGGTTTATGTCTATTGAGGTTATTATTTCTTATTTCTTTGTTCATTTTTACTGAATTTGAAGATGGAAACGTGTGTGATGGTTGATACAGTTTACACGCCATCATTGCTCTTCTAGTCTGATTTGTTTTCTTGAATTCTTTCACAGAATCACTTCCAAAATGAAATACCTACAGTTGTATTTATCATATTTTTCTTATGCAAAGGTACATTTAGTAGGAATAGAGCACATTTTAAAAGACTTCCACTTTCCTAATTTATAAGAATATTTTTCAGTTTTTATTCTTACTGTTTTATATGCCTCTCTTTTGTATGAAATTTGCGAGGCCATCTTGTCTAATTTAGTAAGCAGTATAGGAAAGATAAGTGTCTAAAGCTGATGTAACTCCACATAACAACATTTTCTTATTGCCTTACTTTATTTGAATTTTTACATAGCATGCGTTACATGTTTTGTCAGCACGACAAAATGGCCAGCAAGTAACTTAAGAAAGATTTATTTGATTTGTGTTCATTATATTGGTAGAGAACACTGAACACCATGGTAATCAGAAAAAAATTTATCTATATTAGTAGCCAATGCCTAACCATGAAAGGGCTCCACCCTGCTTTATATGTGTAGAGTACAGAGGACAGGCTTATGAAGTTATACTCTCCTTCCTTTGTGTGTGCTTTACTGTAGATATGCATTATTCTCACTTAACCATTAAAATTATTAACTACAACTGTCATTTGAAAAATGCTTGGACACATATGGGTGTACATGACATACTTTTCATTATGTGTGTATGTACTTCTCAGGTGTATCAAGCCTGAAGAGAAATCACTTGGAGTTGGACTACATGCATTTTTCATAAGATTACTTGGTATGAACAAATTTCCCAAATTTAAATTAATATTACATGCTTAGTAAACCTATTATTTTCTGAAGAAAAAGATAGCAACTATATGGTTAACCCAAAATTCAACTCTTACCTTAAAGGGAATAAGAGGGTTTAATCTGGAATCAAACCTGATTCACTATGATGAAAGTACAGATTCAGGTCTTTCAAAAATTGAGTTTCAACATGGTGGCAGTTAGTAATGTTTATAGTTGAAGAATAAAGAAAGTCAGGAAAAAGGCACTTCTCGGATATATCTGTGGGAACATAAAATAAGTTGGTGGCAGCAAAGCAGGGAATTCTCTGCTGTAGGCTCAGATGCTATCTGATGGCATTCTTAGTGTTTGAGTAAGCAGAGATAGCTACCTGTTAAGTCACTATGTCCCCAAAGTCTTTGTGAGATAATCATATAGATATAAAGCTAGGCACAGGGATGGAGCAATGCATGGTCATTATGAAAGATAGATAATTAATTTGTCTGAGTATCTGAAATATCCCTACTGTCTATATACAGAAAGTTCCAAAGACCTTGTAGCATCTTTAACATAGGCATGCTCTTCCCATACTACCTTGATGTTCAGTTTGCAAGTCCTTATGTTTGGCAACTTGCATTTAGTCTGAGAATGAGGTAACTGCAGAGATGATAAATGTATCACCTTGTTTTTAAAGACTGTTTGAACTTAATTACACCTTTCATCTCAGTATATTCAAGAATAAAACAAGAAGGAAATAGTTCTGTTAATTAGATGTATAGAAAACCAGGACTAGCCATTTCATAAAATACATGAAACTCACGGTTATGAACTCAATATACTATATTGTCATCTATACATAGGCTTCACTCATAATGATCTAAAAACTCTACATTGACTTATAATTCATAAAAGTATAGAAACATTGATCTATAATTTTATAGTGTTTTAATAGAGAAACTGGAGTATCTCATATAACACGTCTCTTTTTCTTTCCTCCTTTCAACGGGCTGTTTTCTTCATTACAGCGGGCATTCCAGCACCTATTTACTTTGGTGCCTTGATTGACAGAACCTGTTTGTACTGGGGAAAACTGAAAAGTGGGAAGCCCGGGGCATGCAGGATGTATGATATAAATTACTTCAGGTAATGATAAATATTGTGACCTATATTTTTATTGCATAAAATGTCCCCATTCACATGTAACATTTTCTTGAATAAGTTTATATTTCAGAATGCACATGAATGGTATAACTTACTTATTTATGTGTTTTAATATTTTCCCATTATTTCTAAGCTTTTTGAGACATATAAATGTGAATAAGTTTCCTAATGCAACCCTTCAAAATATGTTTTAGAAAATCAGGGTGCCTGTGTTGAGTTCTGATGCAGTAGAGGGAGAGCTGTATCTTGAGCTGAGCTAGCTGATCAGAACACTGGAGATAAACAGGACAACAAAATCCCAAGACCAGGGACAATTTCACAGTAGGTGTGAACAAATTCTCTCAGTTCCTACCACATTATACCTATGGACAGACAGGTGACACTCTTCTCTTCTACAGGGGATGAGATGATACAGTCCCATCATACTTAGACAGTATGGATCCTGACATTCTAGCTCTTCGAAAATTCACATTCCTCTCATGCTTGCAGCGTGATTTGATGCTACACTGCACTTAGTGGTTGGCTGACTCATGAAATAACTTGGTTCAGAAGAGTGATTGTGGCCCAAACCAGCAAAGAGTATCACAAAGGAAGAGAATGTTCCCACACATAGATATATCTGAAACTATTACCCTCAAGAACCAACAGACGAGGGAGCCTGGCTTCTGAGATCCAGGAGCATCAATTGTGTCTGTTTTCATATTGTTGTTTGAACTAAAAGCAGTGCCTGCATGTTCCTCACCACTCTCGAAGATACACAGGCACCTGTCACTAACATAGTGAAAGAACTGTGGGTTCACTGCTGATCCACGTTCAGGGGTCCTGCTAGGCTGATCTTCAACCAGACTTACTTGTTACCTTGCAGGCCTTTAAGGGCATCAAACCCAAGAAAGCTTACAGAGTAATTTTGTTTGCTACTAACTGCAATGTGTCCCTCCTTGCTTCTAAAACCTCTTCAGAAAAAAAATAAAATCTGTGAGACCCACTACTCACTCTGTTTCTGGGTGAGCAGTATATTTAAAAAAATCTGGGGAGAAAATTGTTGGCCACTGTTCTGTCCTCAAGCATGTCTGGTTGTGATTGACAATACCTCACGATAGAGGAGTATAACCCTGAATTGTGTGCCTAATTGACTCTTCTTCCTCTAAAAAGATCTTTGTCAGAATCTTTTATAACAGTAACAAAAACATAAACTGAGCTACTTTTTAATCTATTATCCATGTAGTAAAAAAAAGGAAAAAAATCTCAATGGTATCCTTATGTTGTTCTATCTAAATCTTAAGCATCTACACAGATATACTATTTTTATATTTTTCCACTTCAGAAGTATTTATGATAATTTTCTCACTTCATTTATGGTCCAGGTTTTCCTGTCTAAGGAACTGTGCCACCCACTATGGGATGGGATTTCTCATCTCAATTAATGTAATCAAAGTAACATCCCCTATTCACAGACAAGCAAAACTCACATTGGCCTTCATTGAAACTTCCTTTCCAGGAGATTCTAGATTATATTAATTTGACAGCACTATTTATCACACCAGATTTTACTATTAATATTCATATTGAGGACTTAAAAGAATTCTTTCATAACTATTTAGAAATGTACTTGTCAAAATATCTATTTCCCAAACACATTAAGTCCAGAGAAATATTGAAGCACATTATAATATTTACAAAAAATAGATGCTTATAACTGTATAAAATTTATTCTTAGAAATGTGAAAAGAAAAATTACTAATTTATTTCAGGAAGTTTATAGTCTTTATGTTTAAATTATACAAGATCATTAAATAAGACTTGCAGTTCAGGAGCTAAGAGCACATTTTCTCTTGCAGAGCAAATGAATTCAATTCCCATACCCCACATCGTGTAGTTCAAAACTCCAACCAACTAAAACATATCCAGGACTTCTAAACAAATGCTTACACAGAGACACAACACATATACATAGTTATAACAAAATAAATATTCATCAATATACATGAAAAAACTATACATAAAATAGCTTTTATATTTAACAGGATTTATTTTAGACATACAAGGATTTTGAAACCACAGAAATCTGTTGGTAAAACACAGTATCCAAATTCTTAATGGGAGAGTATTCTTGAAAGGTGACTTTATGATGTTTGTGAGTATGTGATCAAAATTTCAGCAAACAAAGCAGAAGAGTTCCCTTACTATAATATAGGGATTCTATCATCTCAGCATTTATAGGGCTGTTATTATCTCATTACTTAAGAGAATAGGCACCATGGCAGGGGGAGCTAATGGCTGAGTGTGAGGTAGTGGCAGGGGAGGTATGGCGGAGGAGTGTGAAGAGGCTGGTCATGTTGCCTGCTTTGCCAGGAATCACTAAGATCTAGAAGCTCAGTGCATATAAGAGACTTTATCCTCAGGTAAACATTCATGAAAGAATTTTCATAGGTACACCCAGAGATGTCTTTCTATACTTATCCTAAATCCATTCAAGTTGACAAAGGAAACTAGCCATCACCAAAATGAAGAATATTTATATTTTAGTTTTGGAAATGTTTTGACATTTTAACAAACAGAATTAATAACTTAGCAAAATAGATTATATAAATTACATGGGCAAAATAATTACCCTAATAATTACCCTATGATTTTTTTTCTTTGAAAAGTAAGTGATCTATAAAATTATGCAAATTATATTTCACTTAACACAGTAAGAATTAATACAGATCAGTTGTTTTCAATAGGAACATTTACCTTGGGGTGCCTGCAGCACTAAGAGGAATAAGCTATCTCCCAGCATTCTACATTCTAATACTGATAAGGAAGCTCCAAGTCCCAGAGGAAATTGACTGTTCAGAAACTGAACTTGCACAGATGATGCTCACAGAGAAGAAAAATGAGTACCTGGACATGCACAGAAGCCCTGAGGTTGAGAACAACAAAGAACTACAAACTAAGCTATGATGAGCTTCCCATTGGCCTGCACAAGCCATGAACAGAGTGTACATTTGACTCTTTTTAATCATGAGAGGTATTATAGAAACTCCTTTCTTATCCTTAATGTCATTAAAATTATTTTTAATTATGATAAAAATGTACTGATATTATTTTTAAAACATTGGGGTAATACCTTAGACTTTCCCAGGGAAGACTATGGTGAGTGACCCCTACACTGAACTTTAAACATGTCTTTATTTCTAAACACTATTTACTCTTTATTTCAATTAAAACAAGTATGTATTTTTCATTTATCATCAAAAATCTTTATAACTTTTCCATTCTTGAAACACTATTTAGTTTTATTGAATTTACACTTTCATGTTGTATGTATTTAGAAATAAAAATTTGCATCTTGGTTGTGTTGTATTCAAATAACTTGTTCAAATTTATCTTTTACATGTGCAAGACATTTCCACATCTCTTTATCTGTTTAGCTGTTGTTAACTCTCTCTCTCTTTTTTTTTTTTTTTTTGAATTCTAGAGATGAGGCTTCCAAAATCGGATTTCTCATTAATGTGCCATCTAGTGTTTCCAATCCCATTTTTCATTGCAATTCACACACTTGATCACTTAGAGTACTGACAAATTTAATTGAGTTATTAAAAATCATGTAACAAAGATGCTTGGAACTTTTTCTTTCCTCACAATTTAAAACAAGTCATGAAACTCATTCTTAAAAACAAGTATTTGGTCAAAAGCCAGTCTTTTCAAAGGCCTTTGTAGAGATGGGATGTGTCAATCGTACAATGCTTGACTAGTATGTGTGAAGTTCTGTATTTGATACCAAAGTAGAGTGAACTAAACTGCTAAAAAATTAAATAAAAATAATCAAGGCTGGATGCAATTTCAGATGCTTAAAAGATTCCTTTCTCATGTTCAGGTGGCCTTTCTGATCCAGTGTTTATTTTACTTATGTATCCTCAGAATGCATGTCTACCAATTTTTAAAATATTCTTAGAGTAAAACCTTTAAAAGGGGACCAGTCTCAGGGTACCTAACATCTCTTCCAAGGGCTTATCACCAAAGATCCAACTTCTTCCTTTTAGACTCTAACTCTTAATGCTTCAACTATCTTTCAGCAGCCCTTTGTTGTAAAATAAGATTTTAGCACACAGTCATTGGAAGATTTCCAAATCCAAACAATGTCCAAGAGAAAGTAAGTAACTATTGTGAAAATTATTTGTCTGATGACCAATTGAATAGATCAGTTTGGTCCAATAGGTATGGTCTTCTTTGAAGATAAGTGATTCATTAAAAACTCATGGGAGAAGGGTTGCAGCAAGAACATTCTTCTGGCCCACAGCCCCACTTGGCTTGTCTACATGTTCAGTACATGTGCACTTGTACCTATGCTCCTGACTGCTTGCCAGTGCATCAACATAAATAGGCTTACAAATGCTAGGCAGATTTTTGTCTCAATGCCTTGTATACAGCTAAGGGAATGAATAAATGGCATTGTAATTGAAGGTCTTTTGGACACAGAGTGAATGTAACTAAATTGCACCAGAATTGTGGCATTCAACTTGGCCTCTTCAGGAGGTAGATGTTCAGTTTTTAGTGACTGTGAACTTATCTCAGGTAAAACAAAGTACAAGGCAGGTTTAATATACAAAGACAGGACAGTAATAAAAACTGAAGCCATTTGTGGCTGATATAGCAATGAATATATGGGGCAGTGACCTGTTATAGCAATGGAATATTCATTAACATTATTTCAGTCAGAGAAACAAATCATAAAATAATGTATGTCTATGGGAAAAATATAAAAGATATTATGAAGAACAGTCACTGATCATTAAGGATGTACAAAAACAAGGCACAACAGCGATTAATCTTTCAGAAGTAACAGCATACGTACCTGTAAAATCATTAACTGACAAAACTATCTGGGTAGAATACTAACCTTTGACGTTAGAAAAATTACAGGCCTTAGAAATACTGATAAAGGAGCAGCTAAAGGCCCAGCACATTAAAAATCAACCAGCCCTTGGAATTATTCTATATTTGTTACTAAAAAGAAATTCGGAAAGTTGTGAATTCCAACAGGTTTGAGAGTCATAAATAAAGTAATTCATTCCATGGGCTTTATAGAGCCTCAAATTTACTTGCTGTCTCTATTACTTAAAGAATTGGCCAATTATAGGTGCTGATATATAAGACTACCTATTCTCTATACCTCTACAAGAAAAGGATAAGGAAAAAATTGCCTTCATGTGATACTTATAATTCTCAGCCTCTTAAGAGATGTCAATGGAAGGTACTCCCACAAGGGATAGGAGCCATTGGAAATAATAGCTTTTGCACAAAATGTTGGCACATGGTATGGTTGTTTAATAATTCATTGTATAATTCATGTATAATTTTCTCAATATATAAATTACCATTATATGGATGATACCTTACTAGGTGATTCAAATGTAAATACTTAAGAAAAATATTTGTAGTAAAGAAAGTTTGCACTGCTTAGTATTACAAATTGCTCCTGGAAAAAATACAAAGAGTAGATTATACTAATTATATAGGATCTAAAAATAAGTTTGCATAACAAATTCAACACAAAAAGGTACAAATCAAGATAGATCAACTTGGTTATGCGACAAAAACAAACAAATTAAAAAAAAAAAAGCCTTTCACTCAACTACTGACAGTGAGTATGCTGTCCAATCTGGACCAGCAGGACCCAGAGAAAAGCGACTACCAAACCCTTCCAAGAAAGTGTAGGAGAGTCCTACATTTCTATTTCTGAAAAAAAGAAAAGATCTTTCAGATATTCTAGACCTATAAGCCAAAGATGAATGCTCTAGCATTGCAGAGTAATCTTGGGTGACTGTCCAGGCAACCAGCTGTTTCTGTTATTTCTTGTAAAAAAAAAAAAAATTTTTTGGAAGTTGCTTGCTTGCACTTCCATCTTACTCGGGTAATATTATTTTCCTTCTCATGTCTTTGATGAGATTGAAGACTAAGTAATTACAGTTACAATTCTCTCAAATCTTATCTAAGGACATATTAGATACAAAACTTGGATTCTTCAGGAAAAGACAACGGAGTAATATTTATAAAAATTTTCAAATACCTATGGTCTGAATGTCTAAGATGTATTTCTTAATTGATAATTTTCCTTGTGTGTGCAGTTTTAATTTTTGTTACTATTATGACCTTTTCTTACCTCTGGAAAATACATGTTAATAATTCTTATTGTATATAGTTTTTATTATGTTAGGATTAGAGACTTCCTTTGTATTTTAGACAAAAGTGGGGAAATGCTGTGGGAATTTTGTCATTCAGTTCAATATCCAACTAAATAAAGTGGTTTGGCCAAACGTGCATGGTCTTCTCTGAAGACATATGACCTACTAAGAACTCATGGGAGAAGAGTTGAGCCTTCTCTTCTGGGCAGTGACTGGTACAGAAGTGTGGCTTGCAGTTTGGTATCCCTCTTTCCCATGGAAATGAAGAAGCAGTGATGCCATTTTATTCTATATTTGTGAGTATGCTATATTGATTTTATTCTTTAATAAACCTAACCTGGTCTCAGACTTCTGTATTCCACTATACTCAATCTGACTGATGTGTTTTCTGTAGCTGCCTTTATGATATTATAATCTTCTATCCTTGAAAGCTATTTAGGATAATAAAGACAGATTAGTACTTAATCATTTATAACAATCAAACTTATAGTTATGTTAGGTATGTTTTCAAAGTCAAACAGATATATTTAACATATCTATAATGTTCTTCAAATGTCAGAGACATACAGATGTGGCATATAAAATGTTTTAATAATGTAAGGCTTTTTATGACAGTGAGACATGTCTGTTCCTGACAGCATCAATTTACTTCAAAAAAGGATAATATGCATAGAAGAGCCTCCACATGGAGTTTCTTTAAATGCAGCTTTTCTTGCCCAAACCTATCTATTTGGGCAAGAAACTCTCCTTACCTCTGACTTTACTCATACTACTGATGGTATGCTGTTCAAATTGAACAAGTAGAACCCAAAAGAATATTAAATATTGCCAAGACAAGGTAAGACAGTTCTTCAAAACTGTTACACACATCTTTACACAGATAGTACCTTGTCTCTCTTCTATTCAGACATTTCTACACACATGCATGTACATACACACACATACACACGCACACACAACACACACACACACACACACACACACACACACACACACACACACACACACACACACGGGCATGGCATGGGCTTGCACGCTACACAGTTCCCTACATAGCTGTACACAGCATCCCTTCACAGCCAAATCCTGTACAAATATGAGTTACATTTTCAGGGTCACATAACATTTCTTGAGTAAATAATCAAAGGCAAAGCTGTGCCTCAATGTTATCAGCCTGAATTCGGTTCAATAGATACTTGGGAAATTGTCCTTGAGCAAATTATCTCCTGTGGAAATTTAGGAGATAATTTGTTCTAAGGCCTTAGATAATGTGTAAAGTCTGTCTTTGTAGCTGAGAATTCTATGTCAGTATAAGTTAATGATAAAAATAGAGTATAAGTGTCTTATAAACTTTATGGAATATTAGATCTAGTTATGAAACACATTTGTAGTATGTTTCTATTTATCAAAGTTATACAGCATAATAAATCTTTTTTCCTGGAGAACAATTTTCTGTTGCTGGTAGAAGTGTAAACTTCTGCAGCCACTTTGAAAATCAGTATAGTGGTTTCTCAAAAAGCTGTGAAACAATCTACCTTATGACCCAGCAATATTGCTCTTGGGCATATACCCAAAGGGTACACACTTATACCATAAAACATTTGTTCAGTTATGATTATAGCAGCATTATTCATTATATCCAGAACCTGGAAACAACCTGAATGCCCCTCAACCAAAGAATTGATTTTTAAAATGTGGTACATTTACACAATGAGTATTACTCATCAGCTAAAAAAAAATTGCCATTTTGAAATCTGCAGGCAAATGTATGGAACTAGAAAAAAAAAATCCTGTATGAGGTAACACATACCCAGAAAAACAAAAACGGTATGTTCTCACTCAAAAGTGTGTATTAGACTAAAGCAAAGGATAACCAGGCTACAGTCCACAGTCCCAGAGAAGCCAGATAACAAGGAGAACCCTAAGAGAGACACCTATGGGAAAGGGAAATAGATAAAATCTCCTGCGTAAATTGGGAGCATCGCAGGAAGGGATAAATGAAGGTGGGAAGAGAGCACAATGGAATGGGATGGTTGAGTTCTTGGGGGGACAGAGAGAAAGAAAGAAACAGTTATCTTGATAGAGAGAGCCATGTGGAGTTAGGGAACAAATTGGTGCTGGGGAAATACCCAGGAATCTACAAGGATGACCCCAGCTAGGACTCCCAGAAATGGTGCAAAGGGTGCCTGAACTGGTTTTCTCCTGTAATTAAATTTGTGACCACACTAATTGTCATCATAGAATCTTCATCCAGCAATTGATGAAAACCGATGCAGAGACCCACAGCTAAACACTGTGCTGAGTTCCCAGTCCAGTCAAAGACGTGGGGGAGGAATTAAGAGATCAACATTATGGTGGGAAAATTCAGATAGACATCTGACCTGAGCTACTGGGAGATTATTGACTCTAGATTGACAGATGAGAAACATGCATGGGATCAAACTAGTCCCTCTGAATGTGGATGACAGTATAGTAGAAAATCTCTGGCCCAACGTAGGCCCAAGGTCCAGATCCACAGTGTCTTAGTATCAAAGAACCACACAGAAGTTTATAGTCATTACAAGCTATGAGGGCTTTGGCTCAGACATATTACTTGCTAAGTCCTACTCTTAAACTAACCTGCAATTCTTTTTTAAGTAATTTTTTATTTAAGAAGTTTTTCACATGTCCCCCACTTCTCCTCTCTCCTTCCTCCTGGTTCATCCTCTCTCAACCTCCCCCCACCTCATACTCTCATTCATTTTTCAGAGAGGAAAAGCAATCCCAAGGTGAGTCAGTTTGGTCTGGCATATCCAGTTGAGGTAGGAATGAACTCCTAGAAGCCAGTTCATGGACAAGGAGTAAACTCTGGTTCAAATGCAAGAGCCCATGCTGTTCAACTGTCATCTACATTTGGAGGATTTGGTTCCTTTTCATGAAGGTTCCCAAGCTGACCTAGAAGAGTTAGTGAGCTCCCAATAGCTCATGGAAGCCATCTCTGTGGATCTCTTCTTATGATCCTTTATCCCTTGGCTCATATGCTCTCTCCTACCTCTGTTCAGCTGAACTGGGTGTTTGACCTGGTGCTTAGTTAGGAATCTCTGATTCTGCCTTCATCAGCTGCTGGATAGAGGTTCTATACTGACAATTAGGGTAGTCATTCATTTGATAATAGGGGAAGTACTGTTTAGGCACTCTCTCTACTATAACTTGGAGTCCTAGCCAGGGACATCTGATGGGTTCTTGGATGTTTCCTTAGTGCCAGGTTTCTCTCTAACTCATCAGTGGCTCCCTCTATCAAGGTATCTATTTCTTTGTTCTCCTTCTCTGTTGCTCCTCCCATTCAACTATCCCATTCTCTCACCTCCTTTTGCTTTCTCCCCTTTATGATCCCAATTTACTCAAAAGATCTTCCCTATTTCCCTTTCCCAGAAGGATCCCATGGACGTCTGTTATGTTCTTCCCATTACCTAGCATCTCTGCATTTGTAGCTTGTAGCCTGGATATCCTTTAATTTATGTCTAAAATCCACTTATGAGTGAATACAAACCATGTCTGTCTTTCTGAGTCTGTGTTACCTCATGCAGGATGATACTCTCCAGATCCACCAATTTGCTTGCACATTTCAGGATGTCATTTTTTTTTATTGCTAAGTAGTATTCCATTGTATAAATGTGCCACAATTTTTAATCCATTATTGAGGAGCCTGTTAGTTTCCAGGCTCTGGCTATTACAAATAATGCTGTGATGGACATAGTTGAGCTGATGCTACTGGAATATAATTGTGCATTTCCCTTGGGTACATCCCCAACAGTGGTATTGCTACATCATTGGGAAAATTCATTCCCAATTTTTTGAGGAACAGCCACACTGATTTCCAAAGTGGATTCACACATTTACATTCCCACCAACAATGGAGGAGTGTTGCCCTTGCTCCACATCTCTCTCCTCCAGCATAGACTGTCATCTGTGTTTTTGATCTTAGCCATTCTGGCAGGTATAAGATATCTCAGAGTTGTTTTGATTTGCATTTCTCTGATGGCTAAAGATATTGAGCAGTTCTTTAGGTGCCTTTCAGCCAATTGTAATTCTCTTGATGAGAATTCTCTTTTTAGTTCTGAACCCCATTTTTAAATTGGGTTATTTAGGTTTTGGGGCTCTAGTTTATTGAGGTCTCTCTATATTTTTTAAGATCAGTCCTCTGTCCTATGTAGGGTTGGTGAAGATCTTTTTCCAATCTGTAGGTTGTCATTTTGTCTTACTGACTGTGTCCTTTGCCTTACAGAAGCTTCTCAAGTCCCACTTATTAAATGTTGTTCTTAGTGTCTGTGCTACTGGTATTATATTTAGGAAGTGGTCAGCTGTGCCAATATATTGAAGGTTATTTACCACTTTCTTTTTTTATCAAGTTTAGTATAGCTGGGTTTATGTTGAGGTTTTTGATCCACTTGGATTTGGGTTTTGTGCAGGGTGATAGATTTGGATCTATTTGCATTCTTCTAATACTACCATCCAGTTATGCCAACACCATTTGTTGAAATACTATCTTTTTTCCATTGAATATTTTTGGCCTCTTTGTCAAAAATCTGATGTTCATTGGTGTGTGTGTTAAGGTTGTGGTCTTTGATTCAATTCCATTTATCCACAAACTTGTTTTTATGCCATTACCAGGCTGTTTTATTACTGTAACTCTATAATATAGCTTAAATTTGGGGATGGTGATTCCTCTTAAAGTTCTTTTATCAAGCAGGGCTGTTTTGGCAATCCTGAGTTTCCCATTATTCTATATGAAGTTGAGTATTGCTCTTTCAAGATTTGTAAAAAACTGTACTGGGATTTTAATGGGAATTGCATTGAATCTGTAGATTGCTTTTGATAAAATTCCTATTTTTACTATGTTGATGCTACCTACCCAGGAACATGGATGATCTTTTCATTTTCTGATATCCTTTTCAATTTCTTTCTTTGGTGACTTAAAGTTTTTGTCAAATATGTCTGCTACTTCTTTGGTTAGAGTTACACCAAGACATTTATGGCTTTTTGTAGCTAGTATCAACAGTGACATTTCCCTTATTTCTTTTTCAGACTTTTTATCCTTAGTGTATCTGAGGGCTATTTTTTAGTTAATCTTGTATCCTGCTACAATGCTGAAGGTGTTTATCAGCCATAAAAGTTCCATGGTAGAATGGGGGGGTCATTTATGTACTCATATCATCTGCAAATAAGGATAGTTTGATTTATGCCTTTCTAATTTGTATCCCCTTAATCTCCTTTTGTTCTCTTACTGCTTTAGCTAAAACTTCAAGAACTATATTAAGTAGATAAGGAGAGAGAGGACAGCCTTGTCTTGCTCCTGATTTTAGTGGGATTGCTTTGAGTATTTCTCCATTTAGTTTGATGTTGGCTCTTGGCTTGCTATATGTCACCTTTGTTATATTCTGGTATTTTCCCTGTATTCCTGATTTCTCCAGGACTTTTTATCATGAAGGAGTGTTGGATTTTGAAAAGACTTCCTCAACATCTAAGGAAATGATCATGTAGTTTTATTTCTTTCAGATTGTTTATATGATGAATGACATTCACAGTTTTTTTTTTTTTATATGTTGAACCATCCCTGCATTTCTGGGAAGAAATCTAATTGATTGTGGTGGATGATTTTTTTTTTTTTGATATGTTGTCAGATTCAGTTTTCCAGAATTTTGTTGAGTATTTTTGCATCAATGTTTCATGAGGGAGATTGATTTGTAATTCTTCTTTTTTGCAGCTTTGAGTAGCTTGGGCATCAAGGTGATTGTGGCCTCATAAGTAGAGTTTGGCAATGTTCCTTCAATTTCTACTTTATTTAACAGCTTGAGGAGTATAGGTATTATTTCTTTTTGAATGTTTGGTAGAACTCTGCACTGAATCTGTCTGGTCTCATGCTTTTTTTGGGGGGGGGGACTTTTAATAACAGCTTCAATTTCCATTGGTCTTATAGGTCTGTTTAGGTCTTTATTCTGATTTTGATTTAATTTTGGTAAGTTGTATCCATCCAGAAAGCTGTCCACTTCTTCTAGGTTTTCCATTCTAGTGGAGTATAGATTTTCAAAGTATGACCTAATAATTCTCTGGATTTCCTGGGTGTCTATTGTGATATACCCCTTTTCATTTCTGATTTCTGATTCTCTCTCTGCTTTTTTTAAATTTGGATAAGGGTTTATCTTGTTGACTTTCTCAAAAAACAAACTCTTTGATGCATTGATTTTTTTTGTATTCTCTTTGTTTTATTGTTTCAATTTCATCCTTAAGTTTGATTATTTCCTGCTGTCTACTCCTTCTAGGTGAGTTTTCTTCTAATTGTTCTAAATTCTTCAGCTGTGCTATTAGGTCTCCCAAATGATATTTCTCTAGGTTTTTCATACAGGCACCTAGTGCTATGAGTTTTCCTAAACACTACTTTTACTGTGTCCCATAAGTTTGGGTATGTGGTGAATTCATTTTCATTAAATTCTAGGAAGTTTTTTTTTATTTCTTTCTTAATTTCTTCCTGACTCAGAGGTGGTTCAATTGAGAAATGTTCAGTTTTCATGAGTTTGTAGGCTTTCTGTGATTTTTTGTTGTTATTGAACACTAGTGTAGACCATGGAGATCTGATATGATACAAGGAGAGTTATTCTCATTTTTTGTATCTATTGATATTTGCTTTGTGAGAGATTAGTGCTCAATTTTAGAGAAAAGTCCATAGGGTACTGAGAAATATGTATATTCCTTTGTGTTTGGGTGGAAGGTTCTGTATATATCTATTAAATCCATTTGGATCATAGCATCTGTTAGATCCCTTATTTCTCTGTTGAGTTTCTGTCTGGTTGACCTATCCAAGGGTGAAAGTGAAGTATTGAAGTCTCCCACTATTAGTGTATGGTATTTGATGTGAGGTTTAGGCTTTAGTAGTGTTGCTTTTACATATGTAGGTGCCCTTGTGTTTGGGGCATAAATATTCAGGATTGAGACTTCATCTTGATGGATTTTTCCTGAGAAGAATATGAAATGTCTGTCCTAGTCTCTTTTGGTTGACTTTAGTTTGAAGTCTATTTTGTTAGATATTAGGATGGCTACACCAGCTTGTTTCTTAGGACCATTTAATAGAAAAGACTTTTTCCAAACCTTTACTCTTAGCCCATGTCTGTCTTTAAAGTTGATGTGTGTTTCTTCTATGCAGCAGAAGGATGTCTTATTTACCAATGATTGTTATCTCCTGTTATTTTTGGTGGTAGCTCGTGTGTATTTCCCTTCTTTGGGTTTTTCTTCTGTGAGATTATTGATTATTTGTGGTTTCAATGATGTATCTCATTTTCTTAGGTGGGAGTTTTGCCTCTAGTGCTTTCTATAGGGCTGGATTTGTGGATAGGTATTGTTTAAATCTGGTTTTGTTATGAAATATCTTGTTTATTCCATCTATGGTGATTGATAGTTTTGCTGGGTATAGTAGTCTGGGTTGGCAGCCATGTTCATTTACTGTCTGTACAACATCTAACCAGGACCTTCTTGTTTCCATTGTTTCTATTGAATAGTCTAGTGTTATTCTGATGTGTCTGCCTTTATAGGTAATTTTGCCTTCTTCCTTTGGAGCTCCTAGTATTTTTCCTTTGTTCTGTAGGATTAGTGGATTGATTATTATGTGTTAAGCTGATTTTTATTTGGAGGGAGGGGTCAAGTCTATGTGGTTTTCTGTAAGCTTCTTATATCTTTATAGGTATTTCCTTCTTTAGGTTGGAAAAGTTTTCTTCTGTGATTTTGTTAAATATATTTTCTGTGCCTTTGAGCTGGTTTTCTTCTTTTTCAATTCCAATTATGCTTAGTTTTTTTTTTTATGGTATCCCAGATTTCATGGACATTTTTGTTATGACTTTTTTTTTGTTTTAGTGTTTTCTTTAATTGATGTATCTATTTGCACTATTGAATCTTCCACTCCATAGATTCTCTCTTCCCTCTCTTACATTATGTTGGTTGTGCTTGCATCTATGGTTCCAGTTTGCTTCTTCAGGTTTTCTCTTTCCAGCTTTGCCTTTGTTTGTGCCTTTTTTATTGCTTGTATTTGAAATTTTTAATTCCTGGTATGCTTCATTTTCTTAGTTTTATTTTCTTTCAGGAATTTGTTCATTTCTTCTATTTTTTTGTTTGTATTTTCTTCCATTTCCTTAGGGGAATATTTTTATATCCTCTTTTAAAGCTTCTATCTTCTTCATAAAGTCATTTTTAATGTTATTTCCTCTGCATTTTATACTCAGATCTTGATGTTGTAGAACCACCAGATTCTGCTGGTGGTGTCGTGTTGTTCTTTATATTATTATAAGTATTCTTGCACTGGCATCTGCCCATTGCTTTCTCAGTTCATTCTTAGTCATCTATTAGTCGGCTCTTAGTTGTGAGCCTAGGGGCTGAGTGTTTCCAGTAATTTCAGGGGCTGCTCTTATTCAGCTTAGTTGGCTGTAGGCCAAGGAGCTGTGTGTGTCTAGTTGTCACAGGAGTTGTTCTTTGTAGGGTCTTAGTTGGCTCTTAGCCAGCTCTGTCAGCTCTTAGTCAGCTGTGAACCCAGAGGGAGGCTTCTGGGTATCCAGTTGTCAGTGGGTTATAATGCAGATTGTGATTTGGGCATGCTTTGCCCCAGAGAGTGTCCCTCCAGCTGTGTTTTGCTAGGAGTTGGAGTAGGGGGGCTCTTCCAGCTTTCTTTGGTTTAGGGTGGAGGTGGGGGTGGAAGGGGTGCTGGGGGCAGTATCTCCAGGCTGCAGTTAAGAAACCACAGTCTCAACTTGGCCTGAGGTTCAAGGTGCCACTCACTTTTTAGTCAGCAGTAGACCTGGAGAGAGGTTTCTGGGTATTCAGTTGTTGGTGAGTGATGATACAGATTGCAGTTTGGGCATGGTTTGGCCCATGGGGTATCCCTCCAGCTGTGTTTTGCTGGGAATTGGGCTTGGGGGGGGGGCTCTCCCAGATTTCTTTGGCTTAGGGCAGAGTTGGGTGTGGATGGTTTCCAGGGACAGTGTCCCTAGGCTGGCATTTGTAGAACATGGTCTCCACTTGGCCTGAAGGTCGGAGTGCCACTCACTTCTTAGTCAGCTGTGGACCCAGAGGGATGATTCTCCTCTTCACTTTTTGATGTATCTATAAAAGCTGGTTTGTCTTTGGTCACACCCAGGGAAGTATAGTTTTTCACAACAGTTATTAAATTTTCAGTTGCTCAATGGATAGGTTTCTCTGAGGCTGATGGAATGATTGATCTAAATTTGATTTTGAGAACTGCAGGAGGCCTCTCACAAAATTTCCCAATGTCAAGCAGTTACGTTTTTCATCCCTTGTTGATCTGTATTCATCAGTCCAATGTTGGCTACTGAAACATCTTCTACATTCTCCAGAAAGCTAGGACCCTCAGTTGAAATATCAAATTTCTAGAAAAAAGCATGGTTTCTAGCAACATCTAGACTACAATGCCTTTTAAAATTACATTCTTTATCAAAATTAATATATGCAACATGTTGATTTTTTTTAAATTTTGAAAGTTACTTTGTGGGGATTCTATAAAAGCTTCAGAAGTTTCGAAGATATCAGAAGGAATCTACCCACAGTCTACGTGGGGATTTAATAAAAGCTCCAGAAGTTCTAGAGCTTTAACCACAGCCAGTCTAGAAGAATCAGATAGTGGAGATTCACAGCACAGGGAGTATCATGTGAGTGGTGACCTATGCCCTTAATCCCAACTGAGTTGAGGTCATTTTAGATTATAGAAGAAATTCCAGGATCCCAATCAGGCAGTGGTGAGGCCACGCCTTAAGAGTATCTAAGGTGAGGATAAAAATCCAAGGAGAGGGAAGCCAGACTGGGGAAGCTGAAAGACAGCTGGGTAAGATCTGTCTGTGGTGTTTATTCTATCTAATATCCTGACTTCCTCAGAAATCTATCCCTGAGTCTCATTTATTTGCGCTACAATTGGCGTCCAACTTTGGGGCATGAATTCTTCCCTCCCTACCCAAAAAAACTGCACTTGCCGGCCAGAACAACACACAGCCAGAAGAGTAATTACTAGCAGCTAGGCTTTTCATTCTGAGTTAGCCTCCAGCCTTAGGCAAACCAGCTCTGTTTCATTCTCATCTGGGTAAGTCTTTCAGACAGTGGCCTCTTTCTCCTGGTAGGTTGTTTCTTATTCCTTTTAGGACCCCTCCTTGGGTGCTATCACACTAGGTAGCTGCACCAATTCACAATCAATTGAATCACCAACAGACAATAATCAGTAAGTAAATCAATTTTTTTTTTAAAAAAAAAAAAAAGGGAATTTATTTAAAGCAATGGAGAATGATCGGTCATACTTTAACCTTTCCTTAGATGATTTGGTATTAAAACCAGTGAAGGAAAACATAAATAAAGTAGATGGAAATATCATAATGTTTATCATACTGTTTACTATGAATATTTTTTGTTTGATTTCTTTGATATTACTTAAAAAGTCAACTAATATAAACCCAAAGAAAAAGGTCTTTAAAAAGCCTGTTGAGAGAGAACACAAAGATGCTCAAATTCAAACAGAGAAATATGAAGAACCATTTCAGTAAGGTCATCTAAAATTAGGCAAAAACAGGCAACATTAATATACCCAGTAACCTTTAAAAAAACGATGGATGATAAATATGAAAAAGAAGCTCGCTGGGCTCCAGTACAGATGTTAGAATTATGGAGAGTAAAGAAAGCAATTATAACATATGGGATGCATCTATCATTTGTCAAACAAATGCTGAACTCCTGGTCATGCTGTAACTGGGTCACCCCTAAATATTGGTTAGATATGGTTACAGCTGTGCTAGAGGCAGAACCACTTATACAATGGAAATCATGGTGAAGGGGGGAAGCTAAAACAATAGAACAAAGGAACAGGGCCAGAGGCATAGAAGTCTCCCTAGACCAACTCCTTGGGGAGAGAGATTATGCTGATATTGACAGGCAGTCATTATACAATGAACTTATGCTGGACTTATGTCACATGGCAGCTTTAAATGCCTGGGACCAGATTGAAGAAATAGGGAAGAAAAGTGATTCATTCACTAAAGTAATTCGAAGCCCCAAAGCAACTTTTACAGACTTTTTGCACAGATTAACTGCAGCAGTAAACAGAATGTTACCAGATTCAGAAGCCAGGCAAATAATCATTGAATCACTGGCTTTTGAGAATGCCATTGCACAATGTAGAAAAATACTTAGACCTTTAAAAGCAAAGTCAGCACCTTTGGAGGATTGGATTCATGAGACAATTAATCTAGAGCCTTATGACAGTGATGATAACTGGGTAGTAGAGCTTATTTCAAGAGGTATAAGAAAAAATCAAACTGTCAAATGTTATAATTGTGGAAGGGAAGGTCACATAAAAAGAGACTATAAATAAGACGTTCCCAGAAACAGTGCTTTTGGTAGGAATAATCCCAAGAGAACACACCTCCCTTCTGGAATATGCAGAAGGTGTGGAAAAGGAGGACATTGGACTAATGAATGCAGATCAACAAGGGACAGACAAGATAACTTTCTGCCCTTGGGAGACACCCAAAGGGGGCTTTCAAAAGCCCCCATATCAAATCCAATCCAGTCTTACCCTGCCATTGTGGAAGAAACACCTTCCCAGAACAATTAAAAATATTAAAATTTATTTTAAAAAGATATACTACATGGAATGATAGAAAATTTACTGAAAAAAAATTCAGGAAAAATTATAAAGGGAATATTTTCGCAAATTCTATCAATGAAAAAAGGCCAAAATTAAAAGTACAAATAAATGATGTTATTATTGAGGGCTTATTGGGCATAGGCACAGATGTATCCATAATTTCACCAGAGTCATGACATCTAAGTTGGCCCCTTCAGGAGGTAAATGTTCAGTTTTGGGGTATTGGGTCAATATCCTGGATAAAACAGAGTGCAAGATTGTTTGAGTGTATAGGACCAGAAGGACAGAGAGGAATATTAAAGCCATATGTGGCTGACATTGCTATAAATTTATGGGGCCTAGATTTACTGCAACAGTGGAACACACAAATTAGTATTCCTCCAAACACAGAAATAAGCCATAAATTAGCATATGGTTCCAGAAGAGATATTAGAAGGTATTATGAGAAATAGTCATAGAACACTCAGGTTATAGAGAAACAAGGCAGAACAGCTGCTGATCTTTCAAAACACCCACAGCACTACCTGTAAAAAGGCTAACAGAGAAGCCTATATGGGTTCTTCAATGGCTTCTAAAAAAAGAGGAATTACGGGCCTTGGAGCAGCTGGTGCAGAAGCAGTTAAATGCTCAGCATATAAAAGAATAAACCTTGGAATTCTACTCTATTTGTTATTAAGAAGAAATCTGGAAAGTAGAGAATGGTAACAGACTTAATGGTGATAAGGTGATCCAGCAAATGGGCTCTCTACATTCTGGGATTCTTTTGCCTTCTCTGTTACTTAAAGAATGGCCTATTATAGTTATTTACTTTAGAAAACTGTTTCTTTACAATACATTTACGTTTATAAGAACAAGACAAAGAAAAATTCGCCTTTACACTGCCCACTTATAATAATTCTCAGCCTGTAGAGATATTCCAATGGAGGGTCCTCCCTCAAAGAATGATGAATAGCCCTACTCTGTGCCAGTATTTTGTACAAAAGCCAATAGAACAAATACATAACAAATACCCACAATCTATAATTTATGATTACATGAACGACATCTTGTTGGCTGATTCAAATATTGGTACCTTAGAAAAAATTTTAAAGAAGTAAAAATAATTTTGCCTGCTTGAGGATTACAGATTGACCCAGATAAATACAAAGAGGGGATTCCATTAATTATTTAGGATATAAAATAGGCCAACAAAAAAATTAGATCCCAAAAGGTACAAATCAGGAGAGATAGACTGAAGACACTTAATGATTTTCAAAGACTACTAGGAGACATTGCCAACTTATGACCCACTATTGGAATTAAAAATGATGAACTAGATAATTTGTTCAAAGACTTAAGTGGTGACAAGGACTTAAATACTCTGAGAGAATTGTCACCTGAAGCTGAGAAAGAATTGGCTTTGGTGGAAAAGAAATTACAGGATGCACATGTGGATCGTGTGGATCCAGACCTTAACTGCATTCTAGTTATCTTGCCCTCTAAGCATTCTCCTACAGGAATTTTAATGCAAAGGGAAAATGTTATATTGAAATGGATATTTCTTCCACATAAACTGAGTAAGAAGTTAAAGACATATGAGGAAAAGATTTCTGAACTTATTTTTAAAGGAAAATTAAGACTTTGTCAATTGACAGGAATAGACCCAGCAGAAATTGTGGTACCTTTAACTAATGAAGAAATTGACCAATTATGGGTAGAAAGTGAACCTTGGCAAAGAGCCTGCAGTAATTTTGGGGGAGATATTAACAACAAATATCCTCAAAGCAAAAGAATTGAGTTTCTAAAGAAAACTAATTGGATTCTCTCTTATATTGTACAAGACAAACCAATTGCTGGAGCCCCTACATTTTATACTGATGCAAACAAATCAGAAAAGGCAGGTTACAAATCAGAACATATAAGTAAAGTGGCTCAAAACCCTTATAATTCTGTTCAAAAGTCAGAATTTTATGCTATAGTGATGTTATTAATGGACTTTAAAGAACCTCTTAACATAGTCACTAACTTTCAGTATGCAGAGTTATTCTACACATTGAAATGGCTGATTTTATCAATGATGAATCAGAATTAACTTCATTATTTATTCAGTTACAAGAAATAATCAGGACTAGAAATCATCCCTTCTATATAACACATGTGATCCCATAAGGGCCTGCCAGGTCCTTTAGCACAAGGTAATGATGAAATTGATCAATTATTAATAGGAAATGTACTAGAGGCCTCAGAATTTCATAAAAAGCATCACATCAATAATAAAAGATTAAAAAAAAGATTTCTCTATCACTTGGCAACAAGCCAAAGAAATTGTAAAAAGGTGTAACACCTGTTCTTTCTATATCCAAACTCCATTGCCAGCAGGAAGTAATCCTAAAGGCATATGTAGAAATGAAATCTGGCAGATGGATGTATTTCATTTTTCAGAATTTGGGAAATTAAGATATGTCCATCATACAATAGATACATTTTCAGAATTTCTATGGGCAGCTTCTGAGTTCAGAAAAGGCTGATTCTGTAATCACACATTTGCTAGAAGTTATAGCCATCATGGGAATACCTGTACAAATTCAGACTGACAATGCTCCAGCATATGTCTCTAGTAAAATGAAGCAATTTTTGCTTATATAGCATATTACAGGAATATAAAGCATACTACAGGAATGCCACACAGTCCTAAAGGGCAAGCAGTCATAGAGAGATCAAATCAAAATCTAAAAGATATGCTAAATAAACAGAAAGGAATAACGAAGACCCCAAGAGATAGTATACATAATGCTTTATTAACTTTGAATTTTCTCAATGCTCATGAGAAGGAACAACAGCTGCTGAAAGGCATTGGACCATAGAAAAAACAGCTGAACTAAATCATCCTGTTTACTTCAAAGATGTACTAACCTCTGAATGGAATCCAGGGTGTGTGCTACGTTGGGGAAGGAGTTTTGCTTTTGTTTGCACAGGAGAAGAAAAGTATGGATACCATCAAAATTAATAAAAACTCGATTTGAACCAGAGAAACTTCATGAAACTAAGAATTGTTAGCTCATTCACCCATATTACAATAGTTCAAGTTGTAAGAAAAAACAAAGGGTCAAGGTAGATATCTGTTTTTGTCTTTACAGAAAACTGAAAATACCCATCTTCAAGAAATTAAAAGACCTTGGGCATCTAGATATCAAAAGCAGAAGGGAGGCTATCCAAGAAAGTTTGCAAGCAAAAGAATATGGTACTATTGGTACCAGTGTACTTCATAGGGTAAAATCTCATTGCTTAACCTCTACAATTTTTGTTTTAGTTGAAGTCCCAGTTTAAATACAATTTAAAGCTGGTTTTAGAGTTGGAGTGTGGCTATCCCCTTCTCTAGCATACTTGTTAAAGGAAAATAAAAAAAAAAATCTCTGTATCATATCTGAAGAGCTACCTGATATGGGACAGAAGAATAACAAAAAAAGGACTATTCTATTATTGCTAATCCTATGCTGAATAAGTCATTATATATTTAGATTCCTGTACATTGTGTTGAGTTTTAGTCTCTTGTCAGTTTTCTGCAGTGATCCAGGACAAGGCCTAATTACGAACTTGAAGTATCCAAAAGGAAGATGGGGCCCCACTACGATGGTTTTATATGAACTCTGACAAAGCCACTAGGCTGACAAACACCAATCAAAGATCAGATTTGGACTACAAACTGCTCAGGACAATTTCAAGGCAGCTTGCTGAGATGAACCAGCCTCACAAACTACTATAGCCAGGACTTGAGACAAGCCATGCACTTTCTTGTTATGCAGAGACTGGACAACAAATGGCACAGCTACTTATTTCTGGACTTGATATTTAACAAAACTTTTCTCCTAGTCAACAGGAAGTAAATTTAAGAACACTGTGCCCACATTCTCAGGTGGTGGGGTGGGTTGGTTTTGATTGTTCAATGGGTTATGGATGATTGTCATTGTTTAAGGTTAATTGGTTAAAAATTGTTAATAGTTATGTTTAGAAAAAAGTTAAACAAGAACGATTAGATTCAAGATTTGTGTTTAAAAACATAGAAAGAAAAAGGGGATTCACATATAGCATATAAGGATAGATTATTGAATCTCTTTTAAAAGGATTTAATAGCTTTAAATATTTTACATTGCATTGGTATTTTGTATTTTGTATACAAATTATGTATATTGAGATTAATTGTGTTGCTGTAAAAATATCTCTATGCTTGTTCAAAGTATTATACTTATTCAGTTCATCTAATATTGTGATACAAATGCTAGTCTATGAAAGTTTTAATTACCAATTAGTTAGAATAGAAAGCAATTCAAGTCAGGAGTTAGACATTACATTCAGACATAGTCATGTTAGATATGTTTTCAAGATCAAACAAATATATTTTAGATGAACAGGTCTTCTTCAAATACTTCAGAGATCCATAGAATATGACATTCAAAATATTTTTAGAACTTAGACTTTTTTGGACAGTGAGACAGGTCTATTCCTGGTAGCCCCAACCTACTTCAAGAGGAAAATGGGCATTGAAGAAATTACATATGAAGTCTACTTTGTGGCAATGGTTAGCAACTGGACAAGAACCTGTCCCTGTATTGACTGCTTGACAGTATGCTGTTTAAACTGGATATGCAGGTTCCCTCAGAAAGTGACCTTTGTGAACTTTGACAGAACAAGTTGAGATGGTCCTTCAGGTTCCTGCTTTTTAGAGAAAACTGTCAGATATGGCCCATGGACAGTGTGAGGCAGGTAGCACCCCCTGGTGCACTTGGCCTGGATCTTCCCAGAGTCTGGTTGCTTGGGAATGCAGCCCAAAATGGGTGGTAAACTTCATCTAAGGCTAAATACTGTCATGAGACCAATAGCCAAGAAATAGCATAAGGGAAAGTTGAAAAGAACTTTGAAGAGAGAGTTCAATCTTCAGGACACAAGGAGAAGTGATTGATGAACTATACCAAAATGGGCAGAGCAGATTTCCTGCTTCACTGAGATGAAAAGAGACTCTGGGCCTGTAGGCTGAAGATGGATGCCCCAACTTTATAAAAGAACTTTGGGTGGCTGTCCAGGCAGATAGGTGTCATCTCTGTCATTTCTAGTTTTTGGAAGTTGCTTACACTTCCTAGTTACTTGGGTAAATATTATTTCCTTCTTGGGTCTCTGAGGTAGTTAAAGATGAGATAGTTATAGTTTTCTAATGACAATTTTAGAAAAGAAACTTTGAAGTTAAACTTTATAAGTTTAAGAGACATCAAAATAATAGCTTTTAGTGAGAAAGGAAATGAATTAGGTATAATTCTTTGGACTCATCAAAATAAGATAACTAATGATATATTTTCTTTGAATTGTCAATTGTTAATGGAATGGACATTATTTATTTTTGTATATATTGTATATAATTATTTTATCTATTACATATGGTTTTTCTTATGTTAGCTATCAACCTTCTTTTTTTAATTTGACACAAAAGGGGATACGTGGAGATTTAATAAAAGCTCCAGAAGTTTCAGAGATATCAGAGGGAATCTACCCACAGTCTAGGTGGGAATTTAATAGAAGCTCCAGAAGTTCTGGAGATCTAACCACAGTCAGTCTAGGAGGATCAGAGACTGGTAATTCACACCTTTAGTCCCAGCACAGGGAGTATCCTGGGAGTGGTGACCTATGCCCTTAATCCCAACTGAGTTCCAGGTCATTTTAGATTACAGAAGGAATTCCAGGTCTCAGGTAGGCAGTGGTGAGGCCACGCCTTGATTTACCAATAAAGTATTTAAGGCTTAATGCAGGCATAGAGGATGAGGAAGCCAAGGGAATCGAGGCTGAGGAAGCTGGAAGACAGCTGGGTAAGATCTGACTGTGGTGTTTATTCTCTCTAATATCTCCAACTTTCTCAGATATCTATCCCTGAGTCTCATTTATTCATGCAACAGAAGAGACTTGCTTTCATGTTACATATAAACACACAGCAGGAAATTAAGTTTACCTAAGTATAGATTTTTAAATTAAACTTTCTGCTACAAGTTTTAAGATAACTTTTTGGGGGCTTGGAATTTTAAAAGACACCCTTCCTCACACAATGGTCTTACTGAATCTGATACTGAAAGAAACTTTACCTTTCAACAAGAGTTTTGAATATCCACAAAAATGGTTAAACATTTTTAAAAATAAGAATTTAGAAAGGTAAAAGATGTTGAATAATTGAACATCTGCTGGTTACATTTAGTCACCATAATTTTTATATAAATTCACTTAAAAAAAAAAACAACTTTAAGTAACATAGGACATACTGGTAACAAACATATTTACCATTTGATGTAAGAAAGAGAGTGTTTTCCAAAGAGAGGGTTAGACAACATCTGGAGCCTTTACCCAGTATATATGACAGCTTTTTCATTATTACATGGACCCCCTTCCTTACTGTTAGTTCTTAACTGTATACCCTACTTTCCTTTAAAACCTTGAGTACTCATGCAGTTAAGCCTCGGAGGAGTGACTCAGCACGTAGGTAAAGATTGAATGACATTGCTAATCTCATTTTTGAAGGAATATTTAAAGTGAATTCAGGTTTGATTATTTTAATCAGGCACATCTAGAGTTTTACTGAATGATTTTTATACAGAGGTTTTATTTTATTTCATAACCAATTTTTGGGTCTGCAGATTGAGGCAAATAACATGATAATCTTAATAAGAAATTTTTATTATAATATTATCAGTGGCAGAATAATTTAAATATCTGTAACCTAGAGGCCATTAAACAGAAAATTGTTAAAAAAACAAAAAACAAACAAACAAAAAAAAAAAACCAGACATCTACAGGAACTCAGAGAAGGTTGCCATCAGGTCATTGTTGCTTTTGAATGGATTTTTAACCATATTCAAAAAGCTTCTAAATCTTAAGTCACAGAAAGTTTATATTTTAGCTGTTTTAAAGCACATAGTGTCTCTTCTCTGGCTGTTTTATTTGTCTCTTTGTCCTAGAGCAGTGGTTCTCAATCTTCCCAATGCTACTCCTCTTTCATACAATTTATCATGTGATGGTGACTTCTAACTATAAAAGTCATTTTCATTACCACTGTATAACTATAATTTTGTTACAGTTTTGAATCATAATGTAAATATATGATATGCAAGATATCTGATATGAGAGCCCTGGAAAACAAAATTGAATCTCCAAGGAGGGTGCAGCCTACAGGTTGAGAACTAGGGTCTTAGAGTCAGAAGGCTTTCTGAACTAGGACAGAGATGTTTGAGATTTTTAAAGAATCACCCTTTAGTCAGGAGAGGAGTGCCATTACCCAATTCCAGAGTTTTGAGACAAGATTTTTCTGTGTAACAGGCTGGCCTGGAAATTGATTTGTAGACTAGGCTAGCCTCAAACTCATAGAGATACACTTACCTCTGCCTCCTGAGTGCTGGTGTTAAAGGTGTGTGCTACCACACAGCCAGAGTCAGCCTTTAGTAGAACAACATAAAACAATACTTCAATATTATTCAAACCCAACAGAACCTGAACCCAGTGATCTGAACCAAGCAAAACCGAATCTAGTGATGATCATAGGAAGAGGTCAGAGCAAGCTGAGAAAAAAGAAATTCTGGACATGGGCCAGATGAGCAGCAGGAAGAGGAACTTGGGGTTATTATTGGAATCCTAATTGGTCTTTCAACAAATAACCAGAGTCAGATATTGGAGAAAAACCGAAAGATCAGAGAGACGGAGGAATGAGCCATAGCCATTTCTCACCTAGCCAACTCCTTAGCTGAAGGAAGATCATCCTGTCTCCATGAATCCTCACACTAAATAGGGGAAGCAAAGAGACCTACAAGGCCAAAACTGAAGGTCTCCTCCCAACTTATATTCTTTTCTCTTCCCAGTCATATCATTTTCATTCTCAAACTTCTTAGTGCTGGGATTAAAGGCATATGTGTTTCCTAAGTATTAAGAGCAGAGGCATAGGATCCAAAGTGCTAATTAAAGGTATGTGCCACCACTGCCTGAGCTCTATTGCTAACTCTGTGGCTATTTCTGTCTTCTGATCTTCAGGCAATGTAGTGGGATTACAGATGAGTAGATTCTTTCTCCATTTCCTTCGTTTATATTATAATTGACTTAAATAAATGTAGACGCTAGTAATACATCACTTTGTGTTAATGTCAGGCGTATTAATCAGGTTACAAGGCAATCTTTATTTGATACACAATATATCACCACAGCGGGTTATGGTTCTTCAGATGCTTTGCAGTAGGGGTGCCTGCATTACCCTCAGTCATGGGGTATAGTGGGTGTGGCAGCATCCAAATGTCCGTGGTCAGTGACAATCATGAGGTGAGAGATATACTAAACAGTAAGAGAGAAAGAGAGAGAGAGAGAGAGAGAGAGAGAGAGAGAGAGAGAGAGAGAGAGAGAGAGAGAGCCTTCAAAAGCAGAGCAACAGAAACTGATTGCAAATCGGAGGGCTTAGAGAGATATCTGGTATACTGCAATAAGCCAGTGAAGAGGACAGAGACAGAGCAAGTTCCAGTCTGGAGCTAGCACAGAAGCAGCCAGGAGTAGTCTGCATCATAGAAACCCTGAAAATTTTGTAACATGATACTCAGCGGCCATTTAGCTGTGCTCAGACTCCTGTCTTTGCAACAAAACATGAAAGCACAAATCTGACAGACAATAGAGGACAAGGGAAAAACACAGTGCAGCAATGCAACCAGTTAAGACCAGATGGACTCAGACATGTGATGGCCACCTTCACTAATACACCCAAACCAGGACAGTATGGTGTCTCTTCTGCTCCGAGACTGATTAGGTCAATAATTGTATATGATATCACCCTTGTCTCTCCAAATATCCAGACTCCACAACAGAAAAAAACATCTCACAAATCATTGTGACCTTCAGAAGCATAAAGGCTGGCAATTCTTATTTTCATTTTGCTTTCAATTTTCAGATTTTGGGCCTATCAAGCATGTGTTGGGCTTGTGCAATCTAGGGCCTGTTCTCTACTAGTAACCTTTAATTTCTGGAAGCAATGGTCTCAGGCTCCTTGGATTTCTAAGTTCACTGGGGCCTATCCTGGATTTCCCTCACCCCTCCCACCCCCAGCACCCTGAATCTAGTGTTCTGAGGGAGCTAACTAGGGCTTCCACATGTTATGGAGTATAGTATAATTTTCTGGCTCAGACTAACCCCATGATCTGAACCAGCAGTCCCAAACTAACACATAGAAGCTTATAATTATTTTATGCTGATTGACCTAGGGCCCAGGCATATAACTTGCTAAGTCTTTACTCTTAAACTAACCCATGATTCTGATCTTGTTTAGCCATATGGTTAAATATCACTTCAACTTCTTTCCTCTGTGTCTCACTGGAGTCTCTCTGGCATTTCTGCTCGACTCTTCCTGTTCCCAGAGACTTCTTAGTCTGGTAGCCCCACTCACACTTCCTATCTGCCTTCAGCCAATCAGCATTTTTATTAAACCAGTAAGCAGGACAATTATTTACAATGTAACATAATCCCACTACAATGGAGTTTCTGAACTCTTGAAAAATACCATGAATTCAAATCCAATTACAGTTATAAGATTTATTAATTACTGTTAACAGGACAAAAGTCTTTGAGCCACCTTGAGATTGCCATAAGAAAAAGAGTAAGGGAAAACAATTTTAGAGGTCAAAACCACAATATCCTGAGTATATATACAAACAAGTCAAGAGCTGTTTTGCCAAAAAAGCAGTTAGTCATAATAACCTCACAAGTAAATAGTCACAATAGTACATTTCTGTGTACAGGGGTTTGCTGAGTCAGTGATACTGGGGATTTATTTTCCAGGAACTGAGTCAGAGATAAGTAGCTAGTAGATAGAAAGATGGATTAAAACTGAGAAGTTTACTTTCTGTCACAAAATATTTTCAAGTACTTCAAATTGATCTTCAAAATTCATAAAAACAAATTGATGTGGGAATGCCTTTCTGTATGCTGTGAATATCAGTCTTTAAATAAAGGAGCTGTTTTGGGCCATGACAGGCACCATAGAAGAAATAAGTGGAGACATCAGAGCATAGGTGGGAGAAGCAGGGCGGAGTCAGGCAGACCGAGCTGAAGCCCAAAGGAGCAACATGTAAGGAACACAGGTGAGCCACGGGCCACATGGCAAGAAAGATTAATAGGAATGGGTTGATTTAAGATGTAAGAGAAAGCTACCAATGTGCCTGAGCCATAGACCAAACAGCATAAAGTTAATATGTTGTAGAAGGTTTCTGGCCAGGACTTTTGGGTCTTGCCTTAAGGTTTGGGCCTGCAGACCCACAGTCCCACAGTCCCATAGAGACATACAGATGCTTTCAATAGTTTTTGGCTGATCAGCCTCAGGCCCAGGCACATAACTTGCTAACTCTGTACCCTTAATCTAACCCATGATTCTTCCTGTTCAGCCATGCAGCTCGGTACCTTTTCTTAGAGCAGCATGGTTGTCCTCTGCTTCTTCCAGCTTCTCTCTGGCATTCTGCTCTGTGCTTCCTGTTCTCAAAAGTTTTCTTAGTCTGGTAGCCCTGCCCACACTTCCTGCCTGCCTTTGGCCAATCAGCACTTTTTATTAAACCAGTGGGTGGGACACTTATTTACCATGGAACAACAGAATCCCCTACATTAATGTAAGCATCTGAGTCATTTTTAAGGGCCTGAGCAACAGAGGCTGGCGGCTAAAGGGTCTGGCGAGGCAGGGTCTGGGCCACTGGCCGCCCACGACCAAGAAACCCCATTACAACAGATGGATGGCGACCTTAGGTGGAAAATATTCATTACCAAAGTGTAAGAGAAAGAAACTTCTGGTGTCAGTACAAATGTCTCAGCCATGTACTACAACAGGAAAAGTGCTGCTTAAACACAAGCTGTAAACTTTCTTGACCTTAGCAATGAACCAACATTATTGGCCAGACAGCAACTCAAATCTTCGATAGACCTGAGCCTTTGCCTAGGTGGGAGGTTCTGTATTTGAATGGAGATTATGTGTGTGGGTGCCATGTGTTTGTACCTTAATTTTCAAGGTGGTGATGTGAAGATGTGTGGCTTCATCAAGCTCATTGGGTCACTGGAGTTGCTGTTCTTAGAAGAGACTGTTTATTTTTAGAGAATCCAGTTAGCTTGAAGGAGAGGGGACTTTTAGAAAACAGCCACCCTAACCCCATGGTTGCTCTGGGTTCCTTCCTCATCATGTGATCTCTTCCACATTTATCCACTCCCTTGTGATGTCTTCTGCCATGAGACTCCCAACAGACATCATGTAAAGTTACTTTCTGAGGAGCTGTGGGCATGGTCTATTTACCCCAGGTAAGACACAAGTGTCAAATTAAAGCATCAGTTGCACTGTCTATCTTGATGAGTCAGCAAGCTCAGTGGGCTTTCTTATGTGAGCATGGGTGAAAGGTTAACAGAGCATTGGATATCACAAAAGAGCCATATCACCCAAAACTTTCAGCCCAGAAAAATTGATGGCTTCCCAGAGTTGATAGATGAAGTCTTTCCTTTAAGCTAGCATTTCCCAAGACTATATAAAACTGGAGCAGAAGTGCATATAGCAGGAGTGGGCTAGAGGAACAGATAGGAGTGCCATTATTTATTATTATTATTATGCCCTTGTTTAATTTTTCTTTCGATGGGTACAATCTGGAGTTATCTTGGAAGACAGACTCTTAATCAAGAAAATGACCCAATCAGATTGGACTATAGGCAAGTCTGTAGAATGCTTTTTTTTTTTTTTTTTTTTTTTGACTAGTGATTGATGTGGGAGGGCCAAGTATATTGTGGGTTGTGCCTAAACTGGGCAAGTAGTCCTGGTGTATTTAAGAAAGCAGGCTGAGCAATCCATGTTGATCAAGTCAGTTAACAATGCTGCTTCAATTTCTGCTTCTAGGTTACTGCATAAAGTTCCTTCCCTGAACTGCATAAAGTTCCTTCCTTTCTCAAGTTGATTTTGGTTAGTGTGTTATCACAGCAGCAGAAGTCTTACTGTGTGTTTCACATTCCAGAACAGGCTTGGCCACCCCCTCCCTTTCTCTCTTCCTCTCCCTTTCTCTCTCTGAAGCTTTCAACACCTTTTCTCTCACATGACTATTTATAAACATCATGTTTCTCTTCTTTCCTCTCCTTCCTCCCCTCCATCTTCTTTCTTGATGCAGCCACTGTGATTTACAGCTTGCTTGCCTCGGTTTCTTTCTGTTCTTCTAAATTCTAATACAATTGTCCATAATCTAAACAAATGAACAAACAGAAAAGAAGCAAACAAAAGGTTTGTTTTTGTTTTTCCTGGAATAGAATAATGCTCACTGATCTAGCCTGTGTGTTCCCCTCCCTCCATATTTCTGTGTGTGTGGACAGTTCCACAGTGGAAGGACGGGTAATCATATACAACTTTCAGATCAGTTCCCAACTACTTGCAAGATTCAAGTTGCATGGCTTTGGTATACTGGCTTCTGGTAAAAACTCCTCTCACACGAGATATTATCAGACTATGTTAGAGATATTTTGAATTAGAATCTCTGGATCGGGAATATACTTTCCACATATGTGTAAAATATAACTATACATGTATACATAAGCATGAGTGACATTTTAATAACAAATAAATAAAAACTATTTCCTATACTTCATTTATTTGGACATTTGGTCTCCAGTGATGGGTACTGTACAGTTTTACAGAACATTTAGGAGTTGGAGATTTGTAGGAGGAAGTATATCACTGAGAGAGCTTTGAGATTTTACAGTCTGGCCCCAATTTATGCTCACTATATCTGCTTCCTGTATGTGAATGCAACATGATGGGCTATTTTCCTACTCCTGCCAATATGTCTCCTCTGTCTGTTTCCAAGTCTTTACCACCTAGATGTCTAGCATTGCAGGCCAAAATAAATCATTTTGTCTTCTGCATTACAATTTTTTCAGGGTATTTTATCACAAGAACAGTGACTAAATGTAATAGGCAATTTTAATGCAAACAAAATATTTTAACCTAATACAGTAAAGCAAGTACAACCCCTACTACCCATTAAACTAGAATCAATGACACCAGAAAATATAATATTCAAATATTTTTTATCTTATTCACTCTACTTCATATCTTGATTTCAGTGATTATTTATATAATATATACATATATACATACATGTACATATGCATGTGTTGTATCTAAAACAACAAACAAATACCACATTGGTAAACAATGAACTCTCCTGTCCTCTACTATACACTTTGTCTAGCACACACTTGTTTCAGAGAGCTGACAGATGGAACGAAGTCTCTTTTTATTCAGTGTTCTTTACTTTCTTCTGTCAATGTGGGGTTTTCCAATCCATTTTCATGGCTCTTGAAATGAATTTTATATTACATTTTCTGAAAATTGAAGCTTGTAAATTTTAATGTCTCTGTTTTATTCCTCAGTACCATAAAAGCATGAACAAAGAAGATGCATGTACTGTTAAACACAATTTTAAATTAATAATTCTGCAAAATATACAACTTAACATGGATACCAGAGGGTGTTATTTCCTAAAAATCTCCATCAGCAGAGACTTCAGATGTGAGTAGTACTATTTAAACATTGACTTTAAAGATACCAGGTGTTTTCTCCTTATACAAGCAACCAGTTTCTCTACTTCCTTTGCCCCTCTGTCCATGCTAGCTACTTATTTTACTGAGTTATGAATGCTTAAGTGAATACTTGTTCTCTATTGTAAACTAACCAACTTTCATACTTTAAATTTATACAGATTATATAATACAATCTTAGCTTCCAACGCACAGCTCTATTTTAACAAAGATATTCCTATTTCTATTGATTTGTAGTTTCTTTTCCATTATTCATCATATGTAAAGTATGGAAATTGTCAATGAATGACTCAGAAAATTGTTTGAAAGTACAGTGACAATTCTATCTTTTTCTTTCTTTAAAGGGGTGTTTCATTATATTGTTCAGCAGAAGGTACAGAATGGTATTCATTTTTATTTATGGATTCTGGCTCTGCTTCATCTGTGACTTTTCCACCATTTTCCAATGTCTTGCTATCTTTTCTTTTATATTTTTTCTTGATGGCATAAATTAATACAACATATAAAATAAGTGCTGAAGCTTTTAACAATGAGTTCAAACCCAAGTAGATTGTTCTAGGAAAAAAAAGAGACAAATATTATTTTATATTATGTGATATACTTTTTAGTATTTATCTCTAGTATGCAGATGATAAAGTCAAAACAGTTAAATTATCTATAAAAACATTAAATTATAAAAGCAGAAAACAAGAATTTCTAGGTATTTTGTCCATTGAGCCATAAAGAGTTTGAGATTATTTCTAAAGAGTTGCCATCATATCCCACTCAATGAAAGAAGAATGTACCAAGAAAAACATTAGGGTTTTACAGTCCAGATAACTGGAGTCACTGAGACTGAGGTATAGCACAGAACTGTAGAAACTCATCTTCCCATTTGTGCCCTATACCACAACCCTAAAGGACTATAGTGGTCTTTATGTATAATTCTCAAGGGTGGAAAAAACAGAAATCACTCAAAAAGGAAGAAAAAAAAAAACAATAACCATGGTCTGCACAGAATAGTCATCAAATTCAGTCATTTATATGTCAGCATGTTGCAATTATTAAAATGGATACATGATACTAGCAACAACCTACCACACACCACAGCACCAACTTCATCATGACACCAGGCTCACCATGGCAAAAACACTACTATGACACCAATACCACCATGACATCAATACCACCATGGTACCAACTCCACCATGACATCAATATATTAGCAATGATTTACAGCAACAAGAACTCTTGTTGGTGGTAACATGGTTTTTTAAAAAATAGCCTGATAATGTCTTAAAACTATTATAAAGGAGGTATACTGTCTTCAAATATGCACCATTTTATAACTATTAGCACTGGATGACAGCCTCTGTGGTTCTGCCTCTTTGTAGTGTTACTTTTGGGGGGACCTCAATGGATCTAGAAACTTCCTTGTGACTATATCATTAGATCCAGTTTCTTCTCCCAATCTATATTTTGTCTTTAGGTGTTGCCTAAAATAATTTTTGTTATACAAAGTTTTAAAAATAATTTAACATTTTCTGTTAAA
Organism: Phyllotis vaccarum; assembly: GCA_033318265.1. Taxonomy (NCBI): domain Eukaryota; kingdom Metazoa; phylum Chordata; class Mammalia; order Rodentia; family Cricetidae; genus Phyllotis; species Phyllotis vaccarum. The sequence continues at coordinate 75,599,938 of JARWLC010000011.1, forward strand.
ATTTTGAGTGTTTGAGACATTATATAAATATACTCATACATCCCAAAGAGTTTCTTTTAATCTACTTTGAGTAATACCTGTTTTATAGTTAATCAACATTTGAACTTACAATGAATTATTTTCTAAGAAAAGTCGTTTCAATTTGTTCTTCCAAATTACCATTAAGTTGTCTTTTCTCCCCCTTCTCTCATTCCATAACCTACTTTACATTCTACTTCATAAGGCAGAGCCAATGATGCTTGGAGTATGAGCAGGGTATTTGAAGATAAAACCATAATTGAGCAAAAATATATCTATTTTGCATCAAGATTCATAATGTTGGACAAGTTATTTATTACCTTTGAACCTTTCTATATTTGTGTTTAAGGTAAAAATACAAACATCAATTTACTATTGTTTCTACTGGCATTAAAATGTGATTGCTTGATACAATACTGAGTATGTTATAATATATAATAATTAATGATGGCATTAATTGTTAATTATTATTGTATTAAAATGATATATGGGGCTAAAGAGATTGCTCTGACTACTCCTGCAGAGAGCTTGGATTCTGTCCCCAGTACTCATGTGCTGGCTCACAAATATCTATAAATCCTGTTCTAGAGAGCCTGACATCATGTGAGCTCTGCTGGTACCACACCCATGTGCTGTACAAATATACATGTAGGTAAAATCACCTTACACATGAAAACAACTTAAAAGAAGAAATGACACCACTTAGCAATTATCATAGTCCAAAGACTTAATTGATGAATGAAGCATATGTATGATAACTCACCCAAACAAAGTAGAGTTATATATCCTACAGGCCCCTCGTGCTCCACAGCTAGTGACAGACCACTTCAAACATGTTTTGTCAATTAATGCCCCATAATAAACTGGAGCTAGAATTCCTCCTACAACATGAGAGGAAAAGCTGTTAACCCAAGACTCGCACTTTAAATGTAGCTAGGAAGTATATCACATTGATATATTATGAAAAAAAGTAACAGTTGAAAACTTTCTAGAACAAGTCCATTGCTACTGCTTTAATATATGCAAGAATTAATATTAGTAGATTTCACAAAAGAGCAAACCATAAAGTATGATCATAAACATCTTTTGTCTATCTCTACCTTCCCAATGCACTAAGGAAAAACATTCTGCAGGCCCGTAAACACTGTTATTATAACAGAATTTAGCTGGTTAGTGAAAAGGAGAGTGTGTAATAAGAGGTTTTTGGCTTGTTTAGTTTTTTGGTTTAGACTTGTTTATTTGAGCTAGTAATCTTAAAGTCTTAAAGAAATGTATAGATGCTTATATTATTTTTATGTTGTTTGGCCTATGGCTTAGGAATATTGTTATTTTTTATTTTAATTTAAATTATTTTTATTACTTTGTTTTGTTATGTGGCTCATGGCTTATTTGCGTTAGACTTTGTTTTTTGTTTTGTTGAGGGGTGGAGTCATGTCTCCCTTAACTCTGCCCTCCTTCTCTTACCTGTGCTCTGATTCCTACACCTACTTCTATGGTGGCTGCCATGGTCAAAACAGTCTTTTATTCACAGCATATAAGCACCTCATATCAAGAGCATTGTTAGTAAAATGTAAGCACATGTCAAATTTTTTTTATCAGAATGATTTGGAATAATAGGAGTAGAATTTTAACTTTATGACTAGTGGAAATAGCATTTATCAAAATCCTATAAAGGAAAGAGCTTACTCAGCTGTTTTTTGGGTTTTTTGTTTGTTTGTTTGTTTGTTTGTTTGTTTGTTTGTTTGTTTGTTTGTAGAAAACAAAAAGGCTGAAGAGCTGGGGCCTGGAGCGATGGGTCAATGGTTTAGAGCACTTACTGCTCTTTAAAGCATCAGTGTTCAGTTCCCAGCATCTACATCAAGGAAGTCACTGTAGTTCCAGTTTCATGGGACCTTAATCTCTCTTCTGGACCCCATGTGCATTGCATACAAGCAGTGCACATACAGAAAAGCATGCACTGCACGCACACTTACACATAATCAAAACTATGGAAAAAAACAAATAAAACAGAAAATATTAAAGGTATAAAGAGAAAGCTAAAAATGGAATACTTATACCAGGACTCTCTGCCCAGAGAAGTAGAGCCCAACATCACGGAACACCTGTCACCTGCCATGGAATGATTTAATGACCTAGAATTTTCTTTCCACTTATTTTGTTCATATTTAAATATCTTCTGAAGTGCCCTGAGCAGTTCAACTTAGGGCCCTTGTGGGTAAATTTTGGTTTTGTTTCTTCTGATTGCAAAACTTCAAAAGATGCCCTAACCTAATTTTGTTGTGGTATGACAAAATACAGTACATGGTTTCTCCAGAGTACATGTATAGTATACAGTTGCAATGATTTCTCACTCATATTTTAATTAGTTCTGAGACTGACTGTTTTTATATTGGCCCCAGGTGGGAGGGACATATTTCTAGAGGTCCCATTCAGGAGCTATTTTGGTTCTCTTTAAGAATTTTGATGAACAAATCTCAAATTTTGTTAAGTAAGAAAGTGAATCACACATGGCAATTTTACTGATTTCAATTTTTTAAGTGACTGTTATAATCTTTCTTATAGATTTTATTTTTAACTAATTTTTATGTTCATTTCTGTGCATGCTTGTAAGTGCAGTGTCACAAAGCCCAGAGAAGGGCATCTATTCCATAGAATTTAAGTTACAGGCAAGCCACTTAGTATGATGATAGCAACTGAATTCTGAACTCTCTAAAATCAGTACTTGCTATCAGCTGCTGAACAAGCTGTCACTTTGGCTCCTATTCCCACTTTTAACATAGCAAGTAGTTAGCAAAGGCCTAGTAACAGAGGCCAATGTAATAAAAAAAAAAAAAAAAGAAAAGAAAAAAAACTGATCTGAGAAAACAGATTAGAAGTTATGGTCTTGGTCATTATTCTAATTTATTATTTTCTAGGAACTTAACCAAGTAACTTATTCAGTTCAGTATACTGTAGAGATGCTTCAAAGTGTTCAGTTATATTGTCCTGAAAACAGTTGACTGTGAATTAAAAGTGTAGTGTTTAGTGTACATTTTCCTTATAGAGACCTTCAGGTCTGATGAAGCTCCTAATTGTGTTGGCAAGTGCCCTTTTATTTATGTTTAAAGGATCTCTTTTATTTTTTAAGTCTCTCCTTGGCCTATATGGGAGCTAATCACACAGAAGTTAGGTTTTTGAGGCAGTTAGGAGTGAGAGTTTCATTTGAGTTTGAAGGTGGGAGGCTGCTAGGATATATAGAAGCTTTGAGCTTGGAGATACACAGAGAACCCCTGAGAGGCCCTCCCACCCACTGCCACCTAATTTCCCACTTATAATTCTTCCCCCACCCCTTTAAGGAACCAAGGTGATGTCTCCTACACAAATCTTGAACAATTTCTCTCCACTATCATCAGCCAGGGTTGTTTCTTTTCCTCATCTGCAAAGGTCCAGAGTATAGACTCCTTGCTGACCTCTAAATTTATCTTTGAGCAGGTGGTTGCCTCTAATTAGCTCTCTGCTCCATCCTTAAGTGATGGATTTTATATATATATATAAACACCAGATGGGGGAAACCAGGCCATCAGCCTCAGTTTTTATTCTGCATTGACTCAAATTGACCAACTTCCCAACACTCTCAAGTTACATGAGGCATCACCTACAAATGCCATTTGTGGAGATGGCCCTGAAAAAAAAGCACTTCCCAGTGCCATGGAAAGGACTCTGGAATCTCCAGTCTCTGTGATAACATCTCACAGACAGGATGAATCTTTGGTCTAGCCTCAACTTTGCAGCTGTTTCATCAAATTATCTTCCGGGTCACTTGGGGTTCTCTATCTCTCACTACTTTTATTTACTAGAAAGAGAATGGATTTTTAAATCTTTATCTTTCCTTAGAACTGGAACTTACTTATGTTCAGTTTTTAAGCTTGGAATGAATATTTAATAGCTTAATTTGACATGTTTACCATACCTAGTGCACGTATAACCAGTGCATGGAAACCCATTGCAAGTGATTTCAATTCAGGTTGGACAATCCTGTAATAAGATAAAAGCACAGAAACAGTTAAATTTTACCTTGAAATGCTTGTTAATGTTATTTTTCTTTATGGGTGGATAAGAAAAGAAAAAAACTCAAGGAAATAATCCAGTGTTATAAAGGTATCATTCAGAGCTCCATGGGAGGCAAACATCTCAGCAGCAAGGATTATTCTAATTCATTGATTCTCCATGCTGTGATTTCAAGAGAGTACAGCACATGTTCTACTTACTTAAAAAAAAAAAATATGGAGACTCTGTAGCCCAGGTTGGCCATGAACTCACAACAACCCTCCTGCTTCAACCTCCTAAAGTGCTGAGTTTAGAGATGTGAGTAATCAAACCCGGCTACATGTTAAAGTTTTATTCTGTAAAAATGCTATGAGAATATCCGTGATAAGGTTTATTATGTCTACAAGTCATTGATTTTCTATGACTCATTCAGCCCAGACCCTGGGAAAAGACCAAATGCTTACATCTATATATAGTTCTCAGTATATATTCTGCTTTCTTATTTCTATTTTTGATATTAACAGAGAAATCTACTAATATGGAATACAAGTTATGTAATATAACCCAAAGAGACAAGAAATTATTTATGTATTCTGGACTATTTTGTATATAGATGTTATGTTAAAGGCCGTGAACATGTTATCATCATGTTCAGTAATGCACTCATTTGGGACTGGAAAAGTGCATGACGTTAAGAGTCCGTATTGTCTCTGTGGAGGACCAGCTTTCAGTTCCCAGAATACTGGTAGCTCACAACCACTTGTGATTTTAGCTGCAGGGCACAGCACATCCTCTTCTAGTATTTTTAGGCACCTGCACTCACATAAATATGCCTATATACAGAAACACACATATGCTTAAGCAAAATATAAAATCAATCTTTTAAAAGGTATTTATAAAAATAAGCACATTCTCGTATCTATAAAGCCATTCCCATAATTCTAGCTTTATGTGTTAGGTGAGTTGATGCTGCTCCTACTTCTGTTAAAATCTAATGCATTAGGAGAATGAAATTATTTGGAATGGTGGGTGGACTGAATGTAACTCCTGTATAAATATTGTTACTGAAATACTGAATCAATGATATATTTTCAGTTGCCTTAAACTACTTGACGCTTATTTATTCAGAAAACTAGTAAATATATCATTCATTCAAGTGGAAGAAGCCATTTAACTTCTCTTGCCTACATTTCATTATTTGCTAGGTGATAACAATTCTTCGCATCATGTGTTGCAAATATCCAACATGTATTAGCACTTTGAACCTCAATTTTGGTTTTTTGGCATGTGACTGACCTTTAACCCTTTTAGGAAATATGTCACTTGCTAAGGTTTTAAAACCATAGTCCAAAAATCTGCTTGCTCTCTCATAATCCCAGGGATTATAGAAGCTAAAATAGGAAGATCACTTGAGCAGTAGGGTGCATGACAAGCCAGGGCAACATAGTGAAATGCCATCCAGAAAATAAAGGAGTAGATGAATAAATGAAGTCAAGAAAGCTTTTACAACTAAACAGAGAAACATTAAGCATAGTATAATAAAAATGTAAAGCATCATTTATATATTATATTAAGATAGAAAGCAAAATGTAGAAAAGTTGACTGAGGACAGTGGCCCAGTGTTAAATCAGCAGGGGCACACTGCATTCAAAGGACAGCAAACCTTGCTTACAATTCAAGGAGATAGTTTTTGGGTTTTATTGTGTTTTGTTTACTTTTTTAAAAGTGAAATGAAAGAAGTCAGCAGGAAGGCGAACTTGCCTCGTTCACTGAAAAGTCTTTTTCAAATGTCAGATTTGTTAAGTGGTTTGGTGAATGGAGGGATGTTATTTTATTTCTGCTTGTGTCTTCAGACCTTAGTTTTCCAGATATTTGAAGAATGGACTTAGCTTATCTACCAGAAACACATGCACTTCATCCCTGGAGGAGGCTTAGCTTATAGAAAATGGAAAGAACTTTGCTGGCCAGATTAATATTTGCCTGAAAGTGAACTAGACTCTCCAACAATTTATTGAGAATGGAAGCTGTGTGATGCTCTATATAGAGCCACACACTCTCCCACATTCACATACATGAATAGACACACCTAGTCACAAGTTTGCACTCTAGTTGCATACACACTTGCTGTTGTACTTGTTTGTATAAACTCTCTCTCTCTCTCTCTCTCTCTCTCTCTCTCTCTCTCTCTCTCTCTCTCTCTCTCACACACACACACACACACACACACACACACACACACACAAGCACACAAGCACACACACACAAGCACACAAGCACATTATAATTTAAGGCCTCTATCATTAAGTGTAATTCCTATCTCACTTCTCATATGGATCACCTAAGTATAGTGTGAATGCCTCAGAACAACAAAAAAAGAATCCCAAAAAGCTAGATGTATTTCTAAATAATGTAATTACTGAGCAATACCTGCTTGATAGAATAAATTACATCTTATTTGGTTCTCTGCTGTTCTCTTTCCTGACAACTGGACAACTTTTAATTGAGATATGAGAACCCTAATTTGACAGGCAGCTCAGGAGGGTGATTCCATTCTTTCTGTTTGTGAAAGATAAAGTTCTCTTTATTTTCTGGCTGATCCATATCACTAAATCTAAGTGTAAAAATGATGAAACAGCTCTTTCTTGAGTATTTGAGATTAATAATTTTATTCATCAAACGTCTATGAGTTTTGAGGAGATGCTGTGCAACATAGCGAATCTTTGGTAAATAAAAAATGCTTTCCTTCTAAATATACTACATAGGTGGGTTGATTCTGTAGAACAGATTGATGTGATACAGGGTCAGAATGTAATTTAAACACCTGTAGATGCTATTTAAGTCTTTAGCCTAATTTCAACAAGAATTAAAACCTCTTTTCTTCTTTCTTATGACCTTTAAGTAATCTTAATCAACACGTAGTTTAAAAGTATAAGTAGATGTTAATCCAGGTCACCATACTTACATAAATAGATTTTAAAGATCTACACACAAACTGTACATGTGTTTAGTTTTGGGTGTGACTGGGTGATAAACTTGGCCAATGGAGATTGTGTTGCATTCTCTCCTCCCAGTTTTCCCATTGACCTTGTCCCACATTCTTTTCAACACTACCTGCCAATCAACTTCAGCTTTTTCCATGCCAAGGTTTAAAACCTGGAACTATTTCTCTCCTAAAGCCTTCATCTGGCCACTTTTTTAGATCATGCAAGCAAACTAAACTTTTTTTTTCGTCTTCATGGCAATACTTTCCTTATTATGCTAGGATTATTTAGAATTCTGTGCTTGTTGTCAGTGATTGCCATTGCTGTTGTACTCTAGGATATATGACCACAAAAGCTTATCTATTAATTTACATTGCAATAGTCTTCAAGCATAGTATCTTACATAAAAATTTGTCTAAAATGTGAATAAATCAACCCTTTTCACATATTTTTATTCTGTCTAGAAGCTATTAAGAAGACTGGGTCAAAGGTTATTCTGTAGGTGAATTAAAACTTTTGAAATATTATTTTACAATTTTTAAATAAAATAATTTATTTATGTGTATATCTCTCTGTGTGTCCCAGGTATGTCTGAGTGTCTTTGGAACCCAGAAGATGGTGTCAGAGCCCATGGAGTTGGAGTTACAGGTAGTTGTGAACTACTTGAGGTAGACGCTGAGACCTAAAATAAGGTTCTCTAAAAGGGCAACAGGTGTTTTTAATTGATAAACCATCTTTCCATCCTGAAAATGTTATGATTGACCGAAGTTTAAGCTTATCAGATTTCCTAAATGTTTCTTTCATTAAGATAAGGATCTAAGTTTGGGTCCATAGAACTCATCTACATTACCGTCTGTGATCAGAGAGGTGATCAGCAGGTTTTTGAAAGTTCAGAGGCAGCTGGCCTTATCTCCATGGTGTGTGTGGATTTATACTTGAAAATAACCACACAGCCGTGTGTAGGAGGATTATGTTGTTCCATTGTAAATAATTGTCCTACCCACTGGTTTAATAAAAGTGTTGATTGGCCAAAGGCAGACAGGAAGCGTGGATGGGGCTACCAGACTAAGAAGACTCTAGGAACAGGCAGAACAGAGCAGAATGCCAGAGAGAAGCCAGAAGAAACAGAGGACAACTATACTGCTCTGAGAAAAGGTACGGAACCACATGGCTTAACAGGATAAGAGTCATGGGTTAGATTAAGGGTAAAGAGCTAGCAAGTTATATGCCTGGGCCCTAGGCCTATCAGTCTAAAATTAATGTAAGCATCTGTATGTCTCTGACGGTCTGTGGGTCTGTGGGTCCCAACCTTGAGGCTAGGCTTGAAAGTCCGGGACAGAAACCTCATACTGTAGGTGTGAACAGAAGGTACTTGCAGACTGATGCCAGATATATTTATCTGAGCTATAAATGGGTACCCACACACGTACTTGCACCCACATGTGCATCCCACACAGAAATGCACACACATGTTCAAAAATGCAAAGAATACTCACTTCATCATAATCAACATAAAAGAAGTAGCTCCCATTGCAACAAAAAAAGAATTCATGACTTGAAAAGATATATAAAAGTAATATTTGGTTTTGCAGTTGTCTCTTGGGCATTCACCCAAACGGGCTGAGGAATTGCTATTCTGGGAAGCAGATACCGCTCTGATACAACTGCAGTCATAGAATACCTAAAAGACAGATTTGAAATATTACAGAATGTGTTTGCAAAACAGGAAAGTGCAATAAAGCTGTCCCAGCATATTTTTTAAAGTTTCTTTCATTCTTGAAAAACATGCTCATAGTTTAAAAACATAGTTGTATGGTGCCTGAAAGACAATACGGTTCTCTGTATTTATTTATGGGCAAGAAAATTTAACTTGCTCATAATAATTTCATCTACAATGTCAAAGTTATAAAAGAATTGAAAAAAATTGAATTTGAAACTGTTCAGAATTTCTTTTTTTCTGGCCATTTCTTTTCCATAGTTGTCTTTCTGTCACTTTTGTTTTCTGTGTAGCATTTACTTACTTCATTGAAAACTTCCTGCTGTGTGTCAGCCACATCACTTGTGGAAGGGTTGCCCATACACTAAAGGCATTTGGCAGTTTCATGGGGTCAAACTGTGAGATAAAAACCACTTACACAAATGGGTTGAGCCATGTAATGTGCATGGGAAGCAAGAATCATGCCAAATATGGCAGAGCATGTTTATGATTCCGGCATTTAAGAAGCTGAGGAAGAGGAGGAAGAGGATAATGTGTACAAGAACAGCCCCAGCTACACACCAAGATCCTGTTTCAGAAACATAAAATCATAATGGTGTTATATCCAATGTTTGTATTAGGGAAAGGTGAAAGGATATTATTTCTCATCTTTCTGAGATTTTAAATATATTAACAGTAAGTGCAACACCATAAATGATTTTCATGCTTGGGAGTCAGCAGGTGACTTGAGGATAACTTGTAGTTGATAGGGAAAGAAATTTTTGAATGAAAAAACAAAGGTGTATGGTGTGGGATACGTTAGACACATGTCAAAACAATACTAGATTATATGGATAAAAGTGTTAGCCTTGGGGAATTCAGGATTTACAGGTGAAAATTGGACAGTCAGGTGAGCACAAAGTCGGTGCTGTTTCTAAGAAAGTCAAAAGGGAAGAGAGCCCAGATTTATAAAAATCTGTAGAACATTGTATATCTTGTGTGGGTTGATTTAAGATTCCTCATTAACATCTGATGATTAAATAATTCTCAGTGATGACAGATGTTTGAGTCAAAAATATATCCAGGCTCCAGAAGACAATATTCTGACTCTTGGAAAGGAAACATTGAAAGCAAAATAATCTTATGTTACAATTCAAGGAACAGAAAAATCTGATGGTGCTGCAAGCAAGATTTCATGTGGAGATTTGTTAATCTCCCAACGTTCACAATATCAGATTATATAAGAACCTAGAAAGATCATATAAGTAAATGTGAGATCTAACGTGCTTTTATGAGCAAGGAAAGGTGAGATAATAAAAACCGATACTCACTGTACTATTAGGGTTCTTATCACCGCTAGAAGATTTGCATCCTGCCAGACAAGGTGAAATGTAATTCACTCCATTCTTCCCACACACGGGTTCCCATTGATTTTTATCACAACTGCAGTCTGAATTGCAATACAAAAGTGGTACATCTATGTGAGAGTCCACCGGGTTCATTCTGGAGATATATGATGAGAGACATGTCAGAGAGAGACAGAGATGGAGCAGAGGTAGGAAAAAGTAAAGCAATTTGGAAGAAAAGGAAGGGGGAAGAGGGGAGGGAATAAGGAAGTCAGTGCAGAGGAGAGGAAAATAGGGTGAGGGTGATGGAAGAGAGTGGAGAGAGGACATGCATAGTGAGTCTGATAATTCCTACCCAAGAAAGAACTGATGGTCTCTGTGTGTGTGTTACTGCTGTGTAAGCCTATTTAAGCTGCTAAACTGCACAGGAGACTCCAGCCCCTGACCTTAGGGCAGCTAAAGTGCCAGGAATACTTTTCATTATGTAGTAACAGTGGGAAAACAAAGGTACAATTACCCTTGAAGTATCCATATGGCTAACTTTAATAGGGACAGAAGCATTGCCAGTTCATAGAGCATGAAAATCCAGTTCAGTGTGAGAAACTTATTTCTTATATAGGTACCTGATAAAATGAGCTTTAGATCGCTGTGGTTTGTCCTTCTATAAGCTGTGAATATGTGTTTCTCTCATTTATTGATAATAAAGTCAATTTTATTATACTGTATATATATATATGTCTACTCTTATTATGTTTGTTCAGTTCATTTAAAAATTAAATGTTCAATTAAAAACACAGATTATTCTAGACATACAAAAATATATCTCAATTATATTGGTAATCTTTAAACACTTCAAAGACCAACAAAATATGGCACTTAAAATATTTTATAAATTTAGACTTTTCTCTAAGATGAGACACATCTGTTCCTTTCTATACCAACTACTTCAAAGAAGAGAATGAGCATCAAAGAAATTCTTTATGGAATTTGCTTTCAATGTAGCAAGGCTAGACATTTGGTGAAGAAACCACTCTTGCCTGGCTTCTTGACAGTGTGCTGAATAAACTGTACATGAAAGACCTACAGGAAAATGACTTCTAAACTCTGCTAAAACAAAGCAGTACGGTCCATCATATTTTTGCTTCACAGAAAAAAAAAAACTGTCAGACATTCAGCAAGACACACAGGGGAAAATGACTGATGATCTTTGACAATATAGGCAGGACAGTCCATCAAAATTCTTGCTTCAATAAGTCTTCTAGATACTATAGGCCTGCAGACCAAAGATGGATGCCCCAATGTTACAGAAGAAATTTGGGTTACTGTCCAGACAGCCAGATGTTTTTATAATTTTTATAGTTTTGGAAGTTTCTTTCAATGCACTTACTTATTCTGACAATACATCTTTCTTTAGTCTTTTATGGAGTTGGAGATTTGATATTTATAATTGTAGTGTTTCTTAATTAAAGTAGAAAGTAAATTAGATACAAAACTTTACACTCATCAAGACAAGATAAATAAGTATTTCCCCTAATTTTGCCAAATATAAATATACTGAAAATAGTAACTAATTTTTTACTTAATAATTGTTTTATTGTATATAATTTTACTATGTTAAAGTTAAACCCTTAATTTTTGATTAGACAAAAAGGGGGGAATGCTGTGTAAATGTATTTCTGTATGCTATGAATGTGTGTTTCTCTTGTTGGTTAATAATAAAGTTCTTTTGGTCTTTAAACAGGCAGAATAGGGCTAGGTGAGAAAGCCAAATGGAGATGCAGGGAGAAGGGTGGAGACAGAAGCTGTGAGCTGCCCAAGAAGCAAGATATGAAAGAACTGGTAATCCATGGGCCATGTGGCAATACATAGATTAATAGAAATGGGTTAATTAAATATAAGAGCTAGCTAGTAATAAGCTTGAGCTATTGGTCAAATCTCTAACAGAACAATTCAGAAGGATACAGTCCACCAAAGTGGGGAAGGGAAGATGTTAGAGGCAGGAAGTAGCTGATCGAATATTACATGCAATCAGGAACTGGAGACAAATATTTCTGCTCAGATACCATTCCCCTCTGGGTGATTATTTTAAAACTGCTACAGGATGGGGTGGGATAGAGAAACTTTATACTAGAAAAAGTTTGCACAGCCATGGTTGTAAAAGTTACCTAAATCTATATTCAAGATGTGTCCAAAATGCAGTGGGGATGAGTAGGAGTTTTGGAGTCTAAAACTCCAAATTTGAGTCCATACGAGCCAGTAAGTTATGTCCAGACATTGCTAGCTGTGTAACCTATATATCTCTAGAAGGGGGGCAAAGTTAAGTATCCATGACACATTGTAAACACTTTAAAAGTAGTATGATTACCACCACCCAGTTTTTCTTTAAAAGAGAAATAAAAACTGATTTTGTGAGATCTAAAAAAGTTATTGTTTGGGGAATTTATAAATTTTAATTTTTATGCACTTTTTAACTAACTAAATTCTTACTTACTAAATTCTAAGTTTAGTGGAAACTACTTTCAGCCACATTTTTCTAACACAGTCTTCTAATTGAAGTCAATACATCATTCTATTGATAAAATGATATATACAAACCCATCATAGGTCAAGGTCAGGCCAGCAAATGGTTTGTTTTCACAGATTAGAGGAAAATTTAATACTTGAAATGCACATGATACTGAAGATGTAAAAAATGCAAACTTGGCAATTCCAAGCAGGCTAAATTTAAATTTTTTAATGATATATCCTCCTAAAAACATCCCAGCTGCCATAGTAGGTATGGTTATAGCTCCTGTAAATAAGAGAAAAAAATGTTGTCATTATAGAAGTAAAGCTTATTTGTTTTTTATGTATAAAATAGTTTGTCTGCAAACCCCTTAATTTTGTTACTTCTTAAGTAGAAAGGAATGGCCAGAATAGACATGGAAGAACTATGTGGAAAAATTAAAGGTAATGTTTTTCTGTGAAAAATGAGGACCTCAATTCTTGGTAACAAAAGTAAATGTGCTCAGATAAGTAAATTTTATGAGGGACGCTCCACCCTAGAAATCAATAATGACAATATATTTAAACTTTGCCATCTATTTTTCTTTTTAAAAAATAGTGGAATTATTTTATTATTTATGTGCATGAATGTGTGTGTGTATGCATGGGTGGGGTGAATGTGGATACAGAGAACTCTAGTTTCCCAAACTCCAAAAAGCAGTCCAAATATCCAGAAATAAGTTCAGCCTAAACTGTAGGATAATTTCTAGTGATTACATAATAGCCAGCATTTCTCAGAAACTTGTAAAACTGGTTTTCCTCTACTAAGAGGGGTCATTTCTCTTACCACTGGCAGAATGGCCGGCTACCTGTGGTACCTATCAGAACACCAAAGCTCATATTAACTTCCAGGTTGCCTTAGAATTACAACTACCTGTTATACATTTCAAAGCCCATGCCCTAATTCATGCTTCCCTCCCGCCACCCCAGTTCTAAGCTTCCTCTAACTAGTTCTGCCCTCCCAAGCTACTCATGCTCCTTTCTGATATATTCTTAACCCTCTTCTCTCTCACTATGTTTTTTTTCTATTTTTTATCTCTAGCACATTTGCCTCTCCATAGATAGCCTGGCCAAGTTTATTCAGCTGTCCCTGTTCAGTCTACTTCTTCTTTCCTGCTCTGAACAATTCCAGAGTTGTTCTCTGATTGTTTTCCCATATCTTTGATTAAAACTTTCTGCTTAACTGTTCCATATAGCAGTCATGCCATCAATTTATTCATAATCTATGAAGCAAACTATGAAACAGTCTACCTTACCTAGTGCAAAGTTGGCCTCGGATGCTGACTGGCCAAACTGTTGTTCTACAAACTTGAAAATGTAAGTAAAGGAGCCAATAAAGCTGCTGATTTGTAACAATGTCAGTGCCAAGAATATAACATATAGGTGGTTGGTAAGGATGCTTCTCAGAGACCATAGAAAACCTTGAAATAATAATAGTGAATTAAAAACATTGTAATACAACTTAAACATTCTTTATATCCTAATCCATTTATTATACATGTAATTTGAAATTATAAATACATAAAACATGAGAGTTCTCTTAAATCTCACTCTAAGTAGATCTATGAATGCATTTTTCAATGATTTCCATATTTATATAATTTATTTGTTTAAAATTTTGTCAAAATTAATATTTTGTCTCTTCTGTTCTATGATTTGCTGTGTTCAATGGATACTTGACAGTTTTTCACACTCTTAGTCTTTCTTACCTATCAATCCATTTATCTGTTCATTCAATAAATATTTGACTTTAAATTGGATACCAGGAGATATTCTGTACTATGAATCCTGCATGTGAAGGTTACTATTTATTAGCATGTAATAACACTTAACATGTAATTTTTATACAACAATGAAGCAATTTGTTAAACCAAATTTGTGGCACTAATATTTAAAAATTGTAAGCATGAATTTAAGATACAAATTCCAACCCTTTGTTTCCTGGAGTGAAGATGTTCAATAAGAAACTCCCCCAGAAAATATGGTGGTATTAAAGCCACTTGCCATAGGATAAAAAAACAAGAAGGACAGGATGATAAGAAGTCCCAGGTCCCATGAACATAGGAACACTAAGAAATTCATCTCTTCTGTTCATGAGTTAGGTTTGAGTCATGTGCACTCTCATATATGTGCACCCCACAGAACTGTGACTGTTGTCTTCTCTGTGTTCTATAAGCTGGAGGAGGCCAATGAGTGAGTGTTATTCTCTATTCCTTTCTGCATTATTCCTTAGAGGAAATGTCTCTCACTGAAGCTGGATCTACAATAATGTCCCAGGAGCCCAAGCAATTATCTTGATACTACCCTGTCCCCTCTACAATGGACTTAGAGGCACACCTAGTCACACATGGGTCTTTATATAGATGCTGGAGGTTCTAGCTCAGGATATTATACTTGCACAGCAAAGCTTTTGTGAATTGAGCCATATCCCTAACCTTCTTTTCTCCATGCTAAAAGCCACAAATATAATCTATTAAATCTGGACACAATCAGGAACTTGGTGGTTCGAATGAGAATGAGTGTTGCACAAATAAATGAGACTCAGGGATAATTCTCTAAGAAAGTCAGAGATATTAGAGAGAATAAACACCACAGTCAGATCTTACCCAGCTGTCTTCCAGCTTCCTCAGCCTGGCTTCCCTTGGCTTCCTCTTCCTCTATGCCTGCCTTAAGCTTTAAATACTCTCTTGGTAAGTTAAGGTGTGGCCCCACCAGTGCCTGTTTGGAAGCCTGGAATTGGTCCCTAATCTAAAATGATCTCAACTCAGTTGGGATTAAGAGTGTAGATCACCACTTCCAAGACACTTCCTGTGCTGGAATTAAAGGTGTGAATCACCACTCTCTGATTTTCCTAGACTGACTGTGGTTAGATCTCCAGAACTGCTGGAGCTTTTATTAAATTCCCACATATACTGTAGGTAGATTCCCTCTGATATCTCTGAAACTTCTGAAGCTTTTAGTGAATCCCCACATATCCCCTTTTGTATCAAATTTAAAAAAGGTTGATAGCTAACATAAGAAAAACCATACACAGTAAGTACAATAATTATATATAATATATACAAACAATAAATGAGTAATGTCCACTCCATTAACAATTGACAATTCAAAGAAAATATTTCATTAATTATCCTATTTTAATGAGTCCAAAGGATTATACCTAATTCATTTCCTTTCTAACTAAAAGCTATTATTTTGATGTCTCTTAAACTTATAAACTTTAACTTCAAAGTTTCTTTTCTGAAACTGTCATTAGAAAATTATAACTATAATTATCTCATCTTCAACTACCCCAGAGACCCAAGAAGGAAATAATATTTACCCAAGTAACCAGGAAGTTCAGGCAACTTCCAAAAACTAGAAATGACAGATATGATACCTATCTGCCTGGACAGTCACCCAAAGTTCCTTTATAAAGTTGGGGCATCCATCTTCAGACTACAGGCCCAGAGTCTCTTTTCATCTCAGTGAGGCAGGAAATCTGCTCTGCCCATTTTGGTGTAGTTCAGTCACTTCTCTTTGTGTCCTGAAGATTGAACTCTCCCTTCAAAGTTCTTTTCAACTTTCCCTTATGGTACTTGTTGGCTATCGGTCTTGTGCCAGTATTTAGCCTTAGATGGAGTTTACCACCCATTTTGGGCTGCATTCCCAAGCAACCTGACTCCAGAAAGACCCAGGCAAGGTGCACCAGGGGCCACTACCAGCCTCACACCATCCATGGGCCATCTCTGACAGTTTTCTCTGAAAAGCAGGAACCTAAAGGACTATCTCAGCTTGTTCTGTCAAAGTTCAAAGGTCACTTTCTGAGGGAACTTGCATGTCCAGTTTAAACAGCATACTGTCAAGCAGTCAATACAGGGACAGGTTGTTGTTCAATGGTAACCATTGCCACAAAGAAAGTAGACTTCATATGGAATTTCTTCAATGTCCTTTTTTCTCTTGAAGTAGTCTGGGGCTACCAGGAGCAGACCTATCTCACTGGCCAGAAAAGTCTAAGTACTAAAAATATTTTAAATGCCATATTGTATGGATCTCTGAAGTATTTGAAGAAGACCTGTTCATCTAAAATATATTTGTTTGATCTTGAAAACATATCTAACATGACAATGTCTGAATGTAATACTCCTGACTTGCATTGCTTTCTATTCTAATTAATTGGAAATAATAACTTTCATGGACTAGCAACTTGTACTACAATGTTAGATGAACTGAATAAGTATAATACCTTAAACAAGTATAGAGATACTTGTACAAAGACACAATTAATCTCAATATACACAATTTGTATACAATATACAAAATCCCAATATAACATTTTCCCTTTGATTAAAATTCCTGTAGGAGAATGCTTAGAGAGCAAGATAGCTAGAATGCAATTAAGGTCTGGATCCACATGATCCACATGTGCCTCCTGTAATTTCTTTTCCACTAAAACCAATTCTTTCTCAGCTTCAGGTGACAATTCGCTCATACTATTTAAGTCCTTGTCACCATTTAAGGTTTTGAGCAAATTATCTAGTTCATCATTTTTGATTCCAATAGTGGGTCGTAAGTTGGCAATGTCTCCTAGTAGTCTTTGAAAATCATTAAGTGTCTTCAATCTATCTCTCATGATTTGTACCTTTTGGGGTCTAATATTTTTGTTGGCCTACATTATAGCCTAAATAATTAATGGAATCCCCTCTTTGTATTTTGTCTGGGACAACCTGTAATCCCCAAACCGGCAAAATTCTTTTCACTTCTTCAAAATTTTTTTCTAAGGTATCAATATTTGAATGGGCAACAAGATGTTGCCCATGTAATGATAAATTATAAATTGTGGGAATTTGTTACATATTTCTTCTATTGGCTTTTGTACAAAATACTGGCACAGAGTAGGGTTATTCAGCATTCTTTGAGGGAGGACCCTCCACAGGAACATCTCTACAGGGGGAGAATTATTACAAGTGGGCACTGTAAAGGCGAATTTTTCTTTGTCTTGTTCTTGTAAACGTATTGTTCAAAAAAAAAAAAAAAAAAAAAACCACAGTCTTTTCATTAAATGACTATTACAGGCCATTCTTTAGGTAACAGAGAAGGTAAAGGAATCCCAGATTGTAGAGAGCCCATTGGCTGGATGACCTTGTTTATCACCCTTAGATCTTTTGCCATTCTCCACTTTCCAGATTTCTTACTAATAACAAATACAGGAGAATTCCAAGGGCAGGTTGATTCTTCTATATGCTGAGCATTTAACTGCTTCTGTAGCAGCTGGTCTAAGGCCTGCAATTTCTATTTTGTTAGAGGCCATTGATGAACCCATATAGGTTTCTCTGTTAGCCATTTTAGAGATAGTGCCGTGGGTGTTTTTGAAAGATCAGTAGCTGTTCTGCCTTATTTCTCTACAACCTGAATGGTCTGTGACTGTTTCTCATAATATCTTCTAATGTTTCTTCCAGAACCATGTGCTAGTTTATGGCTTAATTTCTGTGTTTGGAGGAATATTAATCTGTGTGTTCCACTGTTGCAGTAAATCTCGTCCCCATAAATTTATAGCAATGTCAGACACATATGGCTTTAATATTCCTCTCTGTCCTTCTGGTCCTATACACTCAAGCCATCTTGCACTCTGTGTTACCTGGGATATCGACCCAATACCCAAAAACTGAGCATTTACCTCCTGAAGGGGCCAACTTGGATGCCATGACTCTAGTGAAATTATTGATACATCCATGCCTATTTCCAATAAGCCTTCAATAATAACATCATTTATTTGTACTTTTAATTTTGGCCTTTTTTCATTGATAGAAGTTTGCCAAAAACATTTTCTTTATAATTTTTCCTGAATTTGTTTTATTTTCTGTACATTTTCTATCATTCCCTGTAGTATGACTTTTTAAAATAAATTTTAATATTTTTAATTGTTCTGGGAAGGTGTTTCTTCCACAATGGCAGGGTAAGACTGGATTGAATTTGATATGGGGGCTTTTGAAAGCCCCCTTTGGGTGTCTCCCAAGGGCAGAAAGTTACCTTGTCTGTCCCTTGTTGATATGCATTCATTAGTCCAATGTCTTCCTTTTCCACACCTTCTGCATATTCCAGAAGGGAGGGGTGTTCTCTTGGGATTATTCCTACCAAAAGCATTGTTCCTGGGAATGTCTTGTTTCTAGTCTCTTTTTATGTGACCTTCCTTTCCACAATTATAACATTTGACATTTTGATTTTTTCTTATACCTCTTGAAATAAGCTCTACTACCCAGTTATCATCACTGTCATAAGGCTCTAGATTAATTGTCTCATAAATCCAATCCTCCAAAGGTGCTGACTTTGCTTTTAAAGGTCTAAGTATTTTTCTACATTGTGCAATGGCATTCTCAAAAGCCAGTGTTTCAATGATTATTTGTCTGGCTCCTGAATCTGGTAACATTCTGTTTATTGCTACAGTTAATCTGTGCAAAAAGTCTGTAAAAGTTTCTTTGGGGCTTTGAATTACTTTAGTGAATAATTCACTTTTCTTCCCTTTTTCTTCAATCTGGTCCCAGGCATTTAAAGCTGCCATGTGACATAAATCCAGCATATGTTCATTATATAATGACTGCCTGTCAATATCAGCATAATCTCTCTCCCCAAGTAGTTGGTATAGGGAGACTCCTATGCCTCTGGCCCTGTTCCTTTGTTCTATTGTTTTAGCCTCCTCCCTCCACTATGATTTCCATTGTATAAGTGGTTTGCCTCTAGCACAGCTTTAACCATATCTAACCAATCTTTAGGGGTGACCCAGTTACAGCATGACCAGGAGTTCAGCATTTGTTTGACAAATGATAGATGCATCCCATATGTTATAATTGCTTTCTTTACTCTCCATAATTCTAACATCTGTACTGGAGCCCAGCGAGCTTCTCTTTCATATTTTTCATCTATCGACTGGGTATATTAATGTTGCCTGTTTTTGCCTAATTTTAGATGACCTTGCTGAAATTGGTTTTTCATATTCCTCTGTTTGAATTTGAGCATCTTTGTGTTCTCTCTCAACAGGCTTTCTAAAGACCTTTTTCTTTGGATTTATATTAGTTGACTTTTTAAGTAACATCAAAGAAGTCAAACAAAAAATATTCATAGTAAACAGTATGATAAACATCATGATATTTCCATCTACTTTATTTATGTTTTCCTTCACTGGTTTTAATATCAAATCATCTAACGAGAGGTTACAGTATGAACAATCACTCTCCATTGCTTTAAACAGATTCCATCTTTTTTTTAAAAAAAATTGATTGTTGTCTGTTGGTGATTTAATTGATTGTGAAGTAGAGAAGCTACCTAGTGTGATAGCAACCCAAGGAGGAGTCCAAAAAGGAAACAAAAAACCACCAGGAGGAGGAAGCCACTGTCTGAAAGACTTACCCAGATGAGCATGAAACGGAAACATGTGTGGCTGGTCTGCCTAAGGCTGGAGGCTAACCCAGAACAGAAAGCCTAGCTGCCAGTAATTACTCCTCAAGTCACATGTTGTTCTGGCTGGCAAGTGCAGGTTTTGGGTAGGGAGGGGAGAAATTCATGCCCCGCATTGAGCGCTAATTGTTACATGAATAAATGAGACTCAGGGACAGATCTCTGAGAAAGTTGGAGATATTAGAGAAAATAAACACCACAGTCAGATCTTACCCAGCTGTCTTCCAGCTTCCTCAGCCTGGCTTCCCTTGGCTTCCTCCTCCTCTATGCCTGCCTTAAGCTTTAAATACTCTCTTGGTAAGTTAAGGTGTGGCCCCCACCACTGCCTGCTTGGGAGCCTGGAATTAGGTCTATAAACTAAAATGATTTTGACTCAGTTAGGATTAAGGGCGTAGGTCACTATTCCCAGGATACTCTCTGTGCTGGAATTAAAGGTGTGAATCACCACTCTCTGATTCTCCTAGACTGACTGTAGTTAGATCTCAGGAACTTCTGGAGCTTTTATTAAATTCCTACATAGACTGTGAGTAGATTCCCTCTGAGATCTCCAAAACTTCTGAAGCTTTTAGTAAATCCCCACAAATGAGATCTATGGTCTTATGTTTGAAAACTTGATTTACAGTTCGTGGAATTGTTTGGGAAAGATTGAAGGTATGGCTTTGTTGAAATAAGTATATCACCAGGGGTAGGCTTTGAGGTTTCCAAGAACCATGCAATTCCCAGTTAGTTCTCTCTCTCTCTCTCTCTCTCTCTCTCTCTCTCTCTCTCTCTCTCTCTCTCTCTCTCTCTCTCTCTCTCCTTCCCTCCCTCCTTCCACCCCCTCTTTCTCCCTCCCTCCCTCTCACTTTTGAATCAAGATGTAAGTTTGTAACTAGTATAGTAGAACCAAGCCTGAATTCCTGCTACCATGCTTCTTGCCATGATGCTCATAAACTCCTTCCCTCTGTAACTACATGCCACCAAATTAAATCATTTCTATATAAGTTGCCTTGGTCATGTTTATTCACAGCAATAAAAATGTAATTAATATGGGAAATACAAATTTTAATAGAAAATGTAAAATGAATTAAGCAAAGTTAGTGCAGAAAAAATCTAGATAGATGATTTGAACATATTGTTTTTAAATATTCTTAGCTTCCAGTGGGATTAACATCTTCACATTTACTAACTGTGGAATCCTTACCAGACATGTGGACAGGAGCTTTCTTCTCCTGTTTGGTCAAATTAGTTATGTTATTCTTTTCTTCATCTGTTTTGAGTACATTCAAAGATTCTGAATTTTTCCTTTCCTTCTGTGATGTCTTTGGAATTTTGGGTAGAAAAAAGAAGGGTATAGAAAAAATAACAGCTAATAGTCCAGAAACAATGAAACTGAGCCACCAGGCACCAACCCAACGAGCATCCTTAGGAGTTATTCGAATACTTTCTGTAATGAATAATTAGAACAGAAAAGTCAGAAATTATCCTGAAAGACAACACTGATAATGACTACTAGAATCCACAAATAAATAAACTATATTTAATTGATTTTAAAATGCAATCTTTTAAAAAAAATTTTCAGCTTAAAAACCATTTGATGACATCTTATAATTTCTGTTGCCAGGCACCAGTCAAAGAATTATAGGTTACTTCCATACAGACTCAATTGTTACTGGAGAATTGTAAACACTAAATATTTATCCTCAAGAAAGCTTTGAAAAAAAAGGCAGGGTATGAATATTCATCACCATCTAAAAATAACTTTTGGTACCATCTGCTGAGGTCTGGATAGCGCCAGAGAGAAGCTTAACATTGTTTCCAAGAAATAGAAAACCTTGGTTCTGTCACTTCTAGTTACTGTACCTGCAGCCATATTGATGGAAGAGAAAGGGATGAGAGATAAGAAAATATCTGGGTTTGAAAGAAACCCAGAAAATATGAACTATAAACATGGAGCATTCTTACCCATGCTATTTCAATTGTACTTTTCCCAGTAATAGAGAGATGACAGTTAATACTAGCTATCAGCTGATACTCCTACAAATAATAATGTCTGTCAGTTAATGTCTTAGGGTTTTGTTGCTGCAAGGAGACGCCATGACCAGTACCACTCTTTTAAAGGAAAACATTTAATTGGGGATGGCTGTTTCAGAGATTTGGTTCATTATCATCATGGTGAGAAGCATGGCAGCATGCAGGCAAACATGCTGCTACAGAAAAGCTGTTCTATACCCTGATCAGCAGGCAGCAGGAAAAATGACTGTGAGCCACTAGGCTTAACAGTGAGCTTCTGAGACCTCAAAGCCCACCCCCTAGTGACACACTTCTTCCAACAAAGTTACACCTACTCTAACAAGGCTACAGCTCCAAACCATGGTCACTCCCTGCAGGACTAAGGGGACAATTTACTTTCAACCATCTCAATTGATAATCATTAAAAGTTGAGGAAATTCAGCTAGATGGTGGTGGCACACACCTTTAATCCTAGCACATAGAGACAGGTGAATCTCTGTGAGTTTGAGGTCAGCCTGGCTTATAGCATGAGTTAAAGGACATCCAGATGGTTTCACAGAGAAACCCTGCCTCCAAATTTTTTTTTTTTAAAAAAGAAATTTCCACCAAAACACAAAGGAATATACCTTCTTCTTAGCATCCTATAATAAGTAGAAAGGAAGAAATAATCAAAATAAGGGCTGAAGTTAATACAATTGAAACAAAGAGAACAATATAAAGAATAAATGAATTGAAGAGTTGGTTCTTTGATAACATCAAGATAGATAAACCCTTAATCAAACTAACCAAAAAGCAGTGTGAGAGTATCCAAACTACCATAATCAGAAATGAAAAGGGGGACATGATAACAGAAACCCAGGAAGTGCACAGAATTATCAGGTCATACTTTGAAAATTTATATGCCACTAAATTGGAAAATCTAAAAGAAATGGATGTCTTTCTGGACAGGTACCACTCATCAAAATTTAATCAAGATCAAAGACCTAAATAGATGTATAATGCCAAAGGAAATTGAAGCAGTTATTAAAAGTCTCCCAAGGGGGAAAAAAGCCCATGACCAGATTGTTTCAGTGCAGTATTTTATCAAACATTCAAAAAAGAATTAATACCAACACTCCTCAAACTGTTCCATACAGTAGAAACTGAAGGAGCATTGCTGAACTCTTTTTTATGAGGCCACAATCACCCTGATTTCCCAGACACTCAAAGATACAACAAAGAAAGAGAATTAGAGAACAATCTCCCTCATGAACATTGATGCAAAAATACTAAATAAAATTCTAGCAAACTGAATCCAACAACATATCAAAAGAATCATCCACCATGATCAAGTAGGCTTTATCCCAGAGATGCAAGGATGGTTCAACATACAAAAAAGTGTCAATGTCACCCATCATATAAACAAACTGAAAGAAAAAAAACCCCACATGTTCATCTCCTTAAATGCTGAAAAAGCTTTTGACAAAATCCAACACTCCTTCATGGTATAAGTCCTGGAAAGATGGGGAATACAGGGAAAACATCTAAATATAATAAAGGCAATATACAGCAAACTGACAGTCAACATCAAACTAAATGGAGAAATACTCAGAGCAATCCCACTAAAACCAGGAACAAGACAAGGCTACTCCCTCTCTTCTTATCCATTCAATATAGTTCTCAAAGTTTTAGCTAATGCAATAAGAGAACAGAAGGAGATTAAGGGGATACAAATGCAAATAAAAAAGTCAAACTAAACTTCATATGAAATAACAGGAAACCCAGGATTGCCAAAACAATTATGTCCAATAAAAGAACTTCAGGAGACATCACCATCCCTCACTTCAAGCTATACTATAGAGCTACAATAATAAAAACAGCATGGTACTGGAATAAAAACAGACTTGTGTATCAATGGAATCAAAATGAAGATCCCAAAATTAACCCACACACCTAGGAACACCTGATTCTTAACAAAAAGATCAAAAATATGCAATGAAAAAATAGGATCTTCAACAAATGGTGCTGGCATAACTGGATAGTAATATATAGAAGAATACCAATAGATCCATATTTATCACCCTGAACAAAACTTAAATCCAAGTGGATAAAAGACCTCAACATAAATCCAGCTACACTAACCTTTATAGAAAAGAAAGTGAGAAACACCCTCCAATTCATTGGCACAGGTGACCACTTCCTAAATAGAACACCAGTAACATAGATGTAGTACGAGGTTTCTGGCCCGGACTTTTGGGCCTGACCTCAAGGTCTAGGCCCACAGACCCGCAGACCCTCAAACCCGCAGACCTGCAAACCGGCAGTCCCACAGAGACACACAGATGCTTTCAATAGTTTTAGGCTGATCGACCTAAGGCCCAGGCATATCACTTGCTAGCTCTCTACCTTTCATCTAACCCATGACTCTTCCTGTTCAGCCATGCGGCTGGGTACCTTTCCTTAGAGCAGCATAGTTGTCCTCTGTTTCTTTAGGCTTCTCTCTGGCGTTCTGCTCTGGCATTCTGTTCTCAGAGATTTTCTTAGTCTGGTAGCCCCGCCCATACTTCCTGCCTGCCTTTGGCCAATCAGCGCTTTTTATTAAACCAGTGGGTGGGACAATTATTTACCATGAAACAACACAATACCCCTACACATAGACACTAAGAATGACAATTAATTAAATGGGACCTCCTGAAACTGAGAAATTTCTGTAAGGCAAGGACATAGTCAATAAGATGAAATTACAGCCTACAGAATGGAAAAAGATCTTCACCAACCCTACATCAGACAGAGGACTGATCTCTAAAATGAATAGGAAATTCAAGAAACTAGAGGCCCCAAACCAAAATAATCTAATTGAAAATGGGGCTTTCAACAGAAGATTTACAAATGGCTGAAAGACACTTAAAAAATTGCTCAAGGTCTTTAGCCATCAGAGAAATGCAAATCAAAACAACTTTGAGATACAACCTTACACCTGTTAGGATGGGTAAGATCAATAACATAGGTGACAGCTGTACTGGAGGGTATGAGGAACAAAGGGAACACTCCTCCATTGTTGGTAGAAGTGTAAACTTGTACAGGCGCTCTGGAATGCAGTATGGCGGTTCCTCAGAAAACTGGGAATCAGTCTCCCCAAGGATTCAGCAATACCAGTATTGGGCATATAACCAAAGAATGCACATTCTTACCCCAAAAGCATTAGCTCAATTATGTTCATATCAGCATTATTCATAATATCAAGAACCTGGAAACAACTCAGATGCCCCTCAATTGGATTATGGATTACCAAATTGTGGTACATTTGCACAATGGAGTACTACTCAGAAAAAAAAATGACATCCTAAAATTTGCAGGCAAATGGATAGATTTGAAGAGTATCCTCCTAAGTAAAGTAACACAAGCTCAGAAATATAGGCATGGATGTACACACTCATAAGTGGATTTTAGACAAAAGGCAAAGAATACTCAAGCTGCAAATCACAGTCCTTGAACATCTTGGGAACAGAAGAATCTTAAGAAAGAGATCCAAGTATCCCCCTGGGAAGAGAAAATAGAGATCTCATGGGCAAATTGGCATCATAACAGGTAGTGACCAAGGAGAGATGGGAACAAATCGTGAGAGAAGGAGATGATGAGTGAGAGGAGCAACAAAGAGGGAGAGAGAAGAAATGGATATCTTGATAGAGTAAGCTGCTATGGTTTTGGAAAGAAGCCAGGTGCTAGGGAAACCTCCACAAACCCACAGGGTGTCTCTGGGTAGGTCTCCAAACAATAGTGGAGGGGGTGCCTAAACAGGACTTCCCCTATAGTCAAATAGAAGATCACCCTATGTGTCATTATAGAACCTTCATCTGGCAATGAATAGATGAAGAAACAGAGATCCATAGCTAGGCACCAGGTTGAGCTCCCAGTCTAGTTAAAGAGAGAGGGGGGGGAGTTTATATAAGCAAAGGGATCCAGATTATAAAAAGGAGTCCCACAAAGATGTTTGGCTGGAGCTTTTGAAAGCTCACTGAATCAAAAACAGCCACTGGAGAATCATCAGAAAAAGAAACCAAACCCAAATATAGATGACTGTAGAACAGCATGGGCAGTATGTGGAACCTCATGGAGTACAATCATACTATGTTCCTAAAACATGAACTGGCATCTTGTAGCTCATTTTCTACAGAGAAACACCTAACCCAGCCCTAACATTGGGATGAGGAAATCGGACCTATCTCACATGGATACACCATACTGAACTGACCCACAGTGGGACTCCTTGCCCTCCTTGTGAAAAGATGGGGGGATGTTTGGGGGCCTGAGGGAGGACTAGAAGGGATCAGAAGGAGGGAAGGGAGGGCAACCAGGGGGATACATGGGAATAAAAAAACCTTTTCTAAATTATTTTTAAAAAAAATCAGCTTTCTATATGCCCAAAGAACTGTCAAGAAATAAAATTATGAAAACAGTCTCACTTTTAGTGCATCAAGAGTTATTCATAAAGGCAAAAACAGAAATTTTATTTTATTTATAACCAAATAAAAGGGAGAAATCTCAACACTCATATGTAGCCATCAAATTCCTAAGAATTCTAATATAATACAGATAATATTTTCTTAACCTAACAGAACATTTTACAACTATCATCAAAGAACTTTTCCCTAGCTCTGTATGAGTTTTAAAAACAAGAATGAACTTGGAAGTGAGTAAGAAGATATTATGACTAAGAGTTTGTATTGAAAACAGTTGAAAGCTTATACCTTCTCTAGGCCTACTGTAATGTCAGTTCTAATTTGGAACTAAATCCTTTGAAGTCCATAGAGTTGTGATGAGATAGAAAATTAGATTTGTTTATATTATAAGCATTTATGTATTCAGACAGATTCCCTCCTGTGATGTCTAACAAAATTATCATACATTTGGTGGGCTCTGGACCAGCAGGGCGCCAGTGAAGTGGAGCATCTCTGAAGAGGAGACGTATCCTGGTCAGGACTATGTTGGAAAGTGGAATAGAATTCTCCACTGGAGGGTGATATTAGAAGTGTTTTTTAGGGTCCCACACATGGTAGTCATGGTTAGTGCAAAGAATATCAATGAAAGGTCAGTTTGGAACAAGAAAGAGAATCAAATTTTGAAATTAAAAATGTTTACAAAGACTTATGTATTCACTTCTAAAGAGCCTGCAGGCTCTAGTCTAAATCCACTATCGTTTCACAGGCATGGATCAGATTTGTTTAGAAGAATTATTCTGAAAGTGTAAAAATGAATGAGAATTCCCAACAGTGGAATCAGAAAGATTATTTAATGAATCAGTGAATAACATAATTGAGATTAAAATATTCATAGATAAATAGACTATGAGAAACAGCATAAGATTTAAGAATGAGTTATGAGAATTGCATTTGCTAGGTTGAGTGTTAGGTGTGTGTTTATTTAGACCTCTAAATAAAAAAGTGAGCAAACTGTTAAAATAAAATGTTTGCTAATTCTGTTTCATGAGCCAGAGAAATCAAATTACAGCTGAAATGTGGATGAGAAGGGACAAGTGAGAAATCTTCCAAAATAAGATATTTGTTTTTCAAGACAGTTTACTATGAAGAGAAAGTTAAACAGAAAACCAGCTAAAAAGTTGCTTAAGGACAGCAAAATGTCACGTATGTAAAAAAAAAAAAAAAAAATGTGTTGGAAAGTGCTTCGTGGTGAAGACAAAGTGGAGGCAGAGGACTGTAGTTACAGGAAGAGGTCTGGTGAAAGAGTAATGGAACAAGATCTTGAAGTTGTAGGGTGAAAAAATCAAATCCCTAGGGATATATCAGCTTAAGGTGGAAATAATTTTTCCTAATTTGGGGAGGGGAGAGATGAAAGACACAATAAAGATAGATGTGATGTTCATTAGAAGGAGGGTTTGAAGTTAGAGTTTCCACACTTTGGCCAGTTTCTTTGAATTACGAGGAGAGTTTGCTTTGAAAGGAGAAAATGTCATATGAATCAGTAGTACGTATTTCTTCATTCTCCAATGGAAGGAGATTATGTGCCAAGATAGATTTGTCAGGACCACAGAGAGCATCAAAACCAAGGCACATGGTGGAGATGCTTAACCTCCTTCCCATTCCCACATCCTCACAGCATCTTCCCAAAGCTTCAATTTGTAATTCCTGTATTTGTAACTCTAATCCACCACCAACTGAAAGTGTACCTGATTTGACTGTGTAAACAGCTTGATTTGGATCTAGCTGTTGAAAAATAAGATGGTTTCAAATGGCCCTCTTTAATCTGACTTGCTGGAACTTGATATGGGGAAGGAAAAAACTTTGATTTAATATGAATACATCCTTTCCACTTAATTTAGAAAACATAAAATCAAGGGACTATTGAAAGAGTTAAACCAGTAACTTAGAGGTATGGTGACTGATATTTAAAAGACACTCTCCTGGTTCCTTTACTGAAACTACTTACTCAGGTCCACGAATCCAATGTCTACATACATCCGGGAAAACACAGATGACATGATAAAGCCAATGACTGGACCAATCATTGCTATTGTATTCAGAATACCTGCAAACATATCAATACTATTTAATCAAAGTCCAAGTGCATACCCGTAATTTTTTTCCCATCCAAAAATATTTGATTATATGAACTGCTTCTTCTACTTACCTAAAACCCACCCACACTTTCTTATCCACTCAAATTTGTGTCTTCCCCTTCTGTTAATCTCATCAACTATAACTTGTGCCACTGCATGACATTCAGTGTGGCTTTTACCATACCACAGTCAGCCCATCACAGGCCACACTCTTACAGAAAACCTAGTCTCTATCGTTCAGTTGCTTTCAACTACTAATAGCTCCTTTGCAAGTTAAGAGACATTCTTCCTCTTTCCTGTCCCCACACTGGGATTTTGTCCACTTTGAACTTGTATTTATTTTTTATATAGTAGGCTTTATAAGTGCAAATGCTTTTCTCTGAATAATTTTTAGGGATATATGAAGTTAGTTAGGGAACTGGAAAGATAGCTCAATAGTGAAGAGCACTAGCTACTTTTTTAGAGGAAAAGAATTTTAAAAATAACAGTAATGCTATCATTTACATGTTAAACCCAGGGAAATTATGATCCACAATTGAAATGCTCTGTACATTACCTAAGTACATAGCAGAGTGCCCTTCTTTTGCAAAGTCATCAATATAAGAAATTCCCAGGGGTACTATTGGTGTTTCTCCTATCCCACGAAGCATATTTCCCATAAGCACATAAATCCACATGGATGACTTATATCCCTTTTCACAATCTGTGTAGACAAAAAAGTTTTATTTTAATCATTGATTACAGCACGGATATAAGGAACTCTAAAAATTCAGATCTCTAATTATCCTGGAATGCAATACTTGCTGGCTCTTGCTTTGTTTTTTAATTTTAAGAAATTCCTACTCAATCTTCAAAGTTTAATTGTTTTTTAAAAGACACAAGAGAAAGTCAAAAAAAATACAGAAAACATGATCTGAAATCTCTCTACACACACACAAAAATCATTTAATTTTTTATTTATCTTTCATAATTGGGACATACAAAAATATACATTTTTCTTATATACGATATAGAATTAAGTATCTAGTTTATATAAATATATATGTGTCACTTTTATAGCTGGTACTTTCCTATTTATTTTCCTTTTATTGATTTTTTTAGAATTTTATCAATGTTGTGAGGAATAACCATATCCCTTATTTTTAATATATAAGTACTGTGGGATTGTGCTTTGTACACTATAAATATTTGTCACTATAAATACCAGTTTAATACAGTGCTGATTTGCCAGAAGCTAGTAGGACAGGAAATATAGGTGGGGCAACCAGAAAAAGATAATTCTTGGCAGAGGAAGAGCAGGAGGCACAATCCAGATGCAGAAAAAGCAAGACAAGAATGCTATATTGCACAAAAAGGTACCAAGCCATGTGACTAGGCATAAATAGAATTATGGGGTAATTTAAACATAGGAGTTATTCAGTAATATGCCTGAAATACTGGCTATCATTTACTATAATATAAGCCTCTGTGTTAAGTATTTGGGAAGCAGCTTCTGGATATTTGAGAACTTCTGGATAAAACAGAAACCACCAGCTACAAATCTCACTCAATGTGGGGTGTGTACATCTACACAAAGCCTGTAAAAGGGTTCTAGAAACCAGAAACAGAGCTAAAAACAGCTTTCTGGTTGCATTTCTAAAATGGGCCATGATACATAGATGCTATAGTATGCAGGTTTGAGCTACAACATGACAGCTCCCACAGTCTCACAGAAGCCTCAGTACAAACACAAGCCATATAGGACAAAATTAAAATTTCTGTTCATACAGACAAAAAAATGGAACGGTGTCAAAGATGGGTTCGTAGTAGCAGCATTTTCTGGGGTGGGCTCTGTTTGTTGGTAGCCAGCAGAAGCCTATGGTAATATGTTATACATTTAACAAAACCAGTCTGGAATATAAAAGTATAGATACGCCCACAGTCAATCCAGGAGGGTTAGAGTAGTAACTCATGCCTTTAATCCCAGCATGGGCAAAGACCAGGAGCAGTGAACCTATGTCTTTAATCCCATAACTCCAAAGACAGAGATCTTTCTGTGTTTCTGTGAGCTCAATGCTACTACCAAATAATAGTAGCTCAAACCTTTAATCTTAACCTGGACATGAAACAACTGGGTGAAGAAGGTATTTAAGGCAGGCGTAGACAAAAATCATTTTGTAGAAGTTATGAGGAGCAAGGCCGAGGAAGCTGAAATAATGCTGGGTGAGATTTGACTGTGACCTGTTTCCTCACATTGATATTCTAGCCTTTCCCCGATATCTGGCTCTGAGTTTCATTTAACACAACCAGAATTTGCAATACTTGCCATCCATCTTTGGGGCACAAATCCCCCCAAAAAAAGCTTCTACATGTAGCTGGAGGAGTTATTACTGGCTGGCTAGGCTTTCTGTTCAGTGTTAGCCTCTAATCTTAGGCAGACGGGCCACCGGGTGTTTCCTTTTCACTTTTATCTGGGTAAGTTTTTCAGACAGTGGTCTCTTCCTCCTTGTGGATTTCAGGTTCATGTTTATTTCTCTTTTCAGACCCCTCCTTGGGCTTTTATCTCACTAGGTAACTGCCCCACAGTCATTTGACTCATTACTGACAACTAGATTGGTGAATAAATCAGATATTTTTAAAAACAGGAATTTGCTTAAGGAAATGAAGGGCACATGATCTTTCTGTGATCTTTCTCTAGATGATTTGATATCAGAACCAATAAAGGAAAAGATAAAGTAGATGGGACTATCATAATGTTTATCATATTGTTTATCATGAATATTATTTGTTTGATAACTTCTGCTTCATTATTTTAAAAGTCAATTAATGTAAATACCAAGAAGAAAGTCTTGAAAAAACCTTTTAAGAGAGAATACAAAGATATTCAAACCCAAATAGAGGAATGTAAACAATGAATCTCAGCAATATTATCTATGATTACACAAAACAGCCTAAAGTTATCAAACAGCCAACATTAATATATCCAATAACCTTAAAGAAACTGCAAAATGATAAAAATTGTACAGAAATTAGTTGGGCTCTGATATCAATGTTAGAATTTAGAAGAGTCAAAGAAGCAATTGAAACATATGGAATTCACTTACCATTTGTAAAACAAATGTTAAATGCCATGTCATCATATAATTGAATCACCCCTAAGGACTGGTTAGATATGGTTACTGCTGTTTTGAAGGCCAAACCACTTTTACAGTGAAAAACATGATAGAAAGAGGAGGCTAAAAGAATAGAACAAAGAAACAGAAGCAGAGGTATAGAAATCTCCCAAGACTAAATTCTTGGGGGAAAGGATTATGCTGATATTGAAAGACAGTCCTTATATGATGAGCATACCTAGGATTTATACTGTGTAACAGCATTAAATGCATGGGTCAGATAGAAGAAATAAGAAAGAAAACTGAATCCTTCACAAAAGTAATTCACAAAACCCAAAAGAAACTTTTACAGACTTTTTTCAGAAATTAACTCTAGCACATGGTTCCAGGAGAGATATTAGAAGGTACTATGAGAAATAGTCACAAACTATTCAGGTTGTACAGAAACAAGGCACAACAGGTGCTGCTCTTTCAAAAACACAACAGAACTACCTTTAAAATGACTAACAGATAAACCTATATGGATTCAGCAAAGGCTTTTAACAAAAGAGAAATTGCAGGCCTTAGAACAGTTAGTACAGGAGCAGTTAAATGCTCAGCAATCAGCTCTTGTAATTCTCCTGTATTTGTTATTAAAAAGAAATCTGGCAAGTGGAGAATGGTAACATATCTAAAGGTGATAAACAAGGTGATCTAGCCAATGGGCTCTCTACAGTCTGGAATTCCGTTGCCTTCTCTGTTACCTAAAGAATGGCCTATTATAGTTATTTATTTAAAAGGCTGTTTCTTTACAATACCACTATAAGAACAAGACAAAGAAAAATTTGCCTACAGTGCCCACTTATAATTACTCTCATTCTATAAAGAAATATCAGTGGAGGGTCCTCCCTCAAGGAATGCTGAATAGCCCCCACTTCATGCCAGTATTTTGTACAAAAGCCATTAGAACAAATATATAATTCCCACAATCTATAATCTATAATTCCCATAATCTAAACCTTGTTGACTGATTTAAATATTGATACAGTAGAAAATGTGTTTTAAGAAGTGAAAATAAAGTTTTCTGCTTGGGGATTGATTACAAATTGACCCTGAAAAAATACAAAGAAGAGATTGCATTAATTATTTAGGTTACAAAATAGGCCAACATAAAATTAGACCCCAAAAGGTACAAATCAGCAGAGATAGATTGAAGACACTTAACATCTTTCAAAGACTGCTAGGAGATATTGACAATTTATGATACACTATATAAAGGCATATGTAAAAAAGATTTCTGAATTGATTTTTAAAGGAAAATTAAGACTTCATTAATTGACAGGAATGGACCCAGCAGAAATTGTTGTATCCTTAACTAACAAAGAAATTGACAAATTATGGGCAGAAAGTAAACCTTGGAAAAGAGCCTGCAGTAATTTTTTGGGAGATATTAACAACAAATATCCTCAAAGCAAAAGAATGGTAAGTATGCTACCTGCAGTATCAGCTGTAACATGTATTCTCTTAGTCTCAGAGAAGGCTTGATACAAGCACAAGCTGTTCATGACAGATTTAAGGTTACTTCTCTTACAGACAAAAAGGGAACAAGTTAAAGACAGCTTCATTGTAGAAGCATTTTCTTGATTCAGGTCTGATTGTTGGCAAATAGGAGAGGCGCAACTCTTTTAAGAGAGGCTTCCTGACTCAGTCTTAAGACAAAAACCCATACAGTGCTCATTTAAGAGGCGCTGCTGCCAAAGATTTATATAAGGCTTATGAGCAGCAGCTGGTGACATGTTACTTGATGACAGTGTGGATCCTAAAATACCACACCTAGAGTTGGGGTGGTAAACATGGTTCCTGTCAGTACCTCTGCCAAACAATCATAGCTGAGCCTTTAATATTAGTCTTATCAGATTAAAGGTGTGGTCAGAAACAAAAATAAAAGATGAGAGATATAAAGACAGAATCAAAAAAAAAAGCTCTAAACTGTTTGCAGTATGTTTAAAAATATACATAGGCTTGGAAGAGAAAAGAAAATGATAGAGAATGTTCTTTAAAAAAAAGAAGAAGAAGAAGAAAGTAAATATATGCATGCACCACATAAAGATGGAAAATAGACAGAGTCTGGATACTGTTTGTCATGTTGTCTTTGAATTGCTTGAATACTGAGGAAGAAGAAAAAGCTTCTCAGAGAAATTTGATTAGAAATAATGCTGGATTACTCCAGTCTGTATATTTTATAAATTACTTGACTTTAAAATTGAAATATAAAGATATGCTACTTTGAAGAGGAGGTTTTCTTTTACTTTTTATTGAAAATAAAAAGCTATAAATTATTCTGGGTTAAAGAAAATAAGGTTGGATCAAGGAAGAACCCCTAAAACACCTCTGATGGGAAGAGATGGTCACATCAGCTACCAAGGCTGCCAACTAAGATGACCCAGCCTCAAAACATCCCATAATATTGCCAGCACCTCCAATTAACAGGAAGTAGTAATGGAAAGTGATGCCAAAATTCCCAAAATAGTTTATAAATGTTTGTTCGTTATAATGGTTAATGGTCATAGTCAATATATGTGATGTGATGGGATAATAGGGCATATTGTTGAATCTACTTTTTGAAAGCAACTACTGGTTTTCAATACTTTACAATGATATGGATTTTAATTTAGTGATGCAAATGTAGGTTAAATTTGTTACATCATATATTTTTACTCATATAAGGTATTATGTTTATGCAATTCTTTTACTATTGTAATGCATATTAAAAATAAAAAAATCATCTATGACAATCAAGCTTATAGTTATGTTACTTAGATTTTTTTACATATACAAAGATATATTTCAATTAGATAATCTTCAAACACTTCAAAGTCCTACAGAAAATGGCATTTAAAATGTTTTAAGAACTTAGATTTTTCTGGAAAATGAGACATGTCTGTTCCTGGCAGCACCAACCTACTTCAAGAGGATGGTGGGCATCAAAGAAACTCCATATGGAGTTTACTATCTTTGTGGCAGAAGTTAGCCACTGGTCTTTATTTGACTGCTTAATAGTATGCTGCATAGACTAGACCTGCAGAACCCATGGGAAAATGACCACTGAACTTTGGCAGAACAAGCCAAGATGGTCCTTCAGATTCCTGATTCACATAGAAAACTTCCAGACATTCTTCAGGACACAGGGGAAAGTGACTGACAACTATGACAGAATGAGTGGAGCAATTCTTCAAATTTCCTGCTTCACTTAAAGGTACAACAGAGACTCTAGGCCTGTAGGATGAAGATGGATGCCCTGATGCTATAGAGAAACTTTGGGTGATTGTTCAGATAGCCAGATGTCTTTTATTTTAAGAATTTTGAAGTTGTCTGCAATGCACTTCCTGTTTACTCAAGTAATAATATATCATTCTCTGGTCTTTGATGAGCTTGAAGATTAGATATTTATAATTATTGTTTTCCTTTGTTATAATAAAGGATAAATTAAATATGAAACTGTAGCCCACAAAGATAAGATAGGTGATAGAATATTTTCTTTAATTTTGTTAAATACAAATAGACTAAATATTGTAAATTGACTATTGTTGCTTGGTAGCTCTTTTGTTATTTCATGGTGCCCCATAAATTCTCATTTTGTTTATATGGTAGATTGCATGGTCAGGTTTTCATATGTTGAAACATTCCTGCGTATCTGGGATGAATCTTACATGATCATAGTGGATTTTTTTAATGTGTTTTTTGATTCAGTTTGATGGTATTTTATTATTTTTGCTTCAAGGTTCATGAAAGAGATTGGTCTGCAACACTTTCTCTTAGTTGTGAGTGGTTTGAGTATAAGGATTACTATAAAAAAGATTTTGGCAGTGTTCCTTCTGTTTCTATTGTATGGAACAATTTGAAGAGTATTGATATTAGCAATTCTTTGAAAATCTAGGTAGAATTCTGCACTGAAACCATCTGGTCCTATGACTTTTTCAATTGAAAGACTGATGATGACTGCTTCTATTTGGAGAGATTATAGGCCTATAACTTATTTATCTTATCCAGTTTAGTTTTGGTATTTGGTAGCCATCCAGAATATTGTCCATTTCTTTTAGGATTTCCAATTCTGTGAAGCACAGATTTTCAAAGTATGACCTACTGATTTTAAATATTTCCTCACTGTCTGCTATCATGTCCTCCTTTTCATTTCTGATTTTGTTATGGATGTTCTCTCTCTGCCTTTTGGTTAGTTTTGATAAGGGTTTGTCTATCTTATTGATTTTCTCAAAGAACAAACTTTATGTCTCATTGATTCTTTGTATTGTTCTCTTTGTTTTCATTTTATTGATTTCATCCCTCAATTTGATTATCTTCTAGTGTCTATCTGTCCTGGATTAGTTTGTTTCATTTTGCTCTGGAGTCTTCAGTTGTGCTGTTAAGTCACTAGTAAGGGATTTCTCCGCTTTTTTATGTAGGCACTTAGTGTTATAAACTTCCCTCTTAGCACTGCTTTCATGGTGTCCCATACATTTTGGGCATCTTGTACCTTCATTTTCATTGACTTCTAGGAAGTCTTTAAATTCTTTCCTTATCTCTTCCCTGACCCAGTGCTGATGCTAGTGAACATTTTTTTTTATTTTAGCTTCCATGAGTTTGATGGTTTTCTTTCATTTATGTTGTTGTTGAATTCTAACTTTAAGGCATAGTGCTCTGATAAGATAAAGGGGATTACTCCATTTTTTTTAATCTGTTGTGATTTGCTTTGTTACCAAGTATGTGATCAGTTTTGGAGAAGGTTCTATGAAGTGCTGAGAAGAAGGTGTATTCTCTTGTATTTGGATAAAATGTTCTATAGATGTCTGATATATCCATTTGAGTCATAACATCTGTGTATTTCTTTGTTAAGGTTCTGTCTGGTAGAACTCTTCAGTGGCAAGAGTGAAGTATTGAAGTCTCCCACTATCAGTGTCTGGGCTTTGATGTGTGATTTAAACTTTAGTAATGTTTCTTTTACACTAGTGGATTTTCACAATTGAGACTTCTTGATGGAATTTTCCTTTGATGAATATAAAATGTCCTTCTCTATCTCTTTTGATTAATTTTAATTTTAAGTCCATTTTGTTGGATATTAAGATAGCTATACCAACTTATTTCTTAGGTTCATTTGACTGATACATTTTTCCCAATCCTTCACTCTGAGATGATTCTGTCTTTAAAGCATAGGTATGTTTCATGTATGCAGCAAAAGGCTGGATCCTGCTTTTGTACATATTATGTTAGCCTATCTATGGATGAATTGAGTTTATTGATATTAAGCAATATTAATGATAAGAATTGTTAACTGTTATTTTTAGTATTGGTGGTGGTGGTAATGTGGGTTTATTTCTTTTCTTTGGGGAATCATCTATTTCTTATGTTTTCATGCATTAGGCTATTAACTTCCTTGGATTGGAGATTTCCTTCTAGTACTTTTAAACAGGACTGGATTCATGGATATGTACTGTTTAAATCTGGTTTTGCATGGAATATCTTGTTTTCTCCATTTATAGTAATTGGAAGCTTTGCTGCGTATAGTAGTCTGAGCTGGCATCTATGGTCTCTTAGTATCTGAAGAACATCTGTCCAGGACCTTCTGGCTTTCAGAGTTTCCATTGAGAAGTCAGGTGTAATTCTGATAGGTCTGATATTATATGTTACTTTGCTTTATTTCCTTGGATGCTCTTAATATTCTTTTTTAATTCTGTATGTTTAATGTCTTGATCATTATGTGATAAGGGGAATTTTACTTTTGGACCAGTCTATTTGGTGTTTGGTAAGCTTTTTGTACTTTCATAGGCATGTCTTTCTTTAGATTGGGAAAGTTTTCTTCTATAATTTTTTTGAATATATTTTCTTTGCCTTTGAGCTGGAATTCTTCTGTGCCTATTATTCAGGTTTGGCCTTTTCATGGTGTCCAAGATTTCCAGGATATTTTGTGTTAAAATTGTGCTGGATTTATCATTTTCTTTAACCAAGGAACCTATTTCATCTATTGTATCCTCAATGCTTGAGATTCTTTCTTTGATCTCTATTCTGTTAGTGATGCTTGCCCTTGTATTTCTTAACTAATTTCCCAGTTTTTCTTTTTCCAGATTTCCCTCAGTTTGTGGTTTTTTATTGTCTTTATTTAAAATTTTAAGTCTTGGACTGCTTCCTTTACCTGTTTGTTTTTTCTTGGCTTTGTTAAATTTCTTAGGTTTCTTGGGAGGATTTATTGATTTCTTCCAATTTTTTGTCTTTTCCTCCATTTTCTTAAGAATCTTTCATTTTTTTAGGGCTTCTATAATCTCAATAAAGTTATTAAGATAGTTTTCTTCTATTGCATATGCATTGGGATACACAGGTCTCGCTGTTGCAGTACCTATAGTTTCTGGAGGGGCTATATTGCTATCTTACTCTTTATGTTTTTGAATGTATCTCATACAGCCTTCTGCCCATTTCTTCCTCAAATTTGTACAATTGTAGCCTATGTTTCCAAGAGTTTCACTTCTTTCAATATATCTTTCTGTATTGCTGTCCTTCCTGCTTTCTGCAGTAGGGCTGTGTGTCTCTAATAGATTTGGGTGCTTTGGAGAAGTTAGGCCTGGGAGAAGGGGGACAGGGTTTTGTTGCATCTCTGGAACTGGGATGGGTGTGGGAGAGAGGCCAGATACATGCCACTGGGAAGCACAGCTCTTCTTTAAAAGACACTTCCTGACTCAGTGTCAGCAGCAAAAATGTTGAAAGAGGCCCTGCTATCAAACACTTGAACTCTGTTCATGATCAGTGATTAGATATACTCTACTTGGTGGCAGTGTGGCCCCAAAAATTTTCCCTAAGTTGGGGTGGTAAACATGATCCCTGCCAACACCTCTCCCATGAAGCTAAACTTTCACAGATGAAGGAGCTGAATGGAACAAACTCCATAGCTGAGCCTTTAATCCTAGCCATGCTTTTGCATATATAATGCGGTTAGAAAAATGTAAGAGATACATAGTAAAGAATAACTCAGATGGAAAAAACAACTCTAAATGGTTTACAGTGTGTTTAGAAATATACATAGGCTCGGGAGAGAAAAATAAAAAAGAAAAAGTCGTTTTAAAAAGTAGAGTAAAATAATAAAGTAATAATAAGCCATGTAACAATTGAATATACACAAAGAGTCTGGATGCTTTATGTTATTGTTTTGTCTTTGAGGTTTTTGTAACTGCAGAAGAAAGAGAGTTGCTAAGGGACATTTGATTATAAATGCTGCTGGATTAGACTAACATATATTTTGAAAACATCTTGATTTCAAAATGTAAGTCAAAAGATATGTCACTTTGGAGAGGAGGTTTTATTTTTATTTCCACAGAAAATGATAGGCTGTGGATTTATTTCAGGTTAAAGGAAATAAGGTTGGATTGAGGAAGACTCCCTGAAAAACCTGAATTAGGAATGCATGGCCCAGATGATTCAACATTTTAGAATACCTCTGTTGCAGTTTCCTCTGAGGTCTGCATGCAGGATAGCTTCAAAACTGCTGGTTGGGATAATTCAGACTTAGAGAATACCACAATTAGAACTTGACCATAATCCTGAATTTTATCAGGATCCCCATACTACCAGTACTTTCAGGCAGCAGGAAGTCATCTAGAGAACTATGTTCACATTCCCCCAAAATAGATATGGATGTTTATCTTTGTTTGCAGTGCTGGTTACAAGTTGTTGGTTACAAGTTGAAGGAAAAAAATCTATGCAAATGAGATTAGATTTGAGGTTCTTTGAAAAAGTCAAAAGGGGGGGAATGCTGTTGGATTATGTTTATGTACATTGTAAATATTTGTCTGGATAAATATTAGTTTAATAAAATTCTGTTTGCCCAGAAACTAGACAGACAGGACATATATGCATGGTGACCACAGAAGGAGATTTCTGGGAAGAAGAAGAATGGGAGACACCAGCCAGCCAGATGCTGAGGTATCAAGACAAGAATGTTGCACTGAACAAATGGTATCAAGCCATGTAGATAAACATAAATAGAATTATGGGATAATTTAAGCATAAGAGTTATTTGGTAATATATCTACTGGCCTAGCATTTACTATACTATAAGCCTCTGAGTCAATTATTTAGGAAACAGGTCCTGGATATTTGAGTTTCTGGCCAAGAAAGAAACTTCTGATTATATGTACAAATAGTGATAGACATAGAAATAGAAATTATATAGATATAGATGATATAAATATAGATTAGATACAAATATTTTGCTTGCATGTTATATGTACCACAAGTATGCAGTACCCTCAGAGACCAGAAGAAGGTATTAGATTCCATGGAACTTTGCTTATACCTGGTTGTGAGCTGCAATGTGGCTCCTGGGAATTAAACCAATGTTTAACTGCTGAGTCTTTCAGTCCCTAATCTTATATTATTATTTTAAAATAGTTCAAAATTTTCCTTCCATCACAAAGAGATGTCTTGGTTGTAATTATAAATAAGTCTTTAAGCATCTCACTGATTATTTCCTTAAAGTTGACCAATAACAATAGAGTTATAAAGAATTATGTAGGTATTATTTTGATTAATAGATATCAAAAATTAACTTCCAGAAATGGTGATGAATTTATACATTCTCAATACAAAAAAGCATTAACTCCTCATTTCCTTTACTTTTGATCTTTCTATATCTGATAAAATAAGCAGAATTATCCAGAGTGTTACATCTGTAATGTCTTATGAAAATAGTTTAAACAATCTTTGAGTAATTATATTTTTCATAAGCATCTCTGCCTTCTTTACATACTTATGCTTTCTTGCTTGCTTGATCTGTTTGTTGAGATAGGGTCATACTATATGGCTTAGGTTTAACCAAAAGCCACAATCCTCCTGCCTCAACCACCATGTTTGGTTATTACAGACAATATACAGTCAATTCTTATAGCTTTATTTTAACAGAAAATGTTTCTTTCTAGCTTCCAACTGAAACAGTTCTTAGCCCTTTCTCAGACATTTCTAAAAGCTCATTCTGCACCTATATTTACATTGTAGTTATGTCTGTGTATTGGTTTTAATCAATATTTGATTACATATTTTATAGGAATTTGCATTGCTCTATTTATACACACATACACACACAGTTTCAAATGGTAGTCACTGTTATTAATAATTCTTACCTTTTTCCACTATCTTAGGTGAGGCTTCAGTGAATGCTGTAGTTTGGTTGGCTAAACAGGTCAGTGTGAAGTTGCCTAGAGAGTTGATGTCATCTTCTTGTGAGTACCTGTAACTATAAAGATACTACTACTCTTAACATTTTGTTTATTTACCAAGTATTTTTCTTTCCCAAGAAACTATTTGCCTCTTCTCCGAGTTAGTGAGAATTCCCTGAAAACTCTCCAGCCTCCATTTTAAGAAAAATAATGAGTAACAGGAAAATGTGGAGGAAGGCCCAGTAGGTAAGGTCCTTTAGTGTCACTCAGCCAAGATGAATGATTATCTCGATGACAGCCTAGGACAGGCAATATTCTGGTATGATAGGAAAATATTCTAGATTCCCCTTTCTGTTTTGTAAACTGCTGAGCACAATAATTCATCCTAATTATTTTAATTAAGAATATTTTCATTTAAAAGTGACAATAATGTAAACTTTCTGGTGAGTTATATCTAATAAAATAGAGTCATGTTTTAGATCAGTCTTTAATGCATACTAGCTCATCAATTTTTTCCATCAAAACTTTTGATTTTTTTGGATGCTCATGCACAATAAGTTAATGTCTGAATCTGAAACTTTAATAAATTCTAATGCACTTTGACTTGACCAAGGAATATTTTATAGCAACAAAGGGAATAGAAACAGAATAGTGACATATGTTGTAATCCAAGAAATACTAATTTGTCCTGAGCCTCTATCCTGGATATCCCAGTGCATGTCAAGCACTCTACTCCACTTCAAAACTAGAATCAAAATGCATAGTGTGTGGACACATTCTCTCTAACATGTAAGTTCAGTATCCATGGTCCTGGGTTTTCATAAATGAAAAACAGATCATCAGCTTTGCCTGAAGGTTATGAATGAGGTGAATATTCACCCTGTATAGAACATGTGAGATAAAACTTAGTGATGAGAAAGAGCTTAAGAGATAGACCCCAGAGGAAAGTATGCAAAGCTGCAGAAGAATTGTATATAAAAGTAAAACTGAAGAAGAACTGCAGTTTTATCAGTTTCTTGGAAACTGTGGGTCCCACTCAGTGAGCAGCATGCACTCATTTGCAAGTTTAGATATATTAATGCACAGGTGACAACTTTCAAAATTTTGTTGTGACATAAAATAATTGCATTTTTTATCCCTACCACAGTATAGTACACACTCACAAATATATGTATACCTTGAATGATGCTTTTGAAAGACAAAAATTTTCCCTGCAGATGTTGTGTATTATTCAAGTCTATCTTACAATACATGGTGGTTTTGTTGGTCCATTGGTAAACTGGGATCTGAAGCTTGAAAATCTGGTCTAAAAAAATGTGAAGTTTTAAGCAAAATTAGGAAAGTTATGTTTGCATTTTAAAAGTATATTCTTGTATTGGATATAAATTAAAATAGACGTGAAGGGCTGGAGAGATGGATGAGCAGTGAGACACTGGCTGCTCTTCCCAGTTTTATCAGAAGGCTCATCACTACCTATAACTCCAGTTCCAGGGAATCAAATGCCTCTGGCTTCTATAAGCTCTGCATGTATATGGTGCACATACATAAACAAAATCAAAACATACACATGAAATAAAACTAATAAATAAGTCTTTAAAATAGTATAACTGAAACTTCAGACAAGACCTCCAGATTATTGACTTCAGATAGGATAAGGACATTGATGTCAACACTGACAGAGGATGTAAAATGAGTAAGATCTGGGGGAATGCTAGTTATCTGTGATATAATGAATGGATATGAAAGTGAGCAAGTGTTGGCAAAAATAGAGAGTTCAGGTTGTGATACATGGATGGAAAAGCTTTGTGAGTGCTCAGTGAAAATAAATACATGATAAATGGATAAGTAGACAGTAAATGTTAGAAATAGTTACCAAGTGGGAATAATGACTGTAGTGAGATTCAGGTGTCAGCTGATAAGGTCAAAAGACACTTATCCAGGGTCTCAGACTCCTGAAGGGGTTGTGACCAACCCCATTCAAGAGGGGCTGCTGGAATCTTGAGCGCCCCTTAGGCCATCCTAAGCTATAGCCTGTTATCAGAAGTGTTAACTTGTTTTCCAATAAATATTAATCTTATATTAATATATTTTAAATAAAATTTACTGACATATCTGGCACCCAACGTGGGGCTGGGCATTTAACCAACCAGCTTAAAAGGCTGAGGGTTCATCCGCGCTTTAAGTACTGTCAAAAAAAAAAAAAAAAAAAAAAACAACAGAC
Organism: Phyllotis vaccarum; assembly: GCA_033318265.1. NCBI lineage: Eukaryota > Metazoa > Chordata > Mammalia > Rodentia > Cricetidae > Phyllotis > Phyllotis vaccarum. The sequence continues at coordinate 75,643,011 of JARWLC010000011.1, forward strand.
GAGTGTTCAGCTTTGAAATCCTGCACTCCTATATGTGGGCTAGAAGCTCCCTCCCTCACTAGCCTGTCTCTCCTTCATACAGAGCTCTACCCCTCACTCTCCAGTGACTGACTGAGCCGCAGAGCAGTGGGTAGACTGCTTAGACTGAGTACCAGCTTAAAGTCCCTGCTACAGCCGAGACCACATACCACAGCAGCTGTCTCTGACTTCTTGGCTGATTCCACCAAGCCCATTCCCAGGCACACCGCCTAGCCTAGCCGAAGGCACTGAAAAGGGTCACCCCACCATGCCACAGCAAAAACTGAAATCCCCGCCACTACTTTTAAACAAGGTCTGTGCCCGGCTTTCGCAGCACTGAGCAAAGGCTTCACTGCTGGACTTCTATACACTGAGCCGCGACCCCAGACGCTGCTGTCTATAAACAAACGTTTACATTCTATGTGCTCTGGGTGCAAAACCTGTCTTAACCATCCAGTCTTAATCTTATAAGATTCTGACTTTCCTAAGGTTCATAGTCAGCCTGTGTGCACCTGCTGGGACATTTTAAGACCACAAAGGGCCTATAGATAGACTTGTGTTGCTGAGTCCCTGCATCCACTATATTGCTAATACTGTGACACCTACTAACCAAACACTGTCATTACTAAATTAAATAATAACTAATTACTATAATTAGTTTAATTAGCCGGGACTTTAATTTAGTTATTAAAACTAAAGATTATTCTATTAATGACTTCAAGTCATACTTTCCCATAGTGATTAAAAAAAATTCTCAAATAAATATCTTAAAGACTTCAATACCCCAGTCCTACTATTTTTCAACTTATTTCTATATTTTATGTTTCAAAATATAATGAAAAAAATCTAAGAGTCAGAAACTAATGTCTAAAATATGTAATATAAAAATTTCAAACACTAAAATAACAAATAAAGTTAATTTTCTAAAAATTAGTTACAACAATCTTTCAAATAAGACTTCCTCTTCAAATATAAATAAAACTATACAAAAAATATAAACTTTACATAAATAATAAAAACAAAAACGTATTAACTGCATTAATAATAGGACAAATATCATTAATTATATTATTAATATAAATCAAAAATTACTAGTTCATAAAGTCCTTAAAAAAACTACTTCATCAAAAAAATCAAACTCTAAAAAAATCAATAATATCCAAACTCCAAAAAAAAGATCAATAATATCCAAATACCAAAAATAAAAGTCAATAATATCCAAACTTCAAAAATCAAAAAAGTATTACAGTACTAAAAAAAATTAATAATACATTTTCCACTCAAAACAATTCAAGTGAACCCCAATAAGATATTATAATAATAAAAACACTCTACCTAAAATAATAAATATAACAAGGCTACCTCATTCTCCATCAATATTGTTTCCCATAATTGTTCAGTCAAAAAAAAATATAAAAGTCCCCAAAATGTATAAACTATAATTATAAGCCAATACATACAAAAATATCAAAAATTTTAAAAAGGCCATATAACTTCATAAATTACACTCTACTTGTATAAAACAGTTACTAAATAAATAATCAACAAAAAATTTTACCTAATAATTAAATATAACTCACTACTGACATACTAGACTATAACCAAAATTTACAATAAAAAATTAATTAAAGAAAACCTAAAGCCTTCCTTAAACAACAAAAAAAATTAAGTTTTTCATTTCTCAAAACAAAATCTTTAATGAAGACATGTTTACTAATATAAAAACCCAAACTACTTATAATAAACATACGTTATTACTATGCCATACTACTACATTAAACACTTAAAAAAATTTAAATCCTAATCAAAAAATTAAACCTTATACCAAAGTCAAACAAAAATTTTAAAATCCTTACACTTACTTTCTACAAAAACTTACCAAAACTGTACATAAAATAATATCAAATACTAAAGTTAAAAATCAGTTAATACTTTCTCTGGCCTTTGATCATACTAACCTAAAATATATAAAAAAAAATACTTATACCTTTAAAAAATCAAATTTACATCAATAAAAAAAATAAATTCAATACACAATCAATACTAAATCTCTCCATTAAGACAAAAAAATTAAATAAGCCAAACCATTACTAATGTTAAAATAAAAAAAAAAACAAGACATCACTTACTTTAACTATAATAAACCAAGCCACGTAAAACAAAATTATACACAAAATTCTTGTAAAAATAATATCTATTTTAAGTTTAATTCAAACAAAAAGCCATTGCCTTCTAAGTTATGCAAAAAATATAACAAAAAACATTAAACCAATAAATATAAATCTACCAAAGATTAAAAAAAAAACAAAAAACACAACCCTCTACCATTAAAAAATGTCTCTTGGGACTTCCCCCAGGAAACCCAAAAAAATCAAATTTCAAAGCCAAAAAAATTTCCAATCACAATAAGAAACCAACATCCTCAAACCAAATAAAAGATAAAAGAAGTCGTATGACATTAAATAATAAAATAAATTCAAAAAAAATCAAACGTTCCAAAAGAAACCACAAAACAAATATTTTAACAAACTTCAATAAACAAAGACCAAAATTAAAAATACAAATAAATAATATTTATATTCAAAACTTAGTGGATGAAAAGACTAACATTTCAATCGTAACCCCACAATCATAACATCCAAAATAACCTTTACAGACAATATATACCCAATTTCTAAATATTAAAACAATATCTCAAATAAAGCAAAATATAAAATAACTCAAATACATAAAACAAAAAAAAACAATTAAAATCATATATGGCTAACATAATAATAAATCTATAAAATTATAACCTTCTGCAGTAATAAAATACACAAATTAAAATCCCTTCAAATTCCAATATCAACCAAAAACTCAATTATATTTCTAAAATCAATATTTTAAAATATTATAAAAAAATTCACCAGCCATTCAAATAATACAAAAAAACTACCCAATAGCTGCCAAACGTAAAGGAACAGTCACAACACTACCTTTAAAATCATTAACAAAAAGCCTATTTAAATTCAACAATAGCCCTTAACAAAAAAAAAAACAAAAAACTTTAAAACAACTAATACAAAAACAGTTACAAACTCAACACATAAAAAAAATCAACCAACCCATGAAATTCTCCTATATTCAATATCAAAAAATCTAAAAAATACAAAATAATAACAAATCTAAAAACAATTAATAAAATAATTCAACCTACAAACTCTCTACAATCTAATATTCCTCTGCCTTTGCTATTAGCTAAAAAATAGCCTATTAAAATTATTAATTTAAAAAATTATTTTTTAACCATACCTTTACAAAAACAAAACGAAAAATTGCTTTCACAATACCTACTCTTAATGATTCATATCCAATTAAAAAATTCCAATGCCTGAGCCATAGGTCAAACAGCATGAAGTTAATATAAGCTCTGGGTCATTTTCAGGAACTAAACAGAAGCAAAAAGCTAAGTAGTCTGGGTCCACAGGTCTGTGGGTCTGGACCTCTGGCTGCCTGGGGCCAGAAACCTTATTGTAACAAATGACTGGGATTAAAGCACATATTTCATGTAAGTTATTACAGGTATTTAGACTGGAGATGGGACAATGGAGATGTGGCTATTTAGTACTAGACATCAATAAAGTACAGACATAATGAAGAGGTCCGCATAGATAAATAAGGTTGAAGAGCATTAAGTAATAAAATTTAGAAAGGGGAGCCTTCCTTGAATAGTCAAATATAACAATAATATGATGATAAGTATAAACTCCAAGTGTGTATGAGAGGTGGGGGAGAGAGAGAGAGAGAAACAGCGAGAGACAGAGAGAGGGAGACAGAGATACAGAGAGACACAGAGACAGAGAGAGAAGTAGATCCTAATATCTCCACACTCACTGTTCTATCTTTGGTCCCATTTAGGGCTAGCAATCAGTCTCCTCTCAGCACAAGATCAAGCCAATAATTTCTTCATGGACAAGGTAGATGGCCTCCAGGCCCGACCTATTACTGAGGAGATAGCAACAGTTGAAAGCTTCTGGGAGAAAGAAAATTATTCTACTTTGAGGTTGGGTCCATTAGTAGTTTGACCGTGTGGAAGTGGATGGCCCCATTACCATGTACTAATTAGACTTAAAGGGTTACAAAAAAAATGTTTAAAATGAGGATGAAGGAGGAGCCACGTTGCATGAATAAATGAGACTCAGGGACAGATCTCTGAGAAAGTTAGAGATATTAGAGAGAATAAACACAACAGTCAGATCTTACCCAGCTGTCTTCCAGCTTCCTCAGCCTGGCTTCCCTTGGCTTTCTCTTCCTCTATGCCTGCCTTAAACTTTAAATACTCTCTTGGTAAATTAAGGCATGGCCCCATCACTGCCTGCCTGGGAGCCTGGAATTCCTTCTGTAATCTAAAATGACCTGAACTCAGTTGAGATTAAGGGCATAGGTCACCACTCCCAGGATATTCCCTGTGCTAGGATTAAAGGTGTGAATCACCACTCTCGGATTCTCTTAGACTGACTGTGGTTAGATCTCTGAAACTTCAGAGCTTTTATTAAATCCCCACATAGACTGTGGGTAGATTCCCTCTGATATCACGAAACTTTTGGAACTTTTATTTAATCCCCACAGAGCCATGAAGTAGAGGATGTGTGGAGGTGAGGAAGAAGTTGGAGGAGGAAATGTGGGTATATATGTTTAGATTTCATTGTGCATATGCATGTAGTTCTCTAAGGAGCTTGTCAGAAAAAGAAATGAAATGAAACCCCATTGCTAAGTTACCAGTCAGAAGGAAAGGCACCCAGAATTCCATACTTACTATCCCATGAAGAAATGTGGCATCGCAGTCATAATACTTCCAAGGCCCATGATGAAACAACCAATTCCAATCAACTTCGGTCTATGTAGTTTGGATCCAAAGTAACTCACAAATACAATAACTAACAAATTCCCTATAATGAAACCAAGTTAAATCAATTGGATTCATCAAGGCAAATGCTGATAATCAAATATAGCTGGTAAAATGGAAGGCCTCAAACAGCATAGAGAGCACTTTCCTCAGGTTGTCTGATGAAAAGAACTTACCTTAATTAAACTGACCATATAAAATACAGAACTAAGAATAAGCAGAGGCAATACTATTTTGTTTTATTTATTTATTGCAGGTTTATTTATTTATTTTTTTATACAGGGTGTGTATGTGTCTGTGTGTGTCTGTGTGTCCAGTAGCCAGAGAGGCCAGAAGAGGGAGTCATATTCTTTGGAGGTAGAATTACAGATGGTTGTATGTCACCAGATTTGGGTTCTGAAAATCATACTCAGGCCCGCAGAAAGAGCAATAAATCATTTTAATCACTTGATTATCATTTCTAGTCCTTTGTTTTTGTTTTGAATATCACTTCTTTATTTTTGGGACCAAACTCAATGACCATGAATACCTAGGTCTGTTTAAACTAGACATCATCATATTTCTTCTTACTTATACCAAAAAGCATAAGAGACATTGAGTTTTGGGTTAAATTGTACAATGTCATTGTTTTGCATTAGTCTATGGGATATGTCTTGGAAACAATAAAATATACTTGAATTGGTTGACAATAATTGTTAAAGCAGATTTTTTTTCTATTTGAATAATTTAAAGTTGGCTAGATTATACTAAGATGAAAACAAATGGAGAAAAGTCTTCTCAATGTGAAAGAAAAGCATTACTTAATGAAGTTTTCATGCATTCCCGGCATTCTTTACAGAACTAATATGTACATACCACAGTATTCCTAGCCAAAAATATCATAAAAGGAAAAAACCACAAATAAGGTCACAAACAAGTGATTAAAAAAGTAGGAATAAAAACTAAGTAGGTGGGCAGAACCCAGGGGGGAAGTGACTAATTAAGAGCTTTAGTAAAATTTCCAGGAGGAAAAAACTATTTGACATGTCGTGATGACTGTAAATTATCCAGCTTGATGAAGAGAACTGGAGAACTCCAAATGGCGTTATATATAAGCAATAAACAGATACTTACCAAGAGTTACTGAATATTTGGGGAGAAATAATACACAACAGAAAATTACAAAGGAAACAGCAAAAAAAAAAAAAATACACAAAATAAAAAAGAATTAACTAGAAAGAGGAGTGATCTTGGGAAAACACAATATTGATTCAGAAGATGAACAGTGAGTAACAAACCAAAAAGAAAACTAAAGTATTGTGAAGTTAAACATAGAAAAATGTATAGATTTTAATTATATAAAAACGGAAGACAACAATAGATAGAACAGGAAAGGACTGGAGAGGAGACCTTCAAAGCCACCCAACGATGTTGATGACAGGAGCTTTCAGAGTGAAGCCTTGCTACTGCTGGGCTTTCAGTGCTCAGAGCTCAGAGCAACAAGCTTCTAAACTAAGCATTTAGAGCTACAAATACATCTGTTGTCTGAAGGTTGTAGCATTGAAGTTTTAGTTCTCAGGACTCAGAGCTTCAAGCCTCGAGCTTTTAATGCCTGGAGCCATAAGCCTCAGGAAATGGATTTCCAGGTAATGGAGCTCATACACTTACTGGTCAGATAACAATAAAGTAAAAAGTAAAATAGAGTTGCAGATTCAAAAATCCTGTAGGTAAAGAAACATGCTGTGAGGCAAAATGAAAATCAATATCTAATCCTAATTTTGAAACTGTGGCTGCTTCAATGGAGACAGTGAAGCCTGGGGCTAAGATATGACTGACTGCCTGGGAGCACTTTCTGCTCTTGTACAAGACCAGTGTTTGGTTTCTGGTAACCATGTTGAATAGCTCATGGTTACCTGTACTCACCTCCAGAGTATCAAAGCCCCCTTCCAGCCTCTGAGGGCGTTCTTTGCAAATGTGCATTTGTGTGTGTGTATGTGTGTGTGTGTGTGTGTGTGTGTGTGTGTGTGTGTGTGTGTGTGTGCATGCGCGTGCATGTGTGCATATATATACATGCAGACACACAAACACATAGACAAAAACATATACAAGTTTTTTAAGAGACAGGGAAATGGAATACTGAAAGATTCATAAAGTATAAAATACCCTTTGAACTAGAAAACTTCAGGATTCATCGGGAAAAATTGATGGGTCTTATTTATGTAATACTTTTTGAATACTGAGTAAAATATGTTCTATGTCAAGTTTTAAAAATGACCATGAAATTTGTAGGAAATATTTGAAATCCATATAATGGACATAGCTGTGAAGCTCTCCAACAAATTAAAGAGTAAAAAAAGAAAATACTTATCTGTTCAAAAAAAAAATTGACATCAGAAAATTTACAGGCAAATGAATGAAACTAGAAGAAAATCACCGTGAATGAGGCAACCCAGACCCAGAAAAACAAATATGATATGTACTTACTCATAAGTGGATATTAGCTGTAAAGTAAAAGATAACAGACTATGCTACAGTCTACAGCCTCAAAGAACCTAAGTAACAGAGAGGTCCTGCAGAGGGAGGTGTGAATTTCCCTGAGAAGGGGAAATAAAAGAGTCCTCCTGGGTAAAACTGGGGGCAGACGGGTATGGGAACATGAGGGATTGGGTTAGGGGTAGGAGAGAAGGCGAGAGTAATGAAAGAGAAGTCTTTATGGGACACACCTTTTTGGGATCAGGTAGAAAACTGGTACAGCTAAGACTCTTAAGAATAGTGGATTGGTAGTTTACCGGCCATCTCTTGTATTCAGATTAGTGACTACCTAATTATCAACAAAGAATCTCTGTCCAGTAACTGGCATGCAGAAATAAAGAGCTACATTCAAGCACTGGACCAAGTTTGGGAATTCTGGACCAAGTTCAGGATTATACAAGTCAGGGGGTCAAGGTCATCACAAAGAAACCCACAAAGACAACTAGCCTGGGTTCATAGGAGTCCACAGACCCTGAATTGATAGCTGAGGAGCCTGCATGGCACCCAATTCAGTCCTCTACAAATGTGTGACAATTGTATATCTTGGTCTACCTGTCAGACTCCAGCAGTGGGAACCAAGCCTGTCGCTGACCCTCTAGCAGTCTTTCGGGAACCTATTCCTCATACTGGGTTGCCTTAATATGAAGACAGGAGCTTAGTCCTACTTCAACTTGATATGCTTTGTTTGTTTAGACCAATGGAAGGCCTGCCCCTTTTTAAACAGAAAGAGAAGAAATGGGGTGGGCAGAGGGGAGTTGGGGGGAGGGGATGGGAGGAGACGAGGAAGGATAAACTTCTGTTGACATGTAAAATAAAAGAATAAATTTAATTAATAAAAGAAAAGGAGCAGAGGCATTATGCTGCTTCATAAGAGGAGAACTCCTTTGGGAAATTACATGGAGCTTGCGTGTCATGAAACGAGATATTAAAATCAAAATGAAGACAATAGAGTGACATCTTCAATGCTGTAAAGCTACCCCCTACACAAGATTAAAAACCAAAATTACAACACATATCATTCCCAAGCTGTTCTTTGCTCTCTCAACTTTTCTTCATGTGTGGTCCTCTTGAGAGAGAGAAGGTGGAGTCTCATAGGAGTTAGTGTGAAAACAATGGGTCTATGTAAAAGTAATCTTCCAAAATCCTCTTTGCATAGTGGCTGACAATAAGTTTGTACCATATTGAGTGATGTCTCCTACACATTAGTGACACAACTTCCCAAGATATAACAACAAAAATTATCAAGACATTGCTTTATTTTGCAGAAAAGACCAAGCCATCTCTGATTGAGAAGCATGTCTGATCTTTCTTTTTCCTCGATTAGTCTGGTTAGTAAAATAGAAATAAACATTACCAATTTCAAATCCTCCATCAATCAAACCAGCAATGGAAGATGGTATGTCAAATCTCCTTTCTATTTGCGTCATGGAACTTTTCATAACGATTGCAGCTAGTGACTTGCATATAAAGCAGAATGAGAGGGCTGTCAAAAATATCTATGAAAAAGCAAAAGGGGGAGTACATATTGTTTAGAGGGTGGATTCAATTGCTTTTCTACTCAAAGATACAGTTTTGTTTTGTATTTTTGATTTTAATTGAAGACAGTGTATCCGTCTTCCCCAGTAGCAATTGGCTGTCCCTTTGGTCTTTTAAGGTCACCATTGTACAGATAAAGGCATAACTTCCTAACCTGGTTATCATTATAGCAGAAACATTAACACTGTTAAGTCATAAACTGATTTCTAATCTCTATTGGTCAATTGTGATAATTACATAATCACCTTAGCCTAGTCTCATTTCAGTAGATGCCAAATCTAGAGAGGGATTGGAAGAGTGTTTTTAAGGGCAGTGTTTTGGGAAAGCCAGATAAAAATTGAAATCTGGGGAGTTGATAGTGGTTGCATAGATAACACAAATGATGGTCTGATGTGTCATCTTATCTACTTTTCTATGCTTTGAAAAGATAATATGATAAAGGTGACATAAAAAGGAAGCATTTAATTAAAGGCTTGTCTGTGGTTTCAGAAGGTTAGTCCATAACAATCATGGTGGGGAGCATGGTTGCAAGGGGCAGATACGGTGCTGGTGCAGTAGCTCATATGTTGAGACAACAACCATGAGGCCAAGAGAGAATCACCTGGGAATGGCCTGGAATTTTTTGATACTTCAAAACCATCTCCTAATAACACACCTCCTCTAACAAGACCATGCCTCCTTATCCTTCCCAAGTAGTTCCACCAACTTATGACCAAGCACTCAAATATGAGCCTATGGAAGTCTTTCTCACTTGAAATACCACAGGTTAAAAGGTTATCAAGGTATAAAGTGTCTTTTAGTCAAACAAAACTTATTGATTCATCTTTCCTTTTTTTTCACTTCATCATTTTTCTTCCAGCACACAACCATATCCATAGGCAATTTTTTGCTCTAATATTAAAATGTGACCTCATTGTGTAATAGTAGTTTATACCTCTCCAAATGGTTATTGTGAATCCTTAGTCACACATGTACTGTTGGGGCTATTAGGAGGTTGATGGTTCTTGAGAGTTAAACCTTCACATGGAGATAAGTGGCCTTATGCTAAGAGAAAGTAGAGTGTTTCCCCCACCCCCCGCCTTGCTCTGTCATTTGAGAAATCTGTAAGAGGAAGTCCACTTGCACATCCAGAGGAGTCATCACCTGAACCTGGTTGTGATGGCACCTTGACTTCAGCCTCCCAGCCTCTGGTGATGCGCAAAATGAATTGCTATTGTTTAAGTTCCCCAGTCTTCACCTTTCTCAGCAGAATATCCCATTTAAAAAGAGGTAGAGTGATGCATTCAAAATGTGTGTGTGGGCGGGGGAGTAATAAAACCTGTCGACTAAAATCTATAGTCACAAAACTGTCCTGTAGAAGTCGAAGAGAAATAAGCATTTTCCTCTGATGAGTAAAATCTGTAGAGGGTTATTATAAAAGTTGTACAATTGATGGAAGCAGACGCAGAGACTCCCAGGAAGGCTCTGGGCTGAGGTCCTCGAGTCCAGTTAAAGAGAGGAGAGAAAGATTATATGAGCAAAGGGGTCAAGATCATGATGGAGAAACCCACAGTGACAGCTGACCTGAGCTATTGCGAGCTCACTGACTCTGGACTGACAGATGAGGACTGAACTAGGTCCTCTGAATGAGGGTGACAGCTGTGTGGCTTGATCAATTTGTGGGGCCTCTGGCAGTGGGACTAGGATTCATTCCTAGTGCATAAACAGGCATTTTGGAACCCATTCCTTATAGAGGGACACCTTACTCAGTCTAGATAAGGGAGAAGTGGCTGGGTCCTGCCTCGACCTGATATTCCAGATGTTCTAATATGGTTTTTGGCCCTGGGTGGCCAGAGGTCTAGACCTATAGACCTGCCACCCTAGACTCTTTAGCCACCCACCACTGCTCAGGCCCTTAAAATGACTTAGACATTTATATTAAGTTTATGTTGTTTGGTCTATGGCTTAGGCACATTGTTAGCTAGCTTTTGTAACTAACTTATTTTTTATTAATTTGTCATGTGGCCCGTGGCTTATTTGTGTTTTTTATATATTTGGGGGTTTTTTTGGGGGGGGCAGTTGGCTCGGTCGGACCCACCATACCCAGACTTTGTTGACTCCCCATGAGAATAAGCCTTATCCTCTTTGGGAAGTGGATGGCTGAGTGGGAGGAGGAAGCTGGTGGTGAGTGGGAAGAAGGGAGGGAAGGGGAATTGTGGTTGGTATGCAAAAAAAGTCAAATAAAATAAATAAAACTTGCATAGTGAGAGAGGGTACCTGGGAAACAGAGTCTGATGAATAGAAACAAGAGGATGATTTTTAAAAAAAAACTATATGGAGTTGTACAAATCCTAAAGCATAGACAAATATAGAAACATAGAATCTTATATTATTAAAAGTTTCTTTGGTCACGATGTTTTTATCATAGTGATAGGAATGTAACTAATGCACACCATCTAACTAGAAAAAGGAAAGAGCTAGTTCAGTATAGAAACCGTATGTGTAAGCCCATAACTAACATGTTCTCAATAGGGAATTGATGACGTGCCTTAGAAGATGAGTATCAAGTTGATCAGTGCTTTCATCATGAATATTCACCATAATGCTAGAGGCCTAAGGCAAGGCAAGAGGATGTAAGTTGGGGAAAGAATAAAAGGTACAAAATCTTCTCAAATTTATACTAACCCCCCACATTAAAACAATCTTAAGTAGAAAGAATTCCTCATATTGACTTCAATATATTCCATAAAACAGCATTGTTTATAGTAGCCAAGAGGAGAAAATTCCATATCTCACTGTTAGATGAATAAATAAAATGGACATATATATTTATATACATTGCAGACCATTGTTCATGTTTTTAAAAAGAAGAAAATCTTACTACATTGTATTATGTGGATAAACCTTGAGGTCATTGTGCTAAGCTAAATAAGCCACTCAGCAAAGGACAGATGGTGTGTCCAGTTTTGCGACGTGTCTCCAGTAGGAGGGGGTGCAAAGAAAAGTAATTATAGAGGCAGGGAGGGAGGGAGGGAGGGAGGGAGAGAGGGAGGGAGGGAGGGAGGGAGAGGGGGGGGGAGGGAGAGAGGGAGGGAGGGAGGGAGAGGGAGGGAGGGAGGGAAGTGGAGACTTAAAATATCCCAGGCTCAGTAAATATTTTTATAAAGTTGTCAAAGAATAAAATAACAAAATCTGGCTGAAGAGTCGGTTCAGTGGTTAAGTGCACTTTTCCTAGCAGAGAACAATTTATCATTCCTAGGCTATGATTTAGTCACATGATATTGATAAACAAATAGGGAACACTTGCATGGGTTTTGTATCATTTCTTCACAGGCGTAAATTTACTTAATTCTCCTGTCTTTTGACATCAGTTGCACAACCTCTCTTTCTTTTTCTTTTTCTTTCTTCCTTACAGGAGATAGGATCTCACTACATTACCCACTGGCCTCAAACTCCTGGGCTCCAGTAATTCTCCACCATAAAAGGGGAAAGGAACATAAATGCACCAGCATTCCCAGCTCTATTTATTTTACTTTAAAATAATAGTATGTGCCTTACTTTTTGGTACTTTTTCATTTTAAGAATATAAAGAGCGCTCTACTGTATTTATCAGCAGTGGAAACAAACTGTCCACTTAATAAGAAATACTTCAAATCAATTTCTTAGTTCAGGTGTTGACTTCATAGTTATTGCTCCTCCCACTAACTTGTGTACAACTTGTATACTTGTCTGTGTGTAGCCTCCAACTTCTCTTTTTTCCTCTTTTACTATCTTCTTTTTCTCTCCCAGACTATTTTCTCTGAGTTAATTTGATAATTGTTCTTCCAAATTATTCTCAATATCTCACTATCTTTATTAGCAATAGACTCATATAGATTTGTGTTCATGCCATTTATTAATTCTTTCGAGTATAGTTTAACAGAACATTACAGCTCAAATCCCCACTGTAAATAACAGACTTTTCAAAATGATTAACATGAGAAGAACACCAGCTGTAATGGCTGGGATTTGGTTCCCAATACCTACAATCATCCAGAACTCCACTTCCAGGGGATCTGATGCCCTCTTCTGAACTTCCTGGGCATTTGCGAACACAGTAGGCACAGACATACACTTAGGCACACAAATGTACACAACATAAATAAATATTTCTTTAAATTTGTATTATGCTCTTCTGTCCAGAAAACATAGGACTTAGGTTAAGAAAAGGGATAATATATAATATCATTATCATAACTTAAAAATGTTTTAATTATTCTCAATGACTTGTATGTTTCTCACATATCTTTCCAAGAAGTAATGACTATATCAGTTGTAAAGGCTTGATCTTTTCCCATCCTCGTCTTTTAATTTTTTTCTATAACTAAAATCTTTTCTGTAAGTTTATAGGTATGAAAACACAACTGTTCTGTTATTTTCCCCCCAAAAAAAATTTCTATGCAAGATGCTAAAAACTCATCTACACTAATACATGATGAGAGTGTTAACAGGATAATTTGCTGATTTGGGGAGAAAGACAGAACATTCTCATCTAAATGCTGAGAGTTCTGATTGGTGAAGACTGCCCAAATACTTCCAGGAACCCAGTGATATCTTAGTAATGTAGACAGAAGCGTAACCAAGGACAAGTCTTGGTTCACCTATATGGAGCTTCCAAAAGTTCAGAGAAAGGTTTTGTATTGTTCATAATTTCAATTTTAAGAGAAACATTCAACTCCCCAAATTTCACAGTAAAACCCAAAATTACTTTATAAGAAGAAAAAGGTAACACATAAACCTACTTGGCGTAGGGGTCTCCAATACCCCCAGGAAATCATGAGATTATAAGATATACTTATATAGATACAAAACTTCTTTAGATTGATAATATGCTTATTATTGTGCTCACTATACTAATCTGAAATGGTCACTATAACCCTGTTCTTAATGTGGAACTTAAGTTTAGAGAAAGAATGATTGAAGCTTACAAAGTATCAAAGAAAAGAATAAAACATGTTGAAAGACTAGCATAGGAAGTACATTTCTGTGTGAGGTTTCAAATAGAAGAAAAAGTGTTCACTGTCACCCAGTAGGTTTTAATATTTTAACAATTATTTTGCTCTTTCTGTATCTGTGTTTTCTTTGCCCACACATATGTAAGTGTGCCAAGTGCCTGCAGTATCCATGAAGAACAGAAGGGAGTTTCAGATCCCTTGAAACTAGAATTACAGATGGTTAAAACAGATCCTGTGCACTGAAAACTGAACCTGGGTTGTCTGGAAGAGCAACTAGTGCTTTTATCTACTAAGCCACCTTTCCAAACCAGTAGATCTTAAACTAGAGTTAGCAAGACCAAGAGGAGGTAAAGTCTGTATTCACCTGAGATCCTGACAAGGGTTTATTTATTTATTTTGACCAGAGATCTGGGCTTTAAGTTCAATTGTTATTTGCTCAACAAATATTAACTGCAATTAGGATAAGGCACTTGCTTGCTCAGCTTCAGTGTCGAGAATGATGCACAAGGTCATGGACAGTAAAAAATGAACTAAGACAACTGAAACCACCTAAGGACAAGGAACCAGAGTCAGTGTAATGTGGATTGAGTCCCATCACAACCATAAGTCTATGTTATGAAATATCCAGTAAAAAGTGGCTCAGGCCCTCACAGATGAAGCTTTTATAGATATAGCCATTAATATCCAAATTAAATCTTTGGAGGATCAATGAAATTGGCCCATTAAAGAAGAAACGCAGCATTTAAAGCAAAACAGGCAGTAGGTGAAAGCTTTTGGGCCACGGTGGAAGGGGGAGGGGGATGGAGAGAGGGGTGGTGGGAAGAAAGGAGGGAGGAAGAGAGAGATTCTGGGAAGATATAAGCAGGCTGAGAATCAGAAGGCTGATACACATTTTAAATGTAACATAAAGATACGATATAATTCAGTAGGTAAAGGAGCTTCCTATCAAACTTGATGTTCCAAGTTCGATACCAAGGTAGAAGGAAAGAACCAACTCATTCATGTTTTCCTTTCACTTCCACAAATGCGCCATGGCATACATTCCTGAACACACACACACACAAACACACACACACACACAGTGGGAATCATCACCTTGACTTAGAGGTGTGATCTTTAGGCCTTAAGGACCCACGTACAGGGTATGGCCAGGTCAGTTTAAGACCCCACGCTCACTGTCTCTCTCTTTGTTTGCTCTCTCGTGCTTTTGGAGAAAGGCCCAGACCAGCTGCCTTTGTGTGGCCCAGTGTAGCTTTCTAAAAATTATCCAGCTGGTCACTATCTTTATTAGTGAGTGTTTCATATAACCCCTTAATAAACATTAATTTTTATGTAATCAGTTTCTCATGATTAACACCTACTATACACAGAGAGAGAGAGAGCTCACATTCATGCACATACAATAAATATGAATAAAATTGTTAAGAAAATATGTCCTAGGAAATAAAACATTTTGGATCAGTTCTGATACCATAATGAAGATAAGCAAAGAAATCTTTACAAAGCTGAACTCATGGTGAAGCAGAATAAAATCAAGAAGAAGCTGTAAGAAAGAAGGTAACAGCTGTCTGAATTTCCAGAAGGAACCAAAGAACAAAGGCAGACTTTTTCTGTAATTTCTATGCTGCAGTGTTGCCTATGGAATGTTGGCATAAGTCAGGGAAAGACGGGGGTTTTGCAGGCAGATCTGCTCCCCACAGAAAAATTTGATAGGGATGGTTTTGTGAATACTCAAGTAAGGATCTTTAATTCTTGGAGCATTTCCCACAATATTTGTGACTTTTACGTTCTGGATATTTTATTTGATAAGTTTCACCTACTTTTGATGTATTCTCAATCACAATTCTTATCCTTTGGTAAAATTCTAACCAATGCCCATGTCATCAGCTTTCACTGCTTTCACAATGCATTTTAATTGTGCTATTATATATTTATTGTGTTTATATTGGTGCAAGCCACAGTGCATGGAGAAATTAGAGGGCAACTTGCTGGAGGCAATTCTCTCCTTCTAATATATATATATTTTACATCCTGTAACTACACTCAGGTCTTCATGTATGGTAGCAACAACTTCACACAATAGTGCCTTTCTGGCTGAGCTGTCTCCCAGTCCTACTACAGTTAAGAGCTTTGCTTACAAAAAATTTTGATCATAAATTGTTCCTTAATACAATCATTTTAATATAATATAATGTTTAAAATTGTACTAGAGATGCAAGGGATTTGGAAACACACACACACACACAATGACAAGGTCTCACTGTACAGACTAGGTTGATCATGTGTTTAGAATTGCCCTGTCTCTGTCTGCCAATAGCTAGGACTTCAGGTGTATAGCAGCATGCTTTTCCTGAGTAGGATTTATTATTTTTCTGAATCATTCACAAGCACTGTGCTTTAAGAGATAAGGAGACTTTCAGCACTGAAATACCTGCTCAATTATTGCACACACACACACCACACACACACACACACACACACACACACACACACAAAACACACACAAAACACACATACACACACAACACACACACACACCCCTTATCTCATTTTCGAACAAACAACAAATGAGTTAATTAGTTACCAGTTAGCATACTTTGCAAGATGTGAAAAGACATTATTTAAGAAATGAATATACATTAAGAACACAGACCTAGATTTTAAAACAAGAAACTGAGGAAGGAATTAAAGTAACGTAAAGGTTATCAATTTTATAATTTAATCCAAGTGATTAAAATTTTTCTTTTAAAAATTATTTATCTAATGATGTACTAAGGCCAATTTATTTTTTCTGCTTCTCTCTGCCAGTTTGATCCATTCCTCATAGTGGAGTTATCTATTTTTTCTTACCAATCTACCAGTTTTTCTTCAGATAATTTGCTATCTTATATACAAATATATTAAAAATTGTTAATGTTCATTAAAAAATGGTCCCTTTTCATAATATAGTGTATTTTAAAAAGTCATTGGTAACTATCCATGATTTAAAGTCTGTTCAGTCTGACTGTAGTTTAGCTGTGTCTTATCTGTTCCCATAACAAAGAAAACACTTTCCATTTACTTTTGATAATATGTGTGTTGGATCAGTAACTCCAATCATTGCAACCAACAACTGTGATATCACATATTCTTCTTTATTTCCCAGAGACCAGATTTCTACATTTGGAGTCATAAAACATACTGTAACCTGTTTAAGATAATAGAAAGCAAAAACAAGCAAGCAAACAACACATGGTCAAGGGCAGAAAAAAAAGTGTGCAGATATGTAGAAATTTTATTCAGAATTTCTAAAATGTGAAAGCAACAATAATGTCTAGTATATACATAGCTAAAATGAGGTAGTGGTAGAGTGTTGTTAGTTACTATGAATAAATAAGCTACAAAATCATTTTTTAAAAATGCTCCAAAGAACCCAAAGGCATGCCACTAAGTGATAATAGCCAGACCGATACAGCTGAATTCAGTCATGTGACATTCTTTAAAAGTGAAACCGTGAAGATTATAGGAAGATTACTAGTTGCTGTTGTTGAGTAATGGATAATTTGACAGAGCAAATACAATTTTTAGGTTAAAAGTTATGACATCATTTATGTGCCTAAATTTTGCAGAAAATTTAATTCCCTAAATGAACACACATGTCAGCTAGGGACTTTGGGCAATCATATATGTCAAGACACATGCATCAGTTTTTAAAAGACGTACTAACCTTGTAGTGGTTGTTGTTAAGAGGAAGGCTACCTATGTGTTGTGGAGAGAATAAGACCAGATTTGAATCCTTCACTCACACTGGTATAGAGGTGGAATTGAGAATAATGACAGAAAGGGAAAATTCTACTTTTGTCTTCTTTTGGTTTGAGGTGATAATACAATAGTTTTGTACTGTAGAAGAATATTGTAATACTATGGTGAGATTATCCTACGTTGTAAATAACTGCCCCACCTACTAGTTTAATAAAAACGCTGCTTGGCTGAAGGCAGACAGGAATTATGGGCAGAGCTACCAGACTGGGAAAACTCTTGGAACAGAAAAAACAGAACAGAGATGCCACAGACACACCAGAAAAGCAGATGCAGAGGAGACCTGTGCTGCTCTGAAAAAAAGGTACCGAGCCACATGCCTGAACAGGATTAGAGTCATGGGCTAGTTTAAGGGTAAAGAGTTAGCACGTTATATGCCTGGGCCCTAGGCTGATCAGTATAAAATTAATACAAAGATCTGTGTGTTTCTGAGGGACTGCAGGTCTGTGGGTCTGTGGATCTGTGGGTCTGCAGGCCCCCGGGTCAGAACCTCAGGGCTAGGCCGAAAAGGCCAGGCCAGAAACTTCATACAACATAGTATGGGGGTACAAGACTCTAAAAGTGAAGATGACAGGTGGTAAGCTCAATGTACACACTGAGTGTCACCATGTATCAAAACACATCGCCATGTGACTTTATTATCCACTCCACTCTCAGACATTTATACCCACTAGATCTGTGGATGTCAGTCATGTGTGTGGATGTGTACATGAACCTGATTAAGTGTGAGAACCTGATGAATGATTCATTCTGAGTGATTTTCTATGAAGATAAGTTTTCAAATACCTAAAGAAAAGAAAAGTAAATGGTCCAGTGACAAAT
This sequence comes from Phyllotis vaccarum, assembly GCA_033318265.1. Classification (NCBI taxonomy): domain Eukaryota; kingdom Metazoa; phylum Chordata; class Mammalia; order Rodentia; family Cricetidae; genus Phyllotis; species Phyllotis vaccarum. The sequence goes on from JARWLC010000011.1 coordinate 75,661,554, forward strand.
TCCAATCTTTCCGTAGAATCTTGCTTACACTAACATTATATGAATTCAGTTACTTTAGTAATATGGGGCAGAGTTGAGCCAATGGGCTGTGCCATAAGATTGGCTCAGGCCAGACTTTGCTCCCCAATTGTGGTAATTTAGATGGAGAATATACCCCCATAGCATCATATATTTGAATGTTCTGTCCCCTGTCAGTGAAACTGTTAGAGAAAGATTAGGAGGTGGGGTCTTAATGGAGTAGGTGTGGCCTTGGTAGAGTAGGTAACAGTGCCCTTTCTGGAGCAGGTGTGACCTCGTTGTCGTAGGTGTGGCTTTGCTGGAGTAGGTACCACTATGAGTGTATGGGTAGGATTTGATGTTTCAAAGGCCCATGCCAGTCAGGTCCAGTCTCTCTGTCTCTCTGTCTCTCTGTCTCTCTGTCTCTCTGTCTCTCCCCCCCTCCCCCGCCCCATCTGTGAAGTTCTCAGCTACTATTACAGTGCCATGCTTGTCTGCTTCCCATTGTGGTGATCATGGACTAACTCTCTAAAATTGCTTTCTTTTCTAAGAGTTGCCTTGGCCATGGCGTCTTTTCATAGCAACGTAACAGTAATTAAAGTAATCAACTACATGCTTTGAATCCTAGAATAGATAGTTTTTGGACAACTTGGCATAAGTTAGAGTTAGGGGAACCTCATTTGAGAAAATGCTTCCATCAGATTGCTTATAAGCAAGACTATAGGACATTCTCTTGATTAATGATTGACAAGAGAAGGATATGTTTCAAATTTAATAAAACCCAGTCTGGAGTATCAGAGGACAGAGCCATCTCTTCCAGTCTTTGGGGTTTTGTTTTGTTTTGTTTTTGTTTTTTCCAGACAGAGTTTTCTGTGTAACAGTCCTGGTTGTCCTGGAACTTGCTTTGAAGACCAGGCTGACTTTGAACTCACAGAGATTCTCTTGTCTCTGCTTCCCAAGTTCTGGAACTAACAGTGTGTGTCACGGCTTCAGAGATATCAGAGAGAGTACACACCACAGTCAGATCTCACCCTGCTGTCTTCCAGCTTCTTCAGCCTCGCTCCTCCTGGCTTCTTCTGCCTGTCTTTCTTTGCCTGCCTTAAATACCCTCTTCACCCAGTTGTTTCACATCCAGGTTAAGATTAAAGGCCTGGCACCACCACTGCCTGCCTGGGAGCCTGGAACTCCTTCTGTAAACTAAACTGGCCTCAAACTCAGATTTGCTGGGATTAAGGGTTTAGGTCGCCACTCCCAGATTTTCCCTGTGCTGTGAATAAAGGTGTGAGTTACCACTCTCTGATCCTTCTAGATTGATTTAGGGTAGATATCTCTGAAATCTCAGACTGATTTTTAATAAATTTGAAACATATCCCTACAGGGAATGGTGCAATCCTTGGGCATGCTGAGTAAGCCATGGGGAGCAAGCTAGTAAAATCACTCTTCCATGGTCTCCGCTTCAGTTATGTCTCAAGGTTCCTGTCCTACTAAATTCTGCCCTATTATCCCTCAATGAAAGACTGCAGCCTGGAAATATAAGATGAAATAAATCTTTTTTACCCCAAGTTGTTTCATTCATGGTCTTTATCTATAACAATAGAAAATTATGAAAACATATGTAAGGAAAGCAATTTTCTCTTGGGGCTCCTAAGGCTTCTTTCTTCATCTATAAAATGGAGATAATAATATCTGGTTGATGAAATTATAATAAAAAAACTAGTCCATTCACATAAATAAAATAGTAGACAAGCACCTGACATATAAATTAGTAAAATTAGTCTGGAATTACAGAGGAGAATCAACCACAGAGCTAAGCCAAGAAGGTCATGGAGTGGTGACCCACACTTTTAATCCTAGCTTTAGGAATGTGGAAAGAGGAAGCTAATATATCTGGGTGGAGGAAGACAAGGGAGGTTTTCATCTTTCCCAGACGGTTTCCTGGTGGGCTGAGGAGAAAGAAGTTGGAGCTGGAGATTTCATGGAGACAGGCCTGAGGAGTTGATGAGTGAGAAGTGGCAGGGGTTTGTTCCCTATCTCTCCGGTATTCCAGCTTTTTCCCCAATATCTGGCTCCAATTTTTTTTATTATAATACCAAATAGAATTTGTGCAATATTAATCATTATTGCTATTGCTTTTCTGTCTTTTCAATTAGGGTGCAGGCAACATGATTTACATATAAACATTTAGCTCTGGACTCTTAGCCTGACATTCTGTAGGAGATAACACTTCACTATACACATAAAAGTATTAACTGTAACACAGCATAACATGCAGAAAATACACTGCCACCACATCATGTTAATCAATTCCTTCTTAAAACTTTCTTTCTGCTTAAACATTATTCAGATATTTCATCAGAACAGACTGCTAGAAGTCACTGAAAACAAATAGACTTCTGTTCCCTGGACAAAGTTTAAAAGAACTATATTTTGCTTTTACAGTATTCTTGCCATTGAATTACTAGCTCTGTTTTCTATATTCAGCTACTTAAGACCTCAACCTCAGCTAGATCAGAAACTTAGCATGCTGGAGAAAAGTGCCCATAGTTGATGGCTTCTCCTTTACAAGGTTTTTGGTTCATCCACACGTTTTTATTTTATAAAATGGGTAAGTCAGGTGACTTTTCCCCTTTGATGACGACAAAGAAAAATCTTTTTCTTGTGTTTGAAGCTGCATACATCATCAATTACCCATAGTTTTGTGACAATAACAAAGGTTAGAAAAAATGTTTTCGGATTAGAAAAATTAGAATAATTAAGTTTTCAGCTAGGTCTTTGTGTCATGTCCATGTATGAATCCCAAATTCTCTCTCATCAGACTGTTTTTTTTTAAATTATATTTTTTAATATTGAGAAAATAATAAAGAAAGAATAATTCAATCATTTGAGATTATAAAGTAATTTATAGACACTAATGCTCTAGATTCTTAAATTGATTCTAAGAACATTTACGTATCACACACATCTTTTATTTTAACTGCATTTATAGTTATCTTCTTCCCCATCAAGAACCAGAGAGGATAGCAAAATATTTCTAACTTTCCAATATTAATGAGCATGTGGACATCAAAAATATGTGCAAAGGAAGACCTTACTCAAATTTAAAACAAGTCAAAGTATTGACCATATTGCTAAAGTTTCCTACTTCAATGAAAGTGTAATGTTCTTTTGAATAACTTGTTTCCTTTTCTATAAGTGGAAAGTCCTTATTCTTTTTGTTTGGTACCATGACACTCTTCCTACCTGGAATCCACCACAGTGCCTCTGCCTCATTTTCCCTGGTCTTGAAGGTTGCGACTCGGCTGTTTTGCTTGAATGCTGAGTTTGCTCCATGACTGAATAGTGGATATGATGAGAATGTCTTCAATCACTGCTGATAAATGCTTCAGTTGAAATGATCACCTACCAAGGGAAAAAAAGATGTCACTTAATTGACTTCAACAATATTCAATTTAGAAATGAGAAAAGCTATCCTAAAGCCAACCCTTCTATCACTGATATCTATGAAGCACTTACTAATTCTGTTTTTCCTTTTTTTGTGTGCATGAGTGTGTGCATGGTCATCTATTTGTAAGTGCATGTAAATGCATGATGCATGTGTGTTGTGTGTGTGCAGGTAAAGGTCAAAAGACAACCTCGGCTGTTGCTTTTGTTTTTTTTGTTTGTTTGTTTGTTTTTGTTTTTTTTGTTGTTTTGTTTTGTTTTTTGGGGGTTTTTTGTTTTTTGTTTTTTTGTTTTTTTGGGTTTTTTTGTTTTTGTTTTTTGGGGTTTTTTTGGGTTTTTTTTTTTTGTTTTTGTTTTTGTTTTTTGTTTTTTTTGCCAGAGACACTTACTAGCCTGGAACTCTCTAAGCAAACTAGGCTAGCTACCCACCGAGTTCCTGCATGTCTCTATCATGAAGTACTGGAGTCATGAACAAATCTCACCACATCAAGATTTTTTTTAAAAAATGTGGTTTTGTGGAATGAATTTATATTCTGTGTTTGCAGGCTTAGTACTTTACCGATTGAGCTAGCATCCTACTGCCCATATATTTTTAAATTTATTTCTATCACATTATTTTGTAACACATGGTTATTACTTGGTGTGTATGCCTATAATCTCATCAGTGTGAGGCAGAGAAGTAGGATTGGCAATTCAAGAGCAGCTTTAGCAAAATATAAACCTATGCAGACCACAGAAATGCATGCCCATATACAAATAAGTGAACTTCAGTTATCCCATTTTCTCCACATGTTCCAGCTCACTTAGTGCCTGCTTCTGTAAGGTCCTGGGGTGGAGAGGCAGGAGAAGAGAATCTGTCATATAGTGTGAGGTTATAAAAATTCCTTCAGTAAGCTTCCTAGCAATTCTCCTATGTCTTTATTCAAGATTAAATAGCTTTTATAACACAATCTTATGTTAGCATGCTTTACTTAGTAGGTCATCTTGCTTTGCTTTATATCCATGTTTCACAATTAGTCTCAAACTCCTAAAGTCATCTGCTCAACTCCTTACCCAGGTTCATCCTACAATGAACAGAGTTCTTATCCTTCACCTTTGCCTGCCTCCCCATACACAACCCATCTGGCCTCAGAATCTGTCAGAAATCCCTATACCATGCAAAATACAATTTATAGTTCCCATTTGATGTCATCACAACCTAGGGCCGACTCTCATTTCAAGTTTTATTTTCAATCCACTCACATGTGGAAGAAGATTGTTCTCTAGCCTTTTCAAGTTTCTTCCTAACCTGAAATCTTCCTCAATTACAAGCTGTGTATCTTCCCCAATCATCTTTCTTCAATATTCTCATTGCCTCCTCTGAAACAATCACTCCAGTTCTGATATTCTAGGCATGAGAACACAGTTCGAGCATCGCAATCTGAATTTCTCCTTCCTCTCCCAGACAGATTAATTCTGCATGTTTCTAGACCATGGGGGCAGAGGGAATATGCAGTTAAAACAGTGGGAAGATAAACTTTTGCTCCCGGTTTCTCATAAACATTGAGCCGTAAACTGATGTATAAGTAACCTGAAGGTGAGAAAAAAAAAAAAAAAAAAAAAAAAAAAAAAAGGTCTGGTTTGAAATGTGTGACATTAGAATCTGAAGATGCATTTGGAGGTGTGGAATGTATTGTTATCTAAATGTGTTGTTTCTTGGTTCCAAATGACCAAGAAGAGTATTTCAATACTCAAAAGAGTATTGCAGATGACTACAGACATCTGAATGTACTGTGTCAAATCTTCCGGGAGGAGAACGTAGTCTTCCTGGCTAGATTGAGGGGAAGTGGGGTTAGAATCTCCCAGGCTCTGATACTGTATCTCCATTTACAATTTATGGATCACAGGAATGCAACACAGACAAGGGCCCATCTGCCCAAAGAACATCGGAGATATATGGAAAACTGGACTCTTCTACTCTTTCCTGGGCACCTGGGTATCCCCCGTGCCCCATCTTATTTTGACAGTAACAATTGTCTCACCGTCTTTGCAAACTGAGAAGGGAGAGTGGCATTTCTGGATCTCTCCTCTAGGCTAGAAGCTATGCAGGCCAGAATTTGAAAATCTTTGAGTTGGAGATAAAGCCTCCCAGAAAATCTCTTCACATTTCTTCCTTCTGAGTACCACAGCAGTTGCCCTCTGGCAGTAAACAAAGACTGGAGAAGCTCAGAGGCTCTGTCTATTACTGTTTACCATTTAGCTCTGCCATCTCATTTTTCCAGGTCAGTGGAAGTGAAAGGAGAAAGAAGGAAAGGAGAGAGAAAGAAAGAGAGAGGGGGGAAGACAGGAAGAAATAAAGAAAGAGAGAAAGGAAGGAAGGAGGGAGGGAGGGACGGAGGGAAGGAAGGAAGGGAGAGTCAACTTGTCATTCCATATGGTTGGTGAAATAATTGTCCACAGTGCATGCTAAGGAGGTAATCCGAGGTTCATTGTCCTAGAGCTGAAATAACTGGAAATGTATTTACCAACTCTATTTTTACATTTTCGTTTATTTGCTATAACTTCAGAGTGTTGAAACCTGAGCCCTGTCTATCCCTGAATGGATTGGTAACAGGTTATGAGAGTTGTACAGAAAACACAAGCCGTATAACATGTACCCTGTGGCATGACAGCCTTATATCCTTCTTTTGTATTATTTGGAATATTGTATATTGAAGAAATATTAAAAGAGATCTCAAAATGTCTTACCTGAACTTGGATTTCTACAGCAGTTGTAGGATATCCAACATTTTTCCTCCCGGAAAGTTCCTCTTGAAAGCCACTTATCTCTTTTTCTCTATCAGTCCAGTGATGATTAACTATCTTTTCAGGTCACTGTTGTACACCTTTGCAAAAGACAAACAAAGGACTCGGCTATAATTTCACTACTGACCCCGTTTTTCAAGAGTGTACGGAAAACTTCTCAGACCATATATATACTTTATCTTACACTGGTGCTAAAATAATAAGCTTTATTTTCAGAAATGGCTTGCCGTGTTTATTCAATTGTATTGGTCGCACATTATTTTTAATACAACATATTATGAAGAGTGTTTAAACTCTTCTCAACGGAAAAGAACCCAATGTAATTCTAAAAAACTGAACTCAGATTGTTTTATTTTCAAAAAAAAATACTGCATTGTTTGGTGCTACATAGAGTTCTTAAAAATGTTTATGTAATTATAAAATAATTTTTATCATGGTGAAATAAAAAATAAAAACATTACACAGCTATATTAAAGAAGCCTCTCAGATAGACACTGTCATGTATAGTTCATTTCTTTGATTAGATGTATACCTAGGTACTTATTTTTTTAAGCTACTGTAAATAGATTATTTTCCTATTTTTTCCTATGAAAATACATTGCTAGCATGTATGAAGGCTGCTGGTTTTCATACTGATTTTATACCCTCTATCTCTACTTTAAGTGGTTAAGTGTTGACTGCATCTAGGAGTTGGATAGTAGATTCAATAAAATCCTAAAGTATAGAAGTCATGCCATCTGCAAGTAAAAAGAATTTGACAATTTCCTTTCCTATTTTCTTCCCTTTAATGACTTCTACTTATCTAATTAATGTAGCTAAGGCTTTGAGAACTATATCAGATAAGAGAGGGCAGAATGAGTCTTTTTCTTGTTACTAATTTTATAGGATATATTCTCCGTTTGCATTTAATTTAATGCTTGCTCTAGGTTTGTTGTACAGAATCTTTAATGTTTGATGTTTGACGTATTCCTAATGTCTCAAAAACGTTTATCATTTGGGCACTTTGAATATTGTCAAATTCCTTTTCAGCAATTGAAATTATTGTGTGTTCTCTGTCCTTGAGCTGTCTATATATGCAACTCATTTATTGGTTTACATTTGTAACCAACTTTCCATTTCTGGGGTGAAATCACTTGGTCATAACACATGATCTTAATATATGCCTGAGTTCAATTTGCAAGTATTTTGAGGAGAATTTTGCATGGCTGTTCATCAAACTTGGTCTTTATTTATCTTTTTCATGGTACCATTTGGCATCAGAATAACACTAGTTTCAGAGAATGAATTTGTCAATGTAATACGTTCTAGATATTAATTCTCTATACATCTGTTGGGTGTGTACGTGGCTAATTTTCTCTACTTCTATGGGATTCTTCATTACCTGGTTGATTCTTTCTTAAGCTGTGCAGAACCTTTTTAATTTTGTGAAGACCCACTTGTCTACTGTTGGCCTTAATTTTTGGGCAGAGTCCTATTCAGGAAGTTTCTTATTCATGGCTATATCATACAGAGTACTGCCTATGTTTTCTATGATCAGTTTCAGTATTACAGGTTTCATATTTGGATCTTTGATCTATTTGGAGTTGGATTTTATGCAAGATGATAGATATGAGTCTAATTTCATTCATGTGTGTGTAGACATCTAGTTTTTCCAGTACCATTTGTTAATTTTTTTTCTCAAGTTAACATTCTTGATATCTTTGTCAAATATTTAGTAGCTGAAATTATATGTACTCATGTTTGGGCTTCAATTTTGTTCCATTGGTCTGTACATCTGTTTTGTGCCAATAGCATTTTTTTAATTACTATGACTCTGTAATAAATTTTAAGATGTGAAAGAGCAATTTCTCCAGCATTATTCTTTTTGCTCAGGATTATTTTGTCTATATGGGGTCTTCTGTGGTTCCGTATAAATTTTAGGATATTTTTTTCTATTTTTGTGGAGAATGAGATGGGGATTTTGATTGGAATTACATTGAATATATCAATAGCTTATGACAGAATATTCACAATGCTAATTCTACTAATCCACAAGCATGAGATATTTTTCCATTTCCTAGTGTCTTCCTCTATCTCTTCTTTCAGAGGTTTAAAGTTTTCATTACTGATGCCATTTCCTTCCAGGTTTATTGTTAGATTTATTTTCGATGAGGCTATTGTGAATGAGCTATATTTCTGTACAATTGCTGTTAGTTTGTGTAACAAGTCAAAGATATTTTTCTGCAAGTTGATTTCCTGTCTTGCCACACTACTGAGTTTATTATTTCTAAAAGTTTTCTAGTGGATTGGGGGAGGAAAGTCTAAAGTATAGTACCATGTCATCTGCAAACAGAGGTAGTTTAACTTCTTCTTGACCCATTTGTATTTTATTTTCTGTCTTCTGTTTTATTACTCTGGCTAGTGCTTCTGAAATGGATTGGGGATAGCCAACTCCCCTGTCTCATTCCTGATGTGCGTGGAATTGCTTCCAGCTTTCCTCAACTTAGGATGACGTCCCCTGAGGGTTTTTCATACATGGCTTTTATTATGTAGAGTTTTGACCCTTCTAGAACTTTTATCCTGTTAGATACCATTAATGGTGATTTTTTTTGTTTCTTTTGAGATGATCATGCGATTTTTATCTTTAAATCAATTTATGCTGTTTGTTACATTCATTGACTTTTGTATGTTGAAACACCCCTGAATTTCAAGGTAAAACAAAGTTGGTCATGGTATGCAACCTGTTTTAGTGTATGTCTATATTTTGTTTAAAAATATTTTATTAAGCATTTTTGAGTATGCGTTCATTGGAGATAGTGGCCTGTAGTTTTCTTTCTTGGTTGTGTCTCAACCTGCTTTGGTATTAAAGTAATGCTGACTTTGTAGAAAGAGATTGAGGGTGATCCTTCTATTTCTATTCTCTAAATAGTTTCAGAAGGGTTGGCTATAGATCTTTTTTGAAAATCTGGTAGAATTCTGCTATGAGTACCTATGACTCTGGACTATTATTTTTGTATAGCTACATGGCTTTTTATTATTATTTCAATCTACTCATTTTTTTATGAATCTATTAAAGTCGTTGGCCTAGTCTTGACTTAATTTGAGTGGTTTGGCTGAATCTAACAATTTATCTATTTCTTTTAGGCTTTCCAGATTAGTGGAATAGAGGTTCTTAAATTTTTCCTTATACTAGGAATTTCTTTGGTATCTGTCGGAATGTTTTCCAATTTATTTTTGGAGTATGTTAATTTGAGCCTTCCATTTCTTTTTGTTAGTTAAGCTGAAGGTCTGTCAATCTTGTTTAACTTCTCAAAGAAACAGGTCTTAGATTATTTTATTTTTGGCATTATTTTCGTTTGTAGTTTGTTAATCTCAGCTCTGATTATTATTAGTTAATATTATTAGTATTATTTGGTTTTTTGAGACACAGTTTCTCTGTGTAGCTTTGAAGTCTGTCTTGCTGGAACTTGCTCTGTAGATGAAGCTAGCCTCAAACTCACAGGGACCCACCTGTCTCTCCTGGGATTAAAGGCATGTGCCACCAGCACCAGGCTCAGCTCTGACTTTTATTATTTCTTGCCATTAACTTGGTGTGAATTTGGCTTGTTCTTCTTAATCCAGTTTGTGTTTTGGTTTTTTTGGTTTGTTTGTCTGCATGCTTGCTTGTTTAAGTTGAATGAAGTCATTTTTTGTGTTCTGTCTGATTTTTTTAATGTAGACACAGAGCTATAAATTTCCTAGTAGACCTACTTCCAGTGTGTCTCAAAGGTTTTCGCTGTGTTGTGTTTTCATTTTCATTTAGTTCTAGAAAATTTTTTATTCTTTTCTTAATTTCCTTATTGACCCATTCATGATTTAGTATTGAATTTTTTAATTTACATGAGTTTGTGTATTCACTAGAGATTTGCTTGTGATCAATTTTAAGTTTTGGTGTATTGTGGTCAGAAGGAATACATAGAGTTATTTCAATCTTTTCAAATTTGCAAAGGTTGCTTTTGTGCCTCCAGGTATGAATCATTTTTAAAATAACTACATATAATGCTGAATAGAATGTGAATTCACTGGCATTTGGATAATATATTATATAGCTATCTATTAAGACCATTTGATGCATGCTGTCAATTAATTCTGATGTTTTTCTTCTTATTTTTTTGTTCAGTACAAAAGGATTGTTAGGTACAATCCTTTGAACTCACCAAGATAAAATAAATAATGAAATATTTTCTCTGAATTTGTCAATTGTTAATGGACTGAACATTATTGATGTAGTTATCACCTATATATTATATATAGTTATTGTTCTTATTGTATACAGCTTTTTTATATTGGTTATAGCCTTTTTTATTTTTGACATAAAAGAGGAAATATAATGATAAATTGTGTAGGCTCTAAACAAATTAAGAGAACAGAGCTAGCCACAGAGTTAGCCATAGAGGTCAGAGAGTAATGACACACCGTTTCAATCCTAGCACAAGGGACACAGAGGCAGAGATCCTTTAGATTTCTGTGAGTTCAAAGCCAAGCAGAGCCAGACAGTGGTGGCACACACCTTTAATCCCAGCACTTGGAATCCCAAACCTCTAATCCCAGTACTTGGCAAACAACAAGCCTTTAATCCCAACAGTAAAAAGTTTGAATGGAGAAGTGATATGTCTGAGTAAAGAAAGATATATAAGGTGGGAAAAGACAGTTCCCCCACTCTACTTTGTCTTACTGTTTACCTCCCCTATTCAGTCTCAGGATTCAGGATTTCAGCCTGAGGAATTGGCTAGTTGAAAAGTGACTGTGGCTTGCTCCTCTGTCTCTCTGATCTTTCAGCTTTTTCCTAATATCTGGCTCTGGATTTTTATTATAAGATCAATTAGGATTTAAGAAATACCAGATGACCAGTCTATTAGAGAAAGTGGGGCATTGGAATTACATCTATTGATGTTAATCTATGTCTTTAAATCCAGTAGTAGATTTTTTTAATTGAAACTGGGCTCCCTAAAGTTTGTTGTTTATATGTTTAAAATAGCAATAACTTCTTGGTTAGTTATTCCCTTGATTAGAATTAAGTATTCTTCTTTATTGCTTATTATTAGTTTTAATTTGTAGCCTATTTTGTCAGATATTAGGATAGATAAGCCTACTGGCTTCCTGATCCCCATTTGGTTGGCATTCTTTTGCTCATCCTTTTACTCTAGGTTAGTGCTTGATTTTAAAGCTGCATTTTATAAAGGCCACAGGAAAAAAGTCTATTCATTCAGCCTGTATCTTTTTGGTTGGATAACTGAGGCCGATGATATTTAAAGTTATTAAAATGTATGTGCTGATATCATGTTGTTGATTTGTAGTATTAATGTTTGTATCCTGTCTAGTATTTTATGTTTTATGGCTTCATATTTCTTACCATAGTATTTGTCATAGTAGAATTTATATTATGTTATATTCTTTGTCAAGTTTAGTACATCTGCTAGAATGAGATTATCTTTCAGGTTTGACTTGGTCTTCTGAATCTGCTCAGAATTTATTTTTCTGAGAATCTTCCCAGAGGAATGTATGCATAAAATTAAGCTACAAGGACTAGTAAAATTTGGTGTTAATAATCAGATGGAGTTGCTGAAGTGGTGTGGTCTTGGTTATGTGGCAATAGGACTAAGTTTAGTCTATATGTTGAACTCTAAGTCCAACTGAGTTAAAAACCTGGTCAGTCTTTGAATTATGTGAACCCACTGGGGCAGGGTATCAAATGCCAGACACTTTGGCTAAAGTGTATGGATTGGCTAGAGCTGTGATGAGAACCACAGACCCAATCTTTGGCCTATGAAACAAATATACAGACTTTGGTTGGCTCTGTACAAAAGTATATAGACTCTCTTCCCTGCCATGACCACTGTGGAGTAGGAAGTCAAAGTCCTCACCTCACACTGACCTTTGAGATTGACTGAGCCAAAGGTTCACTTTTCCAGGGGACTCTGGGTCCACTGGAGCAGAAGATCTAGTCCTCGGCTGACCTTTGGAGAGCCACTGTATATGTAGGGTATATTTCTTGGTGTGATTCTAGTCTTAACAGAGACAGAGGCCTGTTTTCACAGCACTTGCTGGTCTACCCTTATCTGGGAGGCTGGTTGTGTGATGTATTCTCTGGTCTGAAGCTGGAGGCCTCATCTCCTACTGTTCTTTTCCATGTGGAATTAAATTCCACATTTCCAGATTTTAAGAATCTTCCTGAAGACAAGAACCAACACTAGTTTGATCAATTGAATTCTTACATCAAAACCAAGAACAAAATGTTCACATACCTGTAAGGGTTTGTTTTGTTTTTAAGTTAGATGAAGTTGAAGGTTTTATGGGTTCGGTAATATAAATACCTTTCTCTTCTCAAATAATATGTTTGGATTTCTGTTTCAAATGTACTGATAATAAATAATAAGAACTTCACCCTTCCACTCCTCCTGCCCCTCCTATTCTCTCTCTCTCTCTCTCTCTCTCTCTCTCTCTCTCTCTCTCTCTCTCTCTCTCTCTCGTCTCTCTCGTACATACTGTTGTTACTTTGGATCATTCTTGATGACACTCGATAAAACTGTAATAACATTATAATAACATATACTTAGTCTATTTCTCAGTCCTTTGATATTTATTATTAATTTTTAGAAGCATGTGAATATTAGGAAAAGGTGAAAAGTGGAGGGAAAGGATTAGAAAGAGTATAGGAATCCCGGGAAGCTGTAAAACTGGCTCCAATACTGCCCTCTGGGTCCTGAACTTGTCTTTCTTTACTACAATATGACTCACATGAGAGAGTAAGATCCAAGAAGCCATAGGGCAGACTTTACTTGTTCTAGACAAGGTCCTCCTATGTATTCCAGGTAGCTCTTCAACGTAAAATTCTCTTGTCTCGGCCTTCCAAATGCTGGGATTACAAAGCATGAATCACCACATTGAAAAAGGTACACATTCTAAATAAACATGCAGCTGTTCTGCATAATGTTGGCTTCTGAGAGCATTCATGCTGAGTTATAGAGCATGCTCCATAATTTTAATGGAGTGCTTTCATTCAGCATTGGGAGATGGCTAGACCAAGTCCATGATGATTTTCTCAAACACATGTTTAATTTAGGACATACAAACTTGCTTTAGAGCAAATACGTGCATAGAATGAAGATCAAATAAGACAGATTAACTAAGAAACTTTCCAACTCCTGATAAAAGTTGTCCTGATAAAATCCCAGAATGGTTTCTAAGGCCAAAGAGCATTTTCCTTTGCTTCATTCGCCTCAAGTGCCTAAGTCATGAGGTAGCTCTTGCAGGAAATAGTCAGAGGAGAACCATTGCACAAGTCCTTTTGGGATCGATATCATGCAAACAGCTTCAGATCAAAAGAGTTGCAAAAACTGTTCTTAAAGTTTGTCAATATTTATTTCAGAACTGTTCAGAAGTAGTGATGAAACACCAGACTTTGAAGTCTAATAGACTTTGATAGGAACTCGTATCTGCTGCTTGTTCCAGGTAATGCACTGAGTGACCTGTGTCATGCTGAGCATTTTCAAGTCTTCCAAATGACAAAACATCTGAGTAAGGAAATGGCATACCAGGCACATTCTACAATCAATACTTTGTCACATGTGTTCCATCACATTCATGTATGACAAATACTAAAGCAGCCCATCTCTACAAAAGGAATGTATAAAAGTGTTCCCAGTGTTGTTTCTTTTCAGTGGTATTTAGATTCAGAGTCTTGGGCACATCTCAAGAGAAAAGCTTCCAGATACAGAGCAACTCAACACACTTCCCTTGCAATGAGCCTCAGAAAGCTACTTCCTTCTGCATGTACCCTATACCTCTATCCACCACTGATCCTCAAAGTTGCTGCTTCATTGAACCTAAGCTTTTATCTCTTGTATTAATCAGCATCATAGAAAGGAGCCACTGGTCACTTGTCTCTTCTCTTTTAATCTCCCTCAGCGATGCATAGTTTCCCATCTTCATGGATAATCATAAGTAAAAGTCTGTTTCCCTTTAGCCTCTTCTCAGAATTTCTCCATATCATCTTCTTGCTGGTACTTAAAGCTGACCCTTCCCTGAAGATGCTAACATTTCCACGCTGTGACCAATGGAGGTGGATATTTTATTACTGTTCTTTCCTGCAATATGTGAGACCTAGATGACCTGTTTTCAAACTTACTTCACTCTTACTTCATTTTTATTTCCCTTTACATCCCTGGAAATCCAGGATTTCGTGTTGTATCTAAAGAACCCTACTGAAGAAAAGGAAGAGGGATTGTAGGAGCCAGAGGAATCAAGGATATCACAAGAAAACCCACAGAAATAGCTAACCTGGTTCATAGGGACTCACAAATCTGAACCAGCAATGAGGAATCTTTCATGGGACCAACTTAGGTCTGCTACATAAATGCGACAGCTGAATAACAATAGTCTACTTGTGGGATTCCTAACTACGTAAGCGGGGGCTGTCCCTAACACTTTGGATGGCTCTTGTTAACCTATTGCTCATACGGGTTGCCTTGATGAGCCTTAATACAAGGGAAGGTGCTTAGTCTTAGCACATCTTAATACGCTGTGATTTATTGGTAACCATGGGAGACCTACCCTTTTCTGAATATAAACTGAGAAAAAATGAGTGGGGAAGAGGGTGAAGGGAAGGTGGAGAAGGGGATGGGAGAGAGGAAGGAGAGGAAATTCATCCCCATCTCTTGATACCATGACTCTATAGTTTCAAGACCCGTACAGGTTCCACCAGAAAAACTTTAGAACTGTTAAACATCTTTCACAAAGTAGTAGGGCACAAAATAGACTTGCTAATTTCAATAGACTTTCCATATTGAAATAATAAACTTTCTGAAAAAGAAATCAGAAAAAAAGACCCATGATTGCTCAAAAATATAGCAATAAAACATCCAGGAGGAAAATTTGCTAAGGAAGTGAAAGATCTTTATTGTGAAAACCTCATTGAAGGTAGCACTGCAGGTAGAGAGACCCCCTCCCATGCTCATAACTGAAGGACATGTATTATAAAAAAATGGCTATGTTATTGAAAACAACATAGATTCAATGCAATCTCCATAAAACCCCAAATTATACTTTTTGCAAAGCCAATAAAAAATAATTCTAAATTTCATATGTATCCTGGCTACTTGTATGTCAACTTGACAGAAGCTAGAGTCATCAAAGAGGAAGGAACTTCAGCTGAGGAAAGGCTTCCATAAGATCCACCTGCAGAGATGCCTATAGGGTATTTTCTTAATTAATGATTGATGAGAGAAGACCCAGCCCATTGTGGGAGTTACCATCCCCTTGGCTGGTGGTCCTGGGTTCTATAGGATAGAGAGCTGAGCATGCTATATAGGAAGTAAGCTAGTAATCGTCAACATTCCATAGCCTCTGCATCAGCTCCTACATCCAGGTTTCTGCCCTGTGTGAGTTCCTGACCTTGCTGCTTTTGGTGATAAACTATTATATGATACTGTAAATGAAATAAACTTATCCCCCTCCAGTTGATTTGGGAAATGATTTTTTCATCATGGTAATAGTAATCCTAATTAAGACAACATGGAAGTAGAACCCTCCTCAAATAGCCAAAGCAATTAAAAGCATAAGGCTATCTGCCTGATCTCAAATCATAATACAGAGCCATAAGAATAAATAGTATGTGTTGGTGGCATAGAAACAATGGGATAGAATACAGGACCTAGTAATAAAGCCACATAAACAAACACTCAATTTTCAGTGTTTCAAAAACATACATAAAAAAGATACCCTCATCAACAAATAGTCCTGGGAAAATGGATATCCACCTGCAGAAAAATGAAACTAGCTATATATCTCTTACCCTTCACTAGAACAATTCAAGATTCTGCCAACAGTTCTCAATCTTTGTCATAGTAAATGTTCTAAATTTGTCTACTAATTTAATAATAATTCATGTAAGGTATGAATGTAAGACCTAAAACTTGGAAACTTCTAGGGGAAAAAATTCAAGCTATTTAAGACAAGCAGAGACCACTTTACTAATAATTGACTCAGGTTTAACTTTATAGTAACTGCTGGGTCAGTAGTTCAGGCTCATTACTATATGTCTGTAAATATATAATGCTGTGGGATATTGCTCTTGTATACTGCAAAGATTTGTTGCTCGTATTGGTTTAATAAAATGCTGATTGGCTAATAGGAAGTATAGGCAGGGCAAGCAGACTAAGAGAATGCTGGGATAGTGGGAGAGCAGGGGGAGACACCATTGAAACTCAGAGGAAGTAAGAGAAAAGGCTGCACTGAAGCAAAGGTACCAAGCCATGTGGCTAAACATAAACAGAAATGTGGATTAACTTACACTATAATATAGTAATATGCCTGAGCCGTAGATCAAACAGCTTGTAATTAATATTAGCCTTTGTACATCTCTTTGGAACTAAGCTGCTTCAGGCAAGTCCTGCCTTTGGGGCTAGACCAGGCCAGAAACTTCTGACAATAATCATGTAAATATAGCATTACTGCATTGACAAATTGGAACACCATGGCTGCTGGGGACTTGTCTATCTTAATTTGTACAGGTACTCCCATAACGGCCACAATTTCTAGCAAATGTGTAATTATAGAGTCAGCCTTTTCCAAACTTAAAGCAGTTGCCCATTAAAATTCCGAAAATGTACTACTATATGATACATACTTCAATTTTTCAAATTCCGTAAAATGAAACATTCATCTGCCAAATTTAATTTCTATATACACCATTAGATTTACTTCCTATTGGTAATAGAGTTTGGTTATAGAAGAAACAAGTAGTACATCTTTTTACAAATTCTCTGGCTTGTTGACAAATGATGAAGAAATTCTTTTTTGAGCCTTTGTTATTGACATGTGGTTTTTATGAAACTCTGAGGCCTCTAGCATTTTTTTCTATTAACTTATCAATTTCATCATTTTCTTATGCTGGATAGTCTGGTAGACCTGTATGGGATCAGATGTGTGTTATATGTTATATAGAAGGGATGATTCCTATTCCTGATTGTTTCTTATAATAGAATTAATAATGAAGTTAGTTATGACTAATCAGGAATAGAGTGAGCAGTTTCAATGCGTAAAACTGCCCATTCTGCATGCTGAAAGTCAGTAACTGTGTTAAGAGGTTCTGTAAAATGTATTAAAATCATCATAATAGTATATAATTCTGACTTTTGGACAGAATTATAAGTGCTTTGCAGTCACTGGCACAAGCCAGAGCTATGCATGGCCAGAGTCACTGCCTAGCTAGTTCAGTCAGTAGAGCCTGGGACTTTTAATCCCAGTGCCACGGATTTAGGCTCCACACCAGGCACCATTTGTAACTGCAAGTTTCCTTTCACACCAGCAACTCTCAAATATCCAGCAACCACTTCCCAAGTAATTGACTCAGAGGCTTAATTTTATAGTAAATGTTGGGCTAGTAGCTCAAGCTTATTACTAACTAGCTCTTACACTTAAATTAACCCTTAATTCTTAGCTATGTGGCTTGGTACCTTTGCTCAATCCAGCATTCTCATCTTGCTTCCTCTGCATCTAACTGGCATCTGCTTCTCTGCCTTTCCTCTTCCCCAAAATCTTAGTCTAATTGCTTCACCTCTACTTTCTGCTCAACTACTGGCCAATCAGCGTTGTATTAAACCAATATGAGTAACAATCTTTATAGTGTCCAAGAGCATTATCTCACATTTATTTATAACTATTACTTTAATTTTCTTTCCTCAAATTCTTTTTTGAATATCATCTAATCTTGTTTCACTCACCTCAATTTTGTACCTTAACTACTCTGCCCTAGATCATACCTTGTCTATGTGATAGGTGTGGTTTTCCTTGAGTGATGTGAAATGTTGCTAGCATCTTCATAATTGATTGACACCCCTACTGAGAATATTTTCTAGGACACATCTATTGTGGTTTCCCTTCTGTATCACTGCCTTGCTATTTTATGTGTTTCTTTTATTCTATACCGTTAGTGTCTTAATTGAAATTAAGCCACTAGATTTTTGGTGGCTACAATAATTTTCATGCCCTAGAATGCCACTTATATTCTTTTAAATTTTTAATCACTGATTTAGATTGACTTCTAAACACTGTATTTCACTGCTTTTTTTTTTATCTAGTGTCCCTCTCTTGTGTTTAGTTAATAGAAATCTCACACTTAGCTTTTCCTTTATGGTCTCCATATCTTCTACCCCCCAAAACCTCTCCTCATAACAGTCTTCATTGATGTGAACTGCACGTCTCTCCTGACATTTTCACAATCATAAACACTTTGGAATCAGTCTCAACACCTCATTTCTTCATATATACATTCAAAGTTATTCAAAATCCATTTCTCATTAGTACCATGTCTACCGCACTGATTTCTAATTGCTGCACTTCTCTCCATTGTACATCTGAGATTGTTTCCTTACTCCCTGCGATTCCTTTTCCCCATCCTGAGGTCCTGATGTAAAATTCTACAGAATAGACACAGTCATCATTATGTGAAGCATGCCATAGCATGTTACTTGTATGGCCATGAGAAATAAAAATAGGCTGATTGGAGAGGCCACAACAAGGCTGAGCACATGACAATTTTTTATTAGAGCAATCAGACTTTTCATCCCTTTATCAGAAACAGAATATAATGGTAGTTGCCAGGATCAATACAGTTGTAGTTGCCAGGATACAATGACCTTTGTAAGTTATACAGGGAACACAAGATTGATATGTAAAACCAATTGTCTGTGAAGCATCGGTGCTGCATTGGCTTCCAAGGGAACACACAGAGAAGCATAGAGTGGCCTAATGCTTCACTGCCTGAAGAGTGTGTCAGTCTCTTATGACCTAGAATGTAAATGATACAGCAGGAGCTATGGACTCTAACCTGAGAAGCCTAGGACACATGCCTCTTAAGGCAGCTAAGCCAGCCAATTCCATGATTCCTTTTTCCAGAATCTGGTAATTTATACCAAGACCTTAAAGCTAAAGCACTGATTTCTCCATAAGCCTCAGGAGGATATATAATCTGTCACTGAGCATCACTATATATGCCTCCTCCTGTTAACATTTGAAAAGCTATTTTGTTGATTTCTAATAGGTTAATTCTGGCATATGTCTGAATAATCAGTCTTCCACAATAAATATTGACCCCAGAAAGCCAAGCTCTTGCCAAGATCCTCCAATCAGAAGGAAGAAAAGCATCCTCAGAAATAGAATCAAGGAAAGGCAGTGTTTTACATTTAGGAGCAGTTGGTCCATTTTGAGCACAAACCTGCTTAAGATCCTCAATAGTCTTAAATGAAATGGGCATATAATTTTAAAACTCTTTGTCCCAGGTTATTAGGATCAGATGTCTCCCTCAATAGAAAAGGAGAAAATCCTTCCCCACCCATGGCTGTTTCCATCTCAGAGCCTCTTTCATTAGAAACCTGTACCCTGACTTAAAAGGAATTAATTTTCTTATTAGGGAATGAGAAACTTCTTTAATAACCTCAGTAAGAGACTAAATGAGGCATCAAAAAAGGTTTCCAAGCTATCAGAAATTGCACTTGATGGATAAGTTTTAGGGGCATAGCAAATTGGAGCTGGGTGGGGGCATAAAATCAGCACAAGAAGAAAAGCCCTCAATCTATTCACAGAGAGAGACACAGATAATATATCTTCAAGTTCTAATTTTTCTTCTATTCCCAGTGTTAGCTTCACTTTTTCCTCATCGGTTTCACCTTTAAATTTAAATGTGTCTTTCCAAAGCTGAAAAGTGTCATTATAAATTTTTTTCTAGGCTGACTACATCTAATTCTCTCTGAATTACTCTTTCTAACCAAGACCAAGTGCTGGGATCCAGAGATTTCTCTTCAAGGAAAGAAGGCTGAAGTTCACTAATGAACCCTAGGAATTTTATCAATGGATGGTGACCTCCTTTACCTCTTTCCTCCAGCTCCAAAATTTGCAACACTTCTGCAAACAAATGCCACTTCTTCCTCCATACCTATCCCATCTCTTCATCTCCAATGAATGTTTCTGCCTTGTTCTATATTACCTCTGTGTTTGCATGGTTTCCAGGAGCTCCTCATCTTTAAACCTTTTTTTCCCTTTTTCTTTTTTCTTAAGAGAAAAAAGAAATTTTTTGACAATTTTTATTGAGAGCAATAGATTTTTTTATCCCTTTACAAGAAACAGCATATAATACAGTTGCCAGAATCAATGCAGTTGTAGTTGCCAGGATACAATAACCTTTGTAAGCTATACAGGGAACACAAGATTGATATCTAAGACCATTTGTCTGTGAAGCGTCCATGCTTCATTGACTTCCATGGGAACATATAGAGAAGCACAGAGTGGCTCGAATGCTTCACTGCCTGAGGAGTATGTCAGTCTCTCAGGACCTGGAAGGCACATGGTGTAGCAGCAGTCTTGGACTCTAACCCAAGAAGCCTATGACGTGTGTCTCTCAAGGCAACTGGTCCATCCAACTCTATGGTTCCTGACTTTTACAATTCTGATAACTTTGCCTAATGGCTTCTCACACAATTTAACATAGGCTCTGAATAGCCTTGAGTTTCCATTTAAAAAAAAAAATCCTTATCATGGTTTAACTGTAAATGTACCCCAAGGCCTGTGTGCTTGAATAATTGGCCCCCAGGTGGCAGTGTTTAGCTTGCTTTTGGTTGACAGAGCCTCAGCAGCCACATCTTACTAATATGGTATAAGCTCCAGAAAAATGAGAAGGTTTTCTATAGTGTGCTTGCTGCTTTTTCATCGGTGCCTCAAACAAACAATACCTGATAGCTAGCAGGTACTCAATAAATATTTGTCGAGCAAAATAATTAAGGAAGTGAGAGATATAGCATAGGCAAATCTTAAAATTCCAAGCTGAAAATTGCCAACAAGTCAATTTTGCCCAGAGGTAAGCACGATGCTGGTGTTGCAACTTGCTAGATTCTCTCTGAAAACTATACTCAAAGTCTTCCAATGATTTTATATCCTATTTAGAATAAATATTCGTGTCTTTCACATATCCCACGAAAGTCTCCCAAACTTCTTCCTTGGTTTTTCCAAAAATCTTATTTTCCAACAACTTTCTAGTCAGTTATTGCTACTAGGAAGCCATTTTTGTTAATTAGATTTGCAAGAAGAACTCACGGTTGATTATTAAAAGCATTTTATGTTTATCTTCTACAGGATACACATATTGACAGGTAACAACATCTAACATTTTACAAGATCAATTTTCTTTTTCTGGGATTAATGGTAGGTTATCACATAACACAACTAACTGACTTCCAATCTTGGTGATGCTGTTTATTTTGGCTCTCTGTCCTGGTTCCTTCTGGGAGGTAGGAGACTGTCAAGCATAATAGCACACATCCATAATCCCAATGTTTAGGAGCCTGGTCCAAGACTGCCAAGAGCTTCAGTCCAAGCTGGGTACTGTAAGTTCCAGGCTAGGCTTAGCTCTAACAATATGATGTATTTTAAGATAAAGATCTTTAAGCAATGATAATCATTGTAATGGGCTGCTAAGGAAGCTCAGTGGTAGAGGGCTGGCATGCACATCCTCAAACTACTGGAGTAAAGTAATTTTCTCATCTCTCACCTTAGACTGAAACTGTGTCAAAAAAAAAAAAATCTGAAAGAGAAAGGTAGACAAAGATTATACCACTGAATCACATCCACAGTGTTCCTCATTCCCATTTCATTTGGCATTTTTAAGTGCCTCTGCGCACACAAGTGGCCAGGCTCCTCCCCTGAGACCTTCCAACCACCAAGTTCTATCCACAGACCATTTCACTATCCTAAAGGCTGGACTCAGTCTGTGCCCCACAGACTAAAAAGCTCAATCTCAGGACTTAAGATCCCACCAATCCCCACCCTGGTAACCTCCACTCTAGAAATCTCTGCCCCACAAAATTTTCTATATACGTGCTATCTTCTTCCTAGTACTCTGCTGCTCTCACATGAGCAGAAGCATCCACCCTCCTGAGTATTTCCCTCCAGCAAATGTCTTGTGTGGGATTTGTTGTGTGGTGCTACTTTGTGGTATTCCTTGAATCCCGACTGCCAGGATACCTTTCCCCTCAGAGCTATAACTCTTAACATTGGTTCTGTGACTCAGACTCTCCTAGTGCATACGCATCCCTTCAAAGGAGGTGGGGGTTCTAAGCCGAACTGGGACCCTATCCCTCATCCCTTGTCTGCTTGCAACAGATTCATCTTCTGACTCACCAATCGCTCAGCATACCACCCACTAGTGACAATTAGGTAACTTTTCCCTTCGTTAATGTAAATGATTCCCGGAGTTCAAGAAAGTGACCAGAGTGTCCAGCACACATCTGATACTCTTAGAGACAGTATTTAAGGATACAGCTAGGCCTCTTCATCTGACCCTATTCCCCACCCTTGGAACTGTAATTCTACAGTTTCTTTAGGCACAACCAGGCTATTGCACCCTTTCCTGACCTTTTCTTCTTAATTCCCTTCAAAGCTGACTATAATACCACAGCTCTTCTAGGCCCTCGTGGCCTTTATAGCTGTTCTCCAACTCTTATAGATGAGACTCCTTCTCCTAGGCCTCTGTTTGGACCTGAACAAATGCCCTGGTACCAGGCACCGAGTCTTTCCTAGGGCTTAACCAGGTTAAGTCCCTAACCTCAAAGAATACAGTAATGACTCACTGAATGGCTTGTGTCTTTTTCTGATCCTCTCTGAGTCCTGGAGATGGCCACTACTATACCCTGCAGCTACATTTTCTTTCCCCTCTCTCACCCATGGAAACAGAGTTTTCCATATCTCTCATTGTCCCTCAGGATGCCTCTTAGAAAACCTCCCGACACCCAACCTGAAAGGTCATAATTTATTCACTCTTGCAATAAAATTTGGCCTCAATACCTCTTAGACAATCAATCCCAAGAGCCTCCTGATGTCACTTTAGATCTTAATATTGTCCAGGACCTTTACAAATGTTGCCAGTGACTGGAGAAATGGAAAGAGATTGCTCATTGCTTCCTTCTCTTTTCTCCTCTCCAAGCACTGCTTGCTTTTGTCTGGCCTGCTCCCTCCTGCCCCCACCTTCCCCACACTGTGTAAATGTCCTGTCTTTTACGTTACCATTAGTGGATCTGTATATTTGTGCAAAATGGGAACCAGGAACAGGGCTTAGCAGGAAGAGGAGAAAGCCGAGAAGTAGGCCAGCTGCTGCATGTACACACACACACTCACACACACACACACACACACACACACACACACACACTCACACACACACACTCCACACACACACACACACACACACACACACACACACACTCCTCTCTGGCTGATGTAACTCGCAGCTCCCTCCTTCAGCATCCTCTATCCAGGACTCAGAAATATACTAGCTCTTAGCCTTCCTTGTTCTTAGCTTACTGGATTCAGTTCTAGGTGTGAGTAGCATTGGGATGTTGTTTTATGTTATCCTACTACAACTAAAAGCTGGCCCAAGTGTGCTTGTTTAAAGGTTTCCTCAAAAATCTTTCTCGGATCTGGCAACCCACCTATCTGATAGAGAATGGAGAGAAAAACAAAATAAAGGGACAGACTAATCCCAATGAGGACTGTTGCTGCTCATCTCATAGCCTTTTGGTTTTAGTTTAACTATTTAAAACTTGCTAAGGTATAAATCTTACCTCAAGATTTGTAAACAATAAGTATGATTAAAAACCCACAAAATCTGTAACAAAAAGGTTAATTTAAAACGTGTAATAATGGGGTTGATAGTCAAAAATCTACACATAAGTAATCTTAAAAGTATCATGAGGCTTGCTGCCATCTTTTCTGCTAAACCCCCCGCCCCCCAAATCAGGATGGAGGCATCCACATGGCTAACAGTCACAATCATCTTTGCTGGAATTGAAAAGAATGGGTCTTACCATGTGATTTTACTCCCATATTGATTAAAAGTGATCACATGACATAAGTCGACCAGGGAAGGGGGGGAAAAAAAACACCTCCTACCTGTACCTCTGACGCCCAAACTCCTCCACTGTTTTCTAATCACATTAACAAGCCTTGCCTTTACCAGACTCAAGCCCAGACCCTTCTTTCCCTCTGTGGCCTCCTTGGTCTCCCTTTCTCCTCCACTGCAATAGGTTGCTTAGATCAACCCTCTTAGTTGCCCACTTTCAGCTTACTGGCAGCTACTAGTCCCTTCTGCTACTTGCTTGACTCTCCCATGGCATTCCCTTTACCCCCTCCTACCCAGCCTAAACCAGCCATAGGTCTTCCTTTGTAGGAGGCTGTTGCCATTGTGAACACCTTGGGCATGGTACATGTCCCTTCTCATTAAGTGACCTCTCTCAAATAGAAAAGAGGCCTCTATGCTGCTAATTCTTTCACCCTTATTGAAAAATTCCAGTAGGTTAGCCAGTCTTGCAACCTTGCATTCCATGATATGATTCTCCCCAACAGTCTTCTCCATGAGGAGCTCAGGTGAGTCTGGGACCAGGCTAGGGAACATGCAGATAAAATCCACCAAACTAATGCCACCCACCCACCCACAGATGAGTAGTCCCTGATTGAGACCTTAAATGAAATTGTGATACCCCAGGGGGAAGGGGGAACCTGCTAGTGGTCAATAATGACTTGCTGTTGTACAAATTCCATTTGGTATTATAATAAAAATCCCAGAGTCAGATATTGGAGAATAGCTGAAATATCTAAGAGACAGGAAACAAACCACAGCCAACTCTCACCTGGCCAACTCCTCAAGCCAAACAGGTTAAGCCTTGTCTTCACAGGTCCTCTGGCTGGTTGCTCAGACAGATGGCTGAATTTTTGCCTATTCCCACTTTATATTTCTTTCCCTGCCCAGCTATTTTATTTTCTACTTCAACTCTTCTAGAACTAGGATTAAAGGTGTGAGCTATCACTGCCTCACTGTTAGGCCTTGAATTTTCAGAGATCCAGATGGATGTCTCCCAAGTGATGGGATTAAAGGCCTGGGTCACCACTCCCTGGCCTTCATGACTTGGCTGTGGGTGATTCTGTTCTCTGATATTCCAAACTATTCTTTATTAAATATACAATATATCACCACAGCTTGCTTAGTGGCCAACCTTTATAAGACTTCCTTTAAAGCAGTAAATTATAAAAAATCCAAGTGGTCATCTAGGACAAACATGAAAACCCATCTCAATTCTTAGACCACCTTACAAAGGCCTTCTTACAATACAACAATTTAGATCAAGAGACACCAGATGGAAACTAACTCCTTATGACATACTTCTCTCAGAGTCTCCTTGATATTAGGACCAAACTTAAATGTCTAGAGAAAGGACCCCTGGCTCCACAGGCACCAAGTCTTGTTTGTGGCTTTCAAGGTATACCATGGGAGAGATTAAAAAAAAAAAAAAATACCTGAGGCTTACTAAAGCCTTTCAGCAGGCCATAGCCCAACTACTTCTGGGTTCCTGTTTCAGATGTGGTCAAGAAGGTCACTGGGTCTGAGTCTGCAAACCATTCTGACCATGATCACAGTGCCATCAAGAGGGCATTAGGCTGCTGGCTGTCCTCATGTTCTTCATGGCATGAGGGCATCAAGCCAAGATCACCCTCCAGTTGACCTTTAGATCTGACCATAGATGACTAAGGGAGCCAACTACCACCATATCTGACAGGGACCCTGGGTAGTCACCACAGAATCAAGGTGATCCATCTCCTTCCTTCTGGACAGTAAAGCAATTTTTTTGGTCAAATATCATTTCTCTATTGTCACAGTAAAGCGACAGCATTTTTAGCTTCACTAAGCCCCACCACCTAGCCATATTGTAGGAGCATTCCCCTTACCCACTTCTTCCTAGTGGTTCCATCTATCCTGTCTGCTTTCTGGGTAGGTACCTTCTACCTAAAGCAGAAGTCTCTATTTCTTTCCCTCCCCCATCTACTTGACCCAGACTTGACATCCAGCCCCCCTTCTCCTTTAAACCACACATTCTGACACTCCTTTTCCCTTACTGGATTCCCAGGTGGATTCCTGAGTATCAGACACCCAAAATCCCTCTATAGCTGTCTTAATCAGGATTTCTATTGCCAAGACAAAAGCCATGACCGAAAGCAAGTTGAGGAGGAAAGGTTTTATTTGGATTTGCTGTTTATCACTAAAGAAAGTCAGAACAGGAACTTAAGCAGGTTAGGAGATAGGATCTGACACAGAGGCCATGGAGGGATGCTGCTTACCGGCTTGCTTAGCCTTTCTTATAGAACTCAGGTCTATCAGCCCAGAGATGGCTCCACCCACCATGGCCTGGGTCCTCCCCAATTGACCACTAATTGAGAAAATGAAGCCAGCTCTCTTGAAGGCATTTTCTCAACCTGAGGCTTCTTCTTCTCAAACGACTTCAGCATGGGTCAAGTTGGCACACAAAACCAGCTAGTACAAGAGCCAAATATCATCCCTATCTCATCCAATCACAGAAACCTTTCACTCTCATCCAGGACAACAGGTAAGACATGGCCTGACTACCTGTTTCTAGTTTGGGGCAAAGTTTTGTCTATCTTTTTCCTGTGTGTAGACGGCTCTGTGTTTTCTGGTTCATAAGCTTGATTGTAAACATGGGAGCCAAAACACGAGTTGGTCAGGCTCAGTTGACTGTGAATGATAGTAACCACTGCATGCATTGTTTCTGAGTGTTATTCTTTGAGTGAGTGACCCTTCTGTGTTCCGTATTTACTGGGTTTGCTCCTGCTTTCTCTGCTGCTGTCAGTTGCCAGACACCACTGCTAACACTGTTTGCTATGGCTGCTTCGATTGGCAGACCTCAGAATTTATCTCTTGGCCTTTGGTCACTGTAATCAGTTTATAAAATACAGAATTTAAAAACAATGCTTGCTTTGTACGGTATTAAAGCTACACTTCCATTCATTCATATATAAGAATGTAGCTCTGGCCACAGCCAAACTTCATAAACAAGAAGCAAAGAAGCTAATCTTCCAGTCGTTAGCTACTGTCTTCTCTCCTCTCCTCCTGTCCCATCTTCTAACATACAAGGGTCTCAAAACACTAATCCTTTCCTGCATCATTTATCTTCAGGTAGCATTGGTAGATGATGACATATTTACCTTTTGGATATTCCTACATGTCAACCTTTCAAACTGACTCAAGTTGCTGATTTGACTCTCTTAAGGTGTGTATGGATCATCTGTTTCTGTTCATCTGACACCTCTCATATATGGTTCAAAATTCTAGAGTCTGCTTCTTTAGCTGCCCCTTCCTCCACTTCTTGCCTAATCAGTAAGTGTCCTTGCCCTGGCTTGGGCCTGGAAGGCTCTCTGGGAGCTCCACCATATGGGCAACTCTGTGGGAACTCTCCCTGTTTCCTTGTTTTCTCCCCACAGGAGCTGTCTGCCAAGCCCCAAAGCTTCCTTAACCCCTCCTCTGTCCCTCCTGTCTCTCTGCTCCTTCCCAGAAGAATCATGGATTCTCTATGATTCTCTCTAATCTTGCCTCTCAGTTTCCACTTGGAGCTTATAGAAACTCCCTTCTCATGGAGTTGTTTTTCAACCCTTCCTTTCTTCCTCCTCAGACCCAGACTTTATTGGAGTTTATTATTACTACAAGTAGCTTGACCTCAGCATAGTTCAGTGGCCAAAACTGACATGCATAATTTTTAATGGTGACAACTTCTGCTACCCCACAAACAAATGATGTGAAAATCTTTTATATCTAAACTTCCTCCCTTCTTCTCTATTTCTTCCTATCTACTGCACCTGTCTGGGGTAGCACTACATATGGATGTTCAATTTCCAATAGACCTCTACCTTTAAGTGACAGCCTATCCTATTGAGGTCAGATAATTTCTCTGTATCAAGCGGTCAAAGGCCAATTCAGTTCCCTACAACTCCATTATTCATTTCTCATTCATGGAGGTTTACACTCATGCCTGTTTTCTCTATGACCAAAAGGAAGATTACTGGAAAATTGCCAGAAACATAAAGAGGTTACCCATGTTGGTTTTGCAAATACCATTAGACAAACATGGGCTTTCCTAATTACTGCCTGGCCACTTTGAAAAGTGATGGTTGTATGTCCCTCCTGGTTGAAACTCATTTGTAGACTTACCCATTGGACAACTATATTCTCTCACCTTGCTTTTTTTTAAACTACTCTGAGCCAAATGCCACTATCTCTCTCATATCCCTTTATTTGACATGGTAGACTATTTTAATTCCTTGAGGACATATATTATGGGATCACTGAATCCCCTAGCCTATAATTCTTTGACTTTGAGCACTGCTACCCAGCTCTTATGTTCAAACAGTCACACCTTCATCCTTTGTGGCACTCAAGTTTACTGCTTCCTACCTGCTAGGTAGCCTTGGACTTGTGTCCTGGGTTCCAATTTCCAAAACCAAGGGTGGTACTTGGTGAAGAGCCCTTGCCCAATTTCCATACAGGGTTTATAGTGACACAGCATGACAAAAGAGTAGTTTACATTCTACCCTTTCTAACAGTCCTGGATATAACTGCTGGCATTGCCACTGGAGCAGTAGGACCAGCTACTTCTCTAGCTTTTTTATCATAAGCTTTTTATCTAAGTCCATCCAAGACCTCCATTGATTGGCTCAGACCATCCTTACTCTCCAGGGTCAAATAGACTCACTGGCTACCCTAGGGATATAAAATTAGTGATAACTAGATTTACTATCATTGGGGACAGGTGGTCTTTGTCTGTTCCTCAGGGAGGAATGTTGCTTCCATGTTAACAAGTAGGTATTGTAACAGACAAGATCTGACAATCCAGATGGATTTTGATGTCCAGTAAATCATTGTCAATCTAATATGGAATTGGATCCCTTTTCAAAACCCCTTTCTCTTGCTTTTCTTACTGCTGCTAGTCATACCATGACTTATAAATTTCTCACCTACATTTCTTCAAAAGATTTTTAAGCAGACTTTTAATCAGTTGCTATTACAGGATTACCTATCCACAGCTAGGGAGCCAGAGAAGACTGAGTTTCTTAATTATACCCTGATTGTGAAGGTCAAGTTCATCCCAAGGACTTTGACACCTTCATTTAAGAAAAAAGTTGTCTAAGAAGAAAGTTTCCCCCCTTTCCCAGTCCCTGATTGTTTATCAATAACAAAAAAAGGGAAAAACATAAGCCCCTCAAGGCACACAAGTGGCTAGCTCCCCCAACCCTCTGAGAACTTCCAACCACCAGGTTCCTCCATACTAAAAAGCCCGAGCTCTGGACTTGAAATCCCACCAATCCTCATGTGGAAAATCTCTACCTGGAACTTTCTACCCCCAACCACCATCTTCTAAACACACAAACATGCACATTTGCACACACAAAACATTACAACAATTCTGATTCTGGTTGCAAATGCACATTTTTAAAATTATCTTAGCTGTCTTGCTAAAGTCCTCTCTGTGTGACCTTTTGTCCTTCCCTTAGGACTAGGAGGGTTAGGCAATCTCATAAACTAAGGTTGGTCTTGAACTTCCGATTCTCTTCCCCCCAGCTCCCGAGGAAGAGAATTATAGATGTGCATGCTATACTCCCATCGTGTATCCTCTGGCATGCTTTGGGTAACAGTAGCCAGCAAACATTGCATAACATTGCATGATAGCTACTTGAATCAATGCCCCTGTTTAGCTTCCTTCTTTCTGTTGCCGTGACAAAACACTGACCAAAACCACTGTTCATTTGTCTTATATTTCCATGTCACAGATTGTTACGGAGCCAAATATGGAGCCTGGAGGCCAACATAAAAGCTGGACTATGGAGAAATACTGCTTACTGGTTTGCTTTCCATGGCTTGCTCAGTCTGCTTTCTCACGCATACTGGAACCATCTGCTCAGGAGTGGTACTGCCCGTAGTCTGATGGCCCTTCTTGTATAAACCATCAATCAAGAAAATGCCCAACAGTCGCGTCTTATGTATGAATCTGATGGAGGTTATTCTCAACTGAGGTTTTCTTTGCAGGGATACCAGTGTGTGTTAAATTGACAACAATTATCCAGCATAGACACCAACTCCAAAGGGCCTAAATTCATGGAATTTGGAGATTTTAGAATAAAGCAGAGCCTAAAGGTAAGGGAGCCAATAAACCTACACTCAGAAACAAATATAAAGATTCAAGTAGGAATCATCTGTGTTGGTACAGATGACTGTGAAATTCTCCAGCACATGTGGAAGCAGATTTCTATCTGTAGTGAGGAATAGTAGAGGCAGGTCACACAACTGTATATGCTAGTATGGTTTGGCACTACAACTGTGAAAACATCTGTCCTTTACAAATCTAAAATCAGCTCCTTCTTGGGACACTATTTCTACAACCACTCATCTTTGCTTAAAGGAGATTAGCATCCTTCATAAATTTAACCTCTGCCTAGGATTTTGCAACCCTAGGTGACTTCAACATAAAGTATACCTAAATGGAAAGTCATCATCTGGATGGATTATTTAATTAGGCAATTAGTCAGGCAATCATTTCA
This sequence comes from Phyllotis vaccarum, assembly GCA_033318265.1. Classification (NCBI taxonomy): domain Eukaryota; kingdom Metazoa; phylum Chordata; class Mammalia; order Rodentia; family Cricetidae; genus Phyllotis; species Phyllotis vaccarum. The sequence continues at coordinate 75,692,217 of JARWLC010000011.1, forward strand.
GAATAGTCTCAATCTCACAGTCTTCCTACCTCAACTTCCTAAGGGCTTAAATTGGGGGTATGCTCTACCATACCTGGCCTAAACAGATTTCCTAATTCTAATTTAAAAAGCACATCACTGAAAGGTTAGCTTTGTTCTTGTCTCATCCTCCTCCACAAATAGTCCACTAATCCTATTTGGTTTGGGGTTTGGCAAATGCCAAGTTTTGAGGAAGAGTGGAATGTCTGTCTAATTTAGTAAGGCAAAGTAAGGTGCCTATCATTTTGTTTTAAAGGTTAATCAGAACTGGAGACTAAAGTAATACCTGCTGCATATTTGTTGCATATAACATAATTTTGAATGCTGTTTTCAGGATTTGAGCAAGGTCTCTTGAAAATTTGTGTTATATATAAAAGACAGCTAATTGGCAGTAAAGAATCCTTTTCAAAGACATTCTCTAAAACCCTTCACATTTATCTATAGAATAAGTTGGACTTTAATCATTATAAAGACATATGGAAATCCATATGGTGGTTTCTCAGAAAATTGAGATTCAATCTCCCTCAAGACAACCTAGATGTCCTTCAACTGAAGGATGTATTAAATTGACACATTTACATAATGGAGTGTTACTCGTTGCTTAAACAAATGACATCATTAAATATGCAGACAAAAAAAAAAACTCATCTAATGTAGGAATGTCTTTCTGTATGCTGTGAATATCAATCTTTAAATAAAGGAGCTGTTTTGGCCCATAACAGGCACCATAGAAAAAGTAGGAGGAGAAATCAGAGCATAAGTAGGAGAAACAGGGCAGCATCAGACAGATCAACCCAGCTGCCAAAGAAGAAGCATGTAAGGAACACAAGTGAGCTACAGACCACGTGGCAGACAGATTAATGAGAATGGGTTGAGTAAAGATGTAAGAGCAAGCTAGCAATGTGCCTGAGCCATAGGCCAAAACAGCATGAAGTTAATATAAGCATCTGAATCATTTTTGGGGGCCTGATAAGCTGCGGGCGGCTAAGCGGTGTGGGGCTGCAAGTCTGTGGGTCTCACTACTACACTCATCCTCAATGAAAAATCCCGGACCCAGAAAAACAATGTATTTACTTCTAGTGGATATTTTAGCTATTAAGTACATGATAATCAAGCTATAATTCACAGATTTCAAGAGGCTGGGTAAAGTAGAGATTTCTAGGGGGACCCAGTGGTGTCCCTAGGAAGGGAACTGAAATTAGACTTCGTACGTGAACTGAGGCAGGTGGGAACAGGAGCAGGAGGGATCAGGTGGCATGGAGTGGAGGGAAGGAGAGACAGCCAGTATTAGGGGGACGGGGAAACTGGGTGGAAACTTCCTGGAATCTATGAGGGTGACCCTAGGGAGGCCTTCTAGTAAAGAGGATACTAGCCTGAACTCTTCATCTTTGGTGGCCAGACAAGGATTCTAGCAGTGGAACTGGATTGCTTTCTGCTTAGCTGTTGACCAAGAGAGTCCTGTGGATACTAGGCAAGAAGGTTGCTGGAAGCTACAGAAATATGAAGTGGGAACTCAGTTGGTGCCAGGTAGGTTGACCTATCAGAGCCAAGGGCTTTGGAGCAGGTAAAGTCAAATACTCAAGGAGTTTTGGTGTTAATTGCCTCTGAATGTGTTAGCTGTTTCCTGCAGAGGATTTCTTGTGTGTAATTGCAGTTTCCCCATTTGTTATTTCCTTGGAATTTATTTCTCAGAAACTTTTAGCAGTGTGATAGCTCATTTGTTGGGTACAACGTCCCCCACACATTTGAGAGTATATGGACCATCTCCCCTATCTGGGTGTGAAAACAGTCACACAGACAAGATCTCTTATCTTACAATTCAGGTCTTTGTTCCTCTGCCCAGAGCAGGTTCATTGTCTGCCTTCTCTGCAGTTACCTTTACTAGTAAACTTCTGGGTAGAGTCAGTGAACAGCAAAGTAACCCATTTGAAATTTTTCTCAGATATCCAAAACAGCTACAAATAGATGGCCCACCAATATGTCCAAATTCACCACCCGTACTGATAAGAGAGCTATCCAGAGCTAACTAAACTTAGGCTTTTTAACTCCCTGTACTTGCATCTGAATTCATTATTACAGGATCTTAATTTAAAGATTTAAGGAAAAAGATAATTTACCAACTCCTAGTTGAGGGCATCAAAACAAATATCTATTCCAAACCATTAAGACCTGATCAGGCAAAAGGTCCCACTTGTTGTGTAAATTAAGCCTTTCCAGATGCCCTCCCAGAGAGAGTGCCAAAGCAGAACAAAAGCTGCAGGCCTCCCTTCATTGGTTACTCAGTTACCGAGCAACCAAGTATACCACCTCTATTTTATGACCTGAGAATCCAAGCCCTGCATTGCCTTGTCCAGGAATCTGCCTGGATGTGTGTCTAAGCCTAAGCCTTCATGGTCATGGCAATAAAGACGTAATGAAAGGAGTTGCTCTGCGTCTGATTCCTGTAGATTCCAATCTTCTTGGACACTGAGGGAAAACCTTTTGTGAGCTGGTCTCCAAAAGGTTTTCATTAGAAGATAGCTTTCTTAAAACTGACAATAGGGTCCCAGTGCAGAAGAAAGCATTCATACAGCTCACTGGATATAGAGAGGTTAAACAGGTGCCTGCTTAGAGCCTTCACCCCTATGTTCTATTCTCTTTGGTGCAGAAAGGCATTCTCCAGGGTATGAAAAGAGAAACATGGAGACAAGCCCAGACACAAAACACTTGATTTACAATCTTCCCTGCCTGCGAAATACACTAGGGCCATGGTGGTGTAGAACTTGTGGAAATGACCAACTAATGTTTGGTTTAACTAGAGGCCTACACCATGAGAGGGAATCCATGACCTAAACTGCCTAGATGTTCAGGAACTGGAGATTAGATAGCCCAGAGACCTAGGGTAGAACTCAACACAACTGGCAAAATACACACACACACACACACACACACACACACACACACACACACTGAAATAACTCCTAATGGTATTCTGCTATACTCATAAATAGATCTCCAGTCATCACAAGAGAGACTTTCTCTGATAGCAGATGGGAGCAGGTGGAGAAGCCTATAGCCAGATATTATGTGGAGAGAGAGTCTAAACTGGAGATCTTCACCAGATCCTTCACCTCAGAGATCCAGAACCCCATGACAGAGGGGGAGTGTGCCAATATTGCATATGTAATAAAATCAGCCTGGAATATCAGAGAACAGAATCACCTACAGTCAAGCCACGAAAGTCAGAGAGTGGTGACTCATGCCTTTAATACTATCACTAGGGAAACAGATCTTTCTGAATTTCTGTGAGTACAATACCTAATAGCCAAGCAGTAGTAGCTCACATCTTTATTTCTAACTCTAGGATTATGATGCAGAGTTGAAGCCAGAAGTAAAACTGCTGGGTAGGAAAGATATTTAAGGCAGAAGGAGGCAAAAATTCAGGCATTCTATAGAAATGTCCAGCCAGGCAGAAGTAGCACATGCTGTTCATCCCAGCATTTGGGAAGAAGAGGCAGAAGGATCTCTGTGAGTTAAAGGCCAGCCAGGTCTATAAAGCAAGTTCCAGGACATCTAGGATTGTTAAATAGAAAACCCTATCTTGATAAAAACAAAACAAAAAAGTCAGAGGGTATCTGTGGGGATGTTTTCAAATATAATAATAATATTCAGAGATATCAGAGGGATCTACCCACAGTCAGTCTAGGAGGATCAGACAGTGGCAACTCACACCTTTAATCCCAGCACAGGGAATATCCTGGGAGTGGTGACCTATGCCCTTAATCCAATCTGAGCTCAAGGTCATTTTAGTTTACAGAAGGAATTCCAGGCTCACAGGCAGGCAGTAGTGGTGCCATGCCCTAACTGAGCAAAGAAAGTATTTAAGGCAGGCATAGAAAGACAGAGCAGGAAGAAGAAGCCAGGAGGAGAGAGGCTGAGGAAGCTGAAAGACAGCTGGGTGGGATCTGACTGTGGTGTTTACTCTCTCTCTCTGATATTTCCACCTTTCCTAGAAATCTGGACCTGAGTTTCCTTTATTCCTTCCATAAGTATCCAGGAAAGCAGGAGAACATGGCCCACTTAATCAACTAAGCAGGGCTCACAGGGGCTCACAGCCTGAAACAGCAAGCATGGGACCTGCATGAACCCACAGCAAGTTCTCTGTGCATATATTATAACTATTAGCTTGGTGGTTTTGTGGGACTCTTAACAGTGGGAGCAAATGTATCTCTAACTCTTCTGCCTGCTCTTAGGACTCTTTCCCTCCCTTAAGGCTGCCTTGTCCAGCCTCAGGATGTGAGCTTTTGCCTTGTCTTGTTAAATTTTGCTTTCTCTTATTTGTTGGTCATTTGTCTTGTTTTTCGGAGACCTGTTCTTTTCTAAAGAGGAAACAGAAGTGGATCTGGGAGAGAGGTGAGGTGAGGAGGATCTAGAAGGAGTGGTTGGAGGGGCAATTGTGGTCAAGGTGTATTGTATAAGAGAAGAAACTATTTTCAATAAGAAAAAGTGAGACACTGTTAACATTGGAGGACCTGTATCAAGCTGCTCATTCTCTGTACGTGCAGCCGTCCTCTTGCTTTCCCTGTGGGACACCACCACCATTTGAGATGGGTGTTCCTTGCTCACCCCACAGGGAGCCTTAAACTTCCGCTCTGACCCCAATACCCCAATTCTAACGTCTAAGAATCTGAACAAAGTCCTTGACTTGCTCATCCCACAGGGAGCCTTAAACTTCCGCTCTGACCCCAATACCCCAATTCTAACGTCTAAGAATCTGAACAAAGTCCTTGACTTACTCCAGAGATGCCTCCTTCCCTCCCTCTAAGGCCCGAAGGTCGCCATCTGAGGACCGGATCTGGGCCACCTCTTTTGCTTGTTTCACATGATGTCCCTGGCTAGGACTCCAACCAATAGTGGAGGGTGTTCCTAAAGAGGTCTTCCCCTATAATCAAATGAAGAGCAACCTTGTCATTATAGACCTTCATTCAGCAATGAATAGATGGGGAAGCAGAGATCCCTAGCTAAGCACCAGGTTGAGCTCCTGGTCCAGCTGAAGAGAGAGAGGAAAGTGTATATGAGCAAAGGGATCAGGTTCATGAGGAGGAGTCCAACAGAGATGGCTGGCTGGAGCTCTGGGGAGCTCACTGAATCAAAAACAGCCACTGAGGAATCATCAGGAAAAGGAACTAAACCCTCCAAAGTGCTCATGCCATGAACTGTTGAATGGCATTGGCTGTATGTGGAACCTCATAGAGTAGGATCAGACTATGTTCCTGTGCATGAACTGGCACCTTGAAGTTCATTCCCTACAGAGGAACACCTAACCCAGCCCTAATATGGGATGAGGGAATCAGACCTACCTCAAATGGATACATCAGACAGAACTGACCCACCTTAAGACTCATTGCCCTCCTTGGGGAAAGGATGGGGGATGGTGTGGAGGGAGGCTGAAGGAGGGCTGGGAGGAGGGAAGGGAGGGCAAGCACTGGTAGATATGAAAGAAATCTTTTTAAATAAAAAAAGTTACAAAAAATTAACAATATTATAGGAACCAACACATATTTTTAATAACTCTAAATATTATGGTCTCAGGTTCTTTGTCAAAAAACACAGACTGGGAGCTGGAGAGATGATAATCAAGAGATTAAAATGCTTATTCAGAAGATCTGAGTCAGTTCCCAGCACTTATGTTAGAAATCCCACAAATGCCTGTAACTCCAGCTTTATAGAGCACAATACCTCTGGCCTCCACAAGAGCCAACACACACACACACACACACACACACACACACACACACACACACACACACACACACAAGCCCCACCTGTAGGCATGCTCATAATTTAAAAATATAAAATAGAGTGAGGTGAGCATACTGAATTAGAAAACAGGATCCATTGTTTTGCTGCCTCCAAGAAACTCACCTCTTTACCAAATACAGATAAAGATATGAACAGATCTTGTTTGGACTTCTACCCTGACATTCCTCAGTGACATGCTATTACCTGGAAGCTGAAACAAACCTCTTCCTCCACAAGTTGCTTTTAGTTATGGTCTTTATCCCAACAGGAAAGCAAATTAGAACAGGTGTCACTTGCAAAATAAGGCACATACTAATTGCTAACTGCTCCTGAATGTCCTTATTAGCAAGGGCTAGTATGCATATGCTATGTGCATCTAATTAAATTTGTTTTATCTTTTTGTTTTAAATCATTTCCACTATAAAAGTTAGTTTTCCACCTGGAAGTCTAAGTCAGTAATAATGTCTTTCAATTCAATAATGTTTAAAAGTATTAATATTACTTGTATATGTGTATGTGTGTATATATATATGTACTTAAAATGTCAACTAAATAATGAATTACAAAGCAAAATGTATAAAATTTGGGGGAGGGAGCCCTTCTAAAAAGTAGAAGCTAAGTTAAAGCTAATTTAGTCTACATAGCAAATTCCAAGTCAACTATGGATATATAATGAAAATTTGTCTCAAAATAAAATAGTCTATTGAATCTGGGTCCACTTGTGAGGGTTGCTTCATCTTATAAATGACTGTTAAGTAACACAACATAACCAAATGCCTAAACATATTTATATTTTAGAGTCTGTCCTGCTTCTTGATGTCTTTAAAATGAGCCCGGGCTACCCTTCTGAAGACTCCTTGTGCCTAATCACTCCTGTCAGACACACATGTGCCAGACATGGAGTGAGGATTTCCAGGAACAATCAGCTTCAAGTGGATCTGCCAGGTGATACTACAGAAAACAGCAAAAGAGACCAGGCTGAATCTAATCCGCATAGTAAAAAGTCATCAGTCACTAAGGCTATTCAATGTAGCATCATATGTTTGTTATGATGTAACTAATGCTAGCCTATACTAACTCCTCCTCAAGTGTGTGGCTCTCACATGTCAATATGTACGTGCTCAGAACCAAAGCACTATGTAAATTAGTAATTTACATTGCAATATATTTATATACATATATTATTAATTCCATAGAAAGGCTTTTAGATAAAGTTATTGCATGAATTATATATAACAGCAAATCTCTACTCTCTTTATTGGATGATAAAGTAAACAAATTAGGCTTTCAATTAAGCCAATGATTCTAAGCCCTTTTATTTCTGAAGGACTCTGAATTTTATATAAATATTTAAGACGTAAGAATTAATAAGTGACTCCAACTGTGCAGCCAATGTGATTGACTCATGTAATCCACATTTAACTAGTTTTAATAGAAATTTGTAAAAGCTAATCTTTTAAAATAGCTTCATAAGTAAGGGCATTTAAATTGTTCGAAATCTTCTGAATAGTTGGTAGGTATCACTTTAGTATTGTTTTTTATCTATGTATTGTAAATAATTGTCCTGCCTACTAGTTTAATAAAAAGGCTGACAGCAAGTGAAGGGGAGGGGCTACCTGACTAAGAAAACTCTGGGAACCGAAAGAGCAGAGTGGAGACGCCAGTGAGATGAAGAGGAAAGAAGTTAAAAAGCTGCTGAGCAAAGGTGCCGAGCTGCATGGCTGAGCAAGATAAGAATCATGGGTTAGTTTAAGAGTAAAGAGTTTGTTAGTTATACACCTGAGCCATAGGTCAATCAGCATACAGTTAATATAAACCTCAGTGTGATTATTTTGGACAGTTGGGCCAGACCTCAGGTCTATACAGAGCTAAGCAGCTGCAAGTGGGTCCAGGTCTTGTGGCTAGTCTGAACCAGAAACTTAAAACTACAATGTAATTGTCAAACAATCTCATCTACTTTTTTATTGGAGTATATTCATTTAGTCTGATGGGGCCTATGTCAAGAGCAACATAGTCCTGTGATCAAGGGAAAAAAAAATAACCATGCTCCACCGTCATCTGCCTAAACCAAGTCTCCATGCTTCTCCAGTTCCTCTCAGAACAGAGGTCCACATTGTGTAGGTTTGGTAGGAGCAGTTGTGTCCACACACAACAAAGCAGTTCACTGATGGAACTACACGAAGCTTGCCTTACTGTAGAAGAACTCAGACTCATGATTTGTGCTTAAACATGCTAGCTCCTTACATACATATTAGGAAGTTAAAATTAATCTTTGCAGAGAGTTTATTACCTGCATATTTATCTAAATGTTGTATGTAAGAGATAACAACAATGAAGGAGACCCAAAGCTACCATAGCAAAGTTTCTTGAATCACTTGGAGAGCACACTTCTTACACACACACACAGAGAGAGAGAGAGAGAGAGAGAGAGAGACAGAGACAGAGACAGAGACAGAGACAGAGAGAGAAACAGACACATGCACACACACATACACTACAGTATAAAGTTCATTTTTCTTCTGTTCATAATAATGGCTTAAAGAGTAGACCAACTACACACCTCTATTTTCCTCTAACTCCTATTTATTTGTGGTTTGATGAGGCTAAGTACAAATAAAGTGACACCTGTACTTAACACAAATAAAGTCTTTATGCTTTAATGCCAAAAAAATGATATGAACAGGTGAGCAAAGATTTTCCCAACAAGTGAAACCAGGAAGCAAGCAGGAGTTGCTATTAATATCTTTCTCAAACAGATTCAAACAAATTTAATTAAAAGAGATTTAAAAAGAACACTTTGTTCTAATAAAGGGAATGTCCTACCTAGAAGACAGTGCAACTCTAAACACAATACACAAATCTTAGATGCGCCTGATTTCACAAAACAAATACTAATAGAGATAAAGCCTGAACACAGTAAGAGAAAGAAGCTTCAGGATCTCACTTTCACTAATGGACAGGTCGTTTAGTAACAGGAAACAGAGAAACACTAGAGTTAATTGTCATCATCAATCAAATGGACATATAAGAGATATAAAGAATTTTCTACTCAAACACTGATTAGGAAAATAGACATCATTCCCTTTAAGAAGCCCAGGGAGAATTCTCCAAAACAGACCATGCATTGGAACACAGTGAGTCTCAACAAAGATAGAAAAGTTAAATAACTCCTTATCTTATACCTGGCCCCAATGAGATAAAGCTAGATATCAATAGGCATAGAAAGCACAAAAAAAAAAAAAAAAAAAAAAAGTCCACCCCATAGTCAGGAAGATTGAACAACACACCATTGACTAATTAACAGATCACTGAAATAAAACTTAGTAAAGAAAGAAAAAAAATCTAGAATTGATTAAGAATGAACCAATACATTAAAATCTATTGGCTACAAGGAAGGCATTACGAAGAGGAAAGTTATAGTGTGAAATGCCTACCATAAAAAGAAGAACCCCATATCCCTACCACAGCCAGAGTCTGTGTTGATATCCATCAAAGGCCATGGTGATCTGGATGGCCATACTGCCATCTGGGGCCATGGTGACATTTGAGACAGGCTGTTGATAAAACCATGTTTATATTTGTGTCCCTATACTACAGCTGGTATCTGTGTTGATGTCCGTGGCCTGTGGTGTTACCAAAGGCCACATGAATGTCAAGGGTCTAGGCTGCAACATGTAGCCATGTTGGCACCCCAGGCCCTGCCACCACCAGGGTCAAGCCAATCTAAGTGACTTGTACTGTCAGCTGTTGCTATGGTGTCATCTGAGTGAAGGCTGCTGTGTCTGTGGCCCTACTGCATCCAGAGTGTTTTGACATCTATGGTGTGGTTCCTGTTATCACTGAAGACTGTGCAGATGTCCAGGGTTTGGAAAGTCACCTGAGACCATGCTCATGTCTGAGGCCCTTGCTGCTGGTGGCACTATACTGATCTGGGTGCCCAGTGTCCTGTGCTGCTGCCAGGCCTATGGTAATATCCAGGCTGAGTTATTGCTAAGGCCATGTTTGAATCCATGCTGCTACCACAACTGGAATCTGTGGTGATATCCACGGCCTGTGTTGTCACAGGGAATCTTAGGAACCATGCATGCTGAAAATTGAGCCCCACCTTTTACCGGTCCTCACAGGACACTGTAGCAGGAAAACTGGCCCTTGCACTTGGGAGAGATAGCCCTGCTCTCACCATGGGTCTGAGAGAGCTGGCCCTAAAAGCATGGGCCTAGGACATTTACTTTTGCCCCTTACCTAAGGTGAGTAGTTCCAGTACCCCAGACTGACCAGCTCAGCATCCAGCCACATATACATTCTGGTGCTTGGGTTGATCAACCCTAACATCTAACCCATATATGACTGCTAGAGTGTATAGAGAGACTTGTTCTATAGAATTATAACTGTTATCTCAAGGCAACAGAAGCATACATGAGAAGAGTTTTGTAAGATGTAGTATGAAGTTTCTGGTTTGTTTGCTCTGTGGACCAGACCCACAGACCCACAGTCCCACAGAAACACACAAAAGCTTGTATTAATTTTATGCTGATCAGCCTATGGCTCTGGCATATTGCTAGCTAACTTTTGCTCTTAAACTAACCCATGATTTTTATCCTGTTCAGCCATGTGGCTCAGTACCTTTTCTCAAAGCAGCATAGTTGTCCTCTGCATCTTCTGGCTTCTCTGGCGTCTCTGCCCTACTCTTCCTAATTCCAGAGTTCTCTCAGTCTGGTAGCCCCACCCACACTTTCTGTCTGCCTTCAGCCAATCGGCATTTTATTAAACAAGTAGGAGGGACAAGTATTTGCAACATATCAGAACACAGTCCTACTACAGTGAAGGTCCAGTGATGCCGGTGTGCCAGAGGCCTTGAACCAGACCAATGATTCCTTGCATTAAACATTTTCTGGGTGGGACTGATTGGAAAAGAGACATACTTCAGCCCTCACTGCCACTAGGATGAATGAAGTGGTGATAGAATGATGAAGGAGAAGGGGGGGGAATTGTTTGCTTGTTTGTTTTGTTTTTAATTGATTCGAGGGAGAATTTTTTGGGTGGAGGAATGCTACAAGGGTGAGAAGAGGATGTGGAGGGCCGAGAAGGTGAGTAGGATTTGGCACATTATGTAAAGTTTTCAAAGAATCAATAAAGAAATATGCTATTTAAGAGAGAGAGAAAAAGAGAGAGAGAGAGAGAAAGTAAGCTAGGCAGAGTGTACTTTTGATCCCAGACAAATCTCTGTGAGTTAGAGGCAAGCCTGATCTACAGAGTGTGTTCCACGACAGCCAAGATTACACAGAGAAACCCTGTCTCAAGAAATAAAATAAAAGGAGAACCCAAATGAGTAACTTAAGAAAATACCACCAATAAGAGCAAAACAAGCACCTATGGCAGTAGACAGGGGGGAAATAGTCAGGACCAGAAAAGAAATTAGTGAAATAGAAATTTTTTAAAAATCAGTGCAATAAAATGTTGGTTATTTGAAAAGACACACAGCAAATAAAGAAATAAAAGAAGATATCAGAAACTGGAAAGATCTCCCATGCTCCTGGATAGGTAGGATCAGCATAGTAAAAATGGCAATTTTACTAAACAGCAGTCTACAATGCAATCCCCATCAAAATCCCAACACAAATTTTTATAGACCTTGAAAGAACAATACTCAGCTTCATATGGAATAACAAAAAACCCAGGATTGTCAAAAAGAATCTTGCTCAATAAAAGAACTTCAGGAGGATTTCACTACCCTTGACCTCAAGCTATGATATTGAGCTACAGTAATAAGAACAGCCTGGTACCAGCATAAAAACAGACTTCTGGATCAATAGAGTTGAATCAAAGTCTCCAGCATGAACCCACACACTTATGAACACCTGTTTTTTGACAAAGAGGTCAAAAATATTCCATGGAAAAAAGATAGTATCTTCAACAAATGGTGTTGGTATAACTGGATGGAAGTATGTAAAAGAATACAAATAGATCCAAATATGTCACCTTGAACAAAATTCAAATACAAGTGGGTCAAAGACCTAAACATAAACCCAGCTATACAGAACTTGATAGAAAAGAAAGTGGGAAATATTCTTTAATGCATTGGCACAGGTGACCACTTCCTAAATATAACATCCATAGCACAGACACTAAGAATAACAATCAATAAGTGGGACCTCCTGAAGTTGAGAAGCTTCTGTAAGGCAAAGGGCACAGTCAATAATACATCATCCAATCCCTATTATCCAAATGGCTTCTACACTCTACCTCTTTGTCCTACAATAGTCTCATATTGACAGTCAAAAATAAACTAACAGTAGCTTCTGCCTAGTCCAAGAACTTTGCTTAATAGACAGTGCTATTTATCTTCTGCAACCTATGGTGCCCCTTCCATATGGTTTCCTTCCAGGCCCCTCAGACATAGCCTACTTCCCCCTGTTCCCTACTACATGCTTTAGTGTGTAAATGACCTCCTTAACATTCCAGTAGCAAACCTGACACTTTCTCCTGAGTTTCAGGAGTTACCAGATGTCACCTTCCAAAGCTCAACTCTCCTCTCCCCAAATCAGCTATCTTGGATTCTCTTACCCTAACCCATAAATGCCTCACTTTAGGCTGCCTCTCCCATCTCTGCTCTTTATCTCTGCCCTCAGAATAATCCCTTTGGGGAAATGACCTTTTAATCTCATCTCCGAACTTATGGAGGACTCTTCTACTGTCTTATTTCTATTCCTCCAAACTTCTCTTATCAAAAACTCATCACTTCCATTTTTTACCTGGAAAGACAATAGTCATACCAATATGACAAGACATCAATCCTTTCAGTCCTTATTTCTTATTCCACTTCCCTTGAGGCTACCCTACTACATAATACAGATAAAAACATGCCTCACCTCCTTCACTGCTTATGCCAAATATTTTACTCTACTACTAAATTCCTTCCATTCTTTCTCCAAATGCACCTGACTCTCACCCCAGTAGATAAAGCTTCTTTATGCAGAACTAAACCCAAACCTATAATGTATTTCCACAAACTGATCCCATCTCCACTACACAAGCCTTGTCTTTCCCACTCACCTAGTTATAAAGGTCTGAAGTTATAACAGGCTAAGAAAATGTTTTAAGATATATAAATATAATTTATAAAGGTTTGAGATGGAGAAGATTAATTGTAAAAGTCTGTAAGTGTAAGTTGTAAGAAAATGGTTTAAGGTCATAGGATATAAAAGCCTAAGAAAGTTTTAAGGATCTGAGAAAGTGATTTAAGGTATATGAAAAGTTGTTTAATTTTTTTTCCTCTCTCTATGTTGTTGTTATACTAAAACTTCTGCTGCCTAGTATTTGCTTCTTTTGGATACAGAGGCAGTCCCCCCAACCTTACTTCCCTGAGGTATTAAATCTATTTCACTGAGAATTTGGTGTCTGGTTGTGTACTATACCAACTGGGGAGTGGGTGCTCCTCCCTTACAGACATTCCTGAGCTAACAGATAGTTCTATGCCTTGGGGTTGGGGCATCAAAGCTAGCAGAAACTGTAAGCTTTTCATTTTCTCTAAAGTAGATGATGTTTGTGTGTATGCTGTCAGAAAGCCCCAAACAAAGAAAGTAAGCGGCCCAGAAGCAAAGCAACCAAGATTCAGCATCTCATTACTCACATGTCTTGCAACACAAATGCCAGCATATCGCTCTGGCGAAACAGCACACTAAAAGAAGCAAGTAGGAGGCTGATATTGCATTGGAATTCAGACAAAGAGAACAAAGTAAGCCAAGGAAAAATGCCAGGAATGGATTACCAAGATATATTGGCAGTCCTCCCTGGGAGCTTTTACTTATAAATCTGCATACAGTCAAAGTAAGTCTTAAAGAGTAACAAATAAATGGTCAAGACTTGAAAACATACTTTAAAAAAGACATAGGTAACTACCTTAGTAAGGTTTTTATTGCTGTGAAGAGACATCATGACCGTGGAAATTCTTATAAAGAAAACATGTAATTGGGGTGGCTCACTTACAGTATTACATAGGTTCAGTCCATTATCACCCTGACCAGGAGCATAGAAGCATGCAGGCAGACATGGTGCTGGCTACTGTAGTACCAATCCTAATTGGTCTTAATAAAAGCCTGGAGCCAAATATTGTGGTAAAAGCTGAAAGACCAGAGAGACAGAGGAGCAAGCCACAGCCAGTAGAGAAACTTCTTACCTTTACTGAATCCTCAGACAGAAAGGACTGAACTCCTATCTCCTCCCACCTTATATTGTTTCTCCACCCATCCATATCACTTCCTGTGTTAACCTCCCTAGGACTGAATTTAAAAGCGTGTGTGGCTCTTAAGTACTGGGATCAAAGGCATAAGATCCCAAATTCTGACATTAAAGATGTGTGCCACCACTGCCTGGCCTCTATGGATAACTAGTGTCTGCCTTTGCCCTCTGATCTACAGTCAAGCTTTATTTGTTAGACCATACATAAAATATCACCACTGGCTACATTTTGACCAGAAAGCAGCAGGGAGTCAACTGACCATCACACTGAGGGAAGTTTGAGGAAAAGAGATCTCAAAGCCAACCTCCATAGTGACACACTTTCTCCAACAAGGCTATCGCCCCTAATACCACCACTCCCTTTCAGGGCCATTTTCTACCAAACCACCACAACAATTAATTCTGGGTAAAGGTCACTGTATAAGTAAGCATCCACAAATTCTACAGGCACTGAGCTATTTGGGGGCACAAGCTGGCAACATACCTGTAGACATAAACATACTTATGGATCAGTATACATCACTGAAGAAGGCAGAAAGACTTACAGGTGAACACTCACAGGAAGGCTTACACAGATGAAGGCGTAGTCAAATACTCCAGCCTCTGAACTCAAGGTCAAATTTATACTGGATAACATAAAAATGGCACTCTGTCTAAGATAATCATAAAACCAATTACATCACTTCCTTTTAGGTTTCCTGGACATCTGGTTTCAGTAATTTTGTTTAACTCATGGCCTTTCCAGTTAGCTCTCTACCTGGTACTTGTGGAGAGGATGTAAGCTCTCAGCTATGGCTCCAATGCCATTCCTGTCTACTAGCTGCCATGTTCCCCATCATAACAGTTATGGACTCTAACACTTTGGAACTGGGAGCCACAAATTTAATGTTTTCTGTTATTAGTCGCCTTAGTTATGGCACTTTTCATGTCAATAGAGAAGTAATAAAGACACTTGGAAATTTTAGACAATTGGTGTAAAGTAAATTATTTACTAGCAACTGATTATATAAAAGGATTAATATTTATTAAGGGTTTATATGAAATACTAACACAAAGATAGAACCTTAGAACAATTTTTGGAAAGTTGAACTTTTCTGTGTGATTGCAGCAGCAACAGCAACAGCAGATTCTCCTCCAAGAGCATGAAGGAACACACAGGACGGAAAAACAGCATGTACTGGGTCTTAGGCTGACCTGGCCACACGCCGTACATAGGTCCTCAAGACCTAAAGACCACACCTCTAGGTCAAGGTGAATAACTCCTGATTCTCCCTACATTGGTGCTTTATAGGGGTGCTGTCTTGGCTCATAATCCATAGTATACAGATACAGAGATACAGAGAACAACACTCTACAAAATGTTCTATAGCTCTTGTATGTCATCTAGACACCTTGACTTTGTAATCTCTTATGTCCAGGACCAACTCTCTCAGCTTTTTAGGTTTTAGATGCTAAGGGCCCCAGATTCTTGTGCTCTGTAGGCTTCTAGGCTGACTGGTTGCTGTCAAGATAATGTAGGTTTTTAGCCTTTTTAGGTTCATTAGGCTGTTGGGCTCTGTAGCTTCTTACAACTTCCTTAGGTTTCAGGAGCCTTTCCACAAGGGATGTCCCCATAGGACGTGGGATGAACCCACTCCTTAATCCAATACATACATGGAGTGGGGAGGTTTTATTTAGATCCATAGTCACATAGGCCTTAACTCATCTCAATTTCTGCTTTATCAAACCTGGGATTTTTCTAAATACTGTTAGTGGACATTTGTATTGTCACTGCCTTTTACATGACTTGAGGTAGTTTGAATGTAATTGGTCCACATATCTCATAGGGAGCGGCACTATTAGGAGGTATAACTTTGTTGGAGTGGGTATAAACTTGTTGGAGAAAGTGTGCCACTAATGAACAGGCTTTGAGGTTTCCTGTGCTGGGATTCAGGTGCAAGCTGATAAGGTCAAAAGACACTTATCCAGGGTCCCGGGCTCCTGAAAGGGGTGTGGCCAGCCCCATTCAAGTGGGGCTGCTGGGATCTTGAGTGCCCATTATGTTCCTGCCTTCTTGAGAGATTGTAATCTGTAAACAGTGTAATCTGTTTTTGTGGGTGTCAAATTACTTTCTAATAAATATTAATCCTGTATTTGGTATATCGCAAGTGAGATTTATTGTGATATCTGGCGATCCACATGGAGCTGGGCATTTAGCCTGCCAGCGTAGGGGACTGGGGGCTCATCCATGCTTTAAACACTGTAAGAAAGCAGAGGACAGGCGGAGTGTTCAGCTTTGGGAACCTGTACTCCTGTGTATGGGCTGAAAGCTCCCTCCCCCACTGGCCTGTTGCTCAACCCTGCTCCTCCATACAGAGCTCCACCCCTCACTCTCCAGTAGCCCAGCAGAGAGGCGGGTATGACCAAGGCAGCTGAGCATAAGGTCACTAGGCCACAGTTGAACTTCACTTATGGCTTAGATTCCAGATCCAAGTAGGGGAATCCCATGCAGGCCCACCTCTGCCAGCCCCGTGGCAGGCAAATTGCTCAGTCTCCAGTGTGCTCATCAACTCCTCCTCCACACCCCCAAGACTGTGCACCCCACCTCTGGGATCCCAGCCCCTCCCTGTGATCCCCTCCACTGCCTCTGAGCCAGGCCTGCGCCAGGCTTCTGCCACAGCAGACCACATTAGCTGCACAGTGAGTACAGATTCTGTTATACCATTCTGTTTTAATCTGGTGAGACTTTGCCTTTCCTAAGGTTCATATTCAGCTTGTGAGCCTGCTGGGACATTTTAAGACCACATAGAGCCTATAGGTAGCCACGTGCTGCTGAGAGTCCTGCATCCTCCATATTTCTGGTGAACTGAGCATTGAATGCTACTGCAAACCTGCTGACCAAACTAATTTGATCTTTCCTTATGTGGTACAGGATAAAACCTATTTCTGGAGCCCCTACATTTTTTACTGATGCAAACAACTTAGGAAAGGCTAAGTACAAACAAGAAAACCTAATTAAGGTAGCTCAAAGCCTTTATAACTATGTTCAGAAGTCAGAATTATATACAATCATTATGGTGTTATTGGATTTTACAGAGCCTCTAAACATAATAACTAACTCTCAGTATGCAGAGTTGTTTTACATATTGAAACTGCTGACTTCATTTCTGATGACATAGATTTGACCTTACTGTTCATACAACTACAGAATATCGTCAGAGATAGAATACATCCCATGTACATAACACATATCAGGGCACACACAGGTCTCCTGGGCCCTCTACCACAAGGTACTGATGAAATTGATTAATTGTTAATAGGAAATGTGCTGGAGACCACAGAATTTCAGGAGAAACATCACGTTAATAGTAAAGGACTAAAGAAGAGTTTTCCATCACTTGGCATCAGGCAAAAGAAATACTACAGAATTGTAACACTTGCTCCTTCTATAACCAACCATCTTTACCTGCTCAAAGTAATCCTAAGGGTACACAGAGAAATGAGATCTGGAAAGTGGATGTGTTTCACTTTCCAGAATTCGGAAAGATGAAATATGTACATCATACCATCGATACTTACTCTGGAATGCAATGGGCAACTGCCCTAATTTCTGAAAAAGTTGATGCTGTACTTATTCACCTTTTGTAAGCCATAGCCATAATGGGAATTCCTTCTCAGATTAAGACTGACAATGTTCCAGCTTATGTTTCCCAAAAAATGAAGCTGATTTTTGGATATTATAATATAAAGCATATTGCAGGGATACCACACAATCCTACAGGACAGGCAGTTGTAGAGAGATCTCACTGCACTTTGAAAGAGATGCTTTATAAACAGAAAAGAAAAATTAGAAAACCCAGGGAGAGGTTGCATAGTGCCTATTGACTTTTAATTTTCTTAATGCTGATGAAAAGGGAACATCGACTACTGAGAGACATTGGGTAATAGAGAAATCTTCCGAGATAAACCAACCCATCTACTTTAAGGATATGTTGGCTTCAGAATGGAAGCCAGAATATGTGCTTCAAAGGGGTAGAGGTTTTGCTTTTGTTTCCACAGGAAAAGAAAAGATATAGGAACTGACAAATTTAATTCGAAAAGGAGTCCCTTCCTAAGAAGTAATTGTTCATCCCCAATATAGCAAATGGATACATGGTAAGGAAAGCACATTTAGTAAGACTTGGGCAGGATCTCAATTTTGTCTTTACAGAAGAATGGATACAACCGTCTTTAAGACATTGACTGGATATTGATCGGTTAGTCACCTACAAAGGAAGGGAGATGGATGATGAAGGAATATAAACAAAGGACTATGAGAACAACTGATACAAATATGCACTGCTGGGTAATTTCTCAATTCTCACTGCTTTACATCTTACTTCTATACCTCTTCCAAAAAAATGTGGTCCTGGTTGGCTATAAATAAAACTGGATTTGGAGTTGGAGTAAGTGGCTTTCTCCCTCTCTAACCCAAAGCATATTGGTAAAGAAAATGTGAGAGATTCTATCTCAAATCAGAAAAGCCACCTGGTGTGGGACAGAACACAGAATGTTTAGGGACCAATATTATCATAACTTCATCTTTAATCTTATTTCCCTCTGTATCTACACCTCCCAACCATTCTCTCTGCATACAATCTCCTCCTGAAGTCAGAAAGAATGTAAATATCTTCTTTGGGTATCAATAATGATTAAGTTTTCCATTGTAAACAACATTTTCTCCTAGCAGCTGTCTATGAAGCATCTGGAACTGAGATGGGGGCCCTACCACGATTCCTACTGGTGAAAAGAGAGCAAAAGAGAGAGAGAAAGAAAGAGACATACATACATACATACATACATACATACAGACAGACAGACAGACAGACAGACAGACAGAGGCAGGCAGAAATAGAGAAATCAAGAACCTAGTATATACCAATCAATGTTTCAATGATTGCTTTAGAAAATAGACCATTCAAAATGGTTTCAAGATAGCCCTCTATGATTGTCCTTCATGTCACACCTCTAATAAGAATCCCAGATGGATTTACCCAGTACTCTGAGAATGGTTATAGATGTGTATAGTCAGTCCACTAGGATCTAATCATTGTTTTAGGTTTTACAGGATCCCAAAGAGATGCCATCACCCTTAAGTCAGCAGGAAGCAACCCTATAAAAAAAAAATGCCTCCTTTCCCCATAACCTTTGTCTGCTGAGGGTTATGGGTAATTATTATTCTGATAGAATCATTATAAGTTAAAATTGGGTTGAGGACAGAACAATAATATAGCCTTGGGGATCTCTTTTAAAGAAGAGAAAGGGGAATAGATAGGATAGATGAAGGTAGATTGTTCTACCTACCTATAAACAATCTTTAGCCAAATATATGGGCTAAGCCAAAGACAATTTGCATTGGCATAGATATTTGTATATTGATACAAATGTGAAATCATTTTATATGTTTTATTGAGATAATTTGTATATTGATACAAATTTAAATCTGAAATTGTCTTCTATGTCCAAGGCAACTTGTACATTGATATAAAATTGAATCTGTAACTGTTATGTAAAATTGAATCTGTAATTGCTATATTTTACATATGCTTCTACCTCTGTTTAAAATATTTGCACATTATTGCCATGTCCACTATACAATTGCTACCTCCATTTAACTATACTAGATATAATGTTTGATTGCACTAGTTATATGTACAAGATGTTTTCTATACCTCTGTTTGGATGATATATATGTATATATATACATGTCTAGAATACTGTTACCATTTTTCATGGTATATATACCTCTGACTAATGTTAGATAGTCATACTAAAAGTCATTGTTCAGAGATTGTACACCCCTTTATAGGTGCCCTAATTTTAAAATATAGGTTTCAATCCTTAGGTTGATAAGAACTGCAGCCAACATTACTTGAGTTTCCATGTCACAGTCATCCCAGATACAGGTTAGAATAACATAGATAGTCTTCAACCATTTTATAGACCCAGAGAATATGGCATTTAACATTTGTTATTCAGAATTCAGCCGTGAGAAATGCAACAACTTTTGGTGTCACAGTTCCTTTCCAAGATGGTGTTGAGCATCAGGGACACTCCTTTGGAGTTTGTCCTTTTGGCAGAGAATGGCTGGTTGGGTAAAGAACTGCCCTTGCCTTGATTGCTGACAGTACACACATGATGTCCAATCTGAATGAACAGGATGATGGATGGAGACTGATGAAACCTGCCTGCACAGGATAAGACAGTCCCTCCATAAATGCCCTGTTTGTAAAAAGATCTGTCAGATACCATAGGCCTGTAGCCAAAATGATGGATGCTACAATGGCGCACAAAACCATAGGTGATTGTCCAGGTAGCTCTGTTGCTGTCCTCTCCCAAATTTAGGAAGCTACTACTCTCATGTGCTTCTGACTTTCAGGTAATACATTTTCCTTCTCGGGCCTTGAGGGGTTTAAAGAATAGGTATTTAAGGTTACTATCCTATCATCCCTTAGCAAGAAACATTCAGGTGTTAGATTTTCCCTACCCCAGATGAACAGTTTTGAAATAATTTATACACCCTACCATCTAGCAATATTCTAGAAATGTATAATGTACTTTATATGTGTTAGGTTTCAGTTGTAGTTTGTGCCTTTTTCTCTCCCAGATATTACCTCATAATAATTCCTATTGCATATAGTCTTAGTTTAGAACCTTCCTAGTTAGACAAAAGGGGGAGATGTGGTGGGATTCAGGTGTCAGCTGATAAGGTCAAAAGACACTTATCCAGGGTCCCAGTCTACTGAAGGGGGTGTGGCCAGCCCCATTCAAGTGGGGCTGCTTGGATCTTGAGTGCCCATTTTGTTCCTGCCTTCTTGAGAGATTGGATCAACATACATCTCTTGGACCATCTGATCGCTCAAGTATCTTCATAAAGTGTAACCTGTTTTTGTGAGTGTCAAAGTACTTTCTAATAAATATTAATCCTGTATGTGGTATATTGCAAGTGAGATTTATTGTGATATCTGAAAGCCCAACATGGGGCTGGGCATTTAGCCTACCAGCGTAGGGGGCTGGGGGCTCATCCATGTTTTAAGCACTGTCAGAAAGCAGAGGACAGACAGAATATTCAGCTTTGGGAACCTGCACTCCTGTGTATGGGCTGAAAGCTCCCTCCCTCACTGTTCTGTCACTCACCCTCGGGCTTTATTGTGAGAGTTTCCTATGCTCAGGATACTACTCAGTGTCTCAATCTACTTCCTGCAAGATGTATACTCTCACCTATTCCAATACCAGGTCTGCCTGCATGTTGCCATGCTCCCAGTTATAATGATAATGGACTGAACCCATGAAACTGTAAGTGAGCCACCTCAATTAAATGTTTTCTTTATAAACATTGCCATGATCATGGTGTCTCTTCACAGCAATAAAAACCCAAATTTAGACCCTCTGTTTTGATATATTGTTTGTAATCTAAGGAAAAGCTTGCCTGAAAACCAGAAGGCAGAGCCAGCCACAGAGTTAGCCATAAAGGCCAGGCAATGATGACACACACCTTTAATCCTAGCACTTGGGAGGCAGAGGCAGAGATCTGTCTGGATCTCTGTGAGTTCAAGGCCACACTGAACTGCATGAGATTAATCCAGAAACAGAGCCAGGCACACACTTTTAATCCCAGCACTGGGAAGATTTAGACAGAAAGTGATATGGCTGGGCAGCGAAATGACTGAGGACTCCAAGTA
Source organism: Phyllotis vaccarum (assembly GCA_033318265.1). Classification (NCBI taxonomy): domain Eukaryota; kingdom Metazoa; phylum Chordata; class Mammalia; order Rodentia; family Cricetidae; genus Phyllotis; species Phyllotis vaccarum. Next base: position 75,713,954 of record JARWLC010000011.1, read on the forward strand.
TTCAGTCTGAAGATTTGTGGAGACAGGATCTTCCCCCTTAGGCCTGAAGATTCAATAATGGTGAGAAGTTTCTCTATGGTCTTATTCCTCTGCTTATCTGATCTAGCATCTGGCTCTGAGTTTTTAGTATGAGACCAAATTAAGATTTGTGCAACAACCTTCTAATGAAACTGTAAACGAACCAGGAATTTACTTTTTAGGAGCCTATGTTGTAAATTATTACATATTTTACTGGCCTGAAAGCGTGCTGTAACTCAGTTGTTAGGAAATTACTATATAATGTCCCCTACTACCCTCTTGATACAGACAAACCTGGCCCTTATACTCTGGAGCTGTTTATCATCCAAGAATTTAGAGCAGATATAAGATTCACAGCCACAGATTCTATGTCTGTAAGAGATCCGGAGGTTGACATGATGTTATCAGAAAAATTATATAAAGTAGTTGCCTCGGGCCAGAATGTCAAGTTTCCAATTACCATGTCATAAGAATTGAGTGAGGCTAAACAAATATCCTTGAGATAGCATGACCACAGGTAAGAAAAAAATGTTTTTGGTCTGCTACATGCTAGCACCAATCAAAAGTTAGTGTCCAGGATGACTAGAGTCCCCTTATTTGGATTTTGGTAGTTCATAGCCATTTTCCAAATTTCATCTGGTTTTCACATAGGCCACACTGAGCCACTGTAGGACATGACATGACAAATACTGACATATCACCCTGCCATTACTCCTGGCAACAAATATTGGTGCATACAGACCATTCATCTTGTGCTTGATAGCCTGAAGGTAGCATCTTACCACTGGCTTCACTGTCCTCAATTGTGGCTTGAACTCTCTGGTGGTTACTTGGAGGGTTATCAGCTCTCAGAAAATGGCAAACCCTAAAATATAGGCCAGTGTTGAGTGGTGGGTCTCAAGGCCACAATCTCTGGTTTGGCATTGATCGTGAGGTCACGATAGCCATCCATGTATTCTCATGCTCAGGATATTAATTGCGGCTCCCAATGACTATAGTACAGTCAGCTATAGTATAAACAAGGCTAAAACCCCTTTATACATTAGTTGGAGACAAAGGGAGAGGTCTCTTGTCTTCCAGGGTGCTCCCTAAACAGGCATCTTGGCTCATCACTAGGATATACTCAGATAAAGGAATTCACCACCTGCCGAAGCCCAATGTACTTATTTATATTTGGAAAGATGTTTTTGTTACCCGTATTATCATGGTGGGGCACAGATGCATGCAAGCAGACATGGTGCTGGAGAAGGAACTGAGAATCCTACATCTTGACCTACAGGTAACAGAAAGTGGTTTAACTGTCACACCAGGAACAGCTTGTACATAGAAGACCTAAAAGCCTCTCTCCGCAGTGACACACTTCCTTCAACAGGCCACACTTACTCCAACAAGGCCATACTTCCTAATAGTGTCATTTTTATGAGCTTATGGGGGCTAATTACATTCAAATAACCACAGAGAGGAATTATTAGATTTTGGGAACCTGACACGATGTTTCATCTCAGACTATATCAAGTCAATGTCAGAAACATGTTTACTCATAAGTTCCACAATTTGCCAGCATCTTCCCATACCAGATGTACTCTTGTCATTTCCCTGGATCACTATCAAACTTTCCTGATTCTATGGTCTCTGGGTTTGTAGCACTGCCTTAAAGAAAGGTATGATGTAATGGAGATTATTTGGTCTATCTTTTTCATCATCACCAAGATTCTACCTGCCCCCTTGACTCACAGGTGCAGGGACCAGCTCCCTAGGGCTATGATACACTGTTTTCCATTTGATAAGAGGATCTCCCTTGGTTCATGCCCTAAGTCACATAACCCAGCTTTCAGTTTTTCCTTCAGGACAACTAGCTCTCACACTTTGTTTTCTTACAGCCCCTTTTCCAACATGTCTAATAGAAAAACGAAATAAATACATAACAACAAGAAAATTATAGACCCATCTCCTTGATAAAACCTAGGTGCAAAAATTCTTAATGAGGATCTAGAGGGATGGCTCATCAGATAAAAGATGAGCTGGCCATTCTTACAGAGTACCCAGGTTTCATCTTAGGCACCCACATGGTGGCTCACAACTATCTGTAACTACAGTTTGAAAGCATCTAATGTCCTCCTCTGTCTTCCAAGGCCATAGCACATACATGGTATATAGTCATATGTGCAGGAAACACACATACACAGAAACAAAATACTTGTAAATGAACCCAAGAAAAGAAATGTAAGATGGTTATGAGGAACTTATGAACTCAAGAAAGAAATCAAGAAATACAATAGAAGATAGAATGACACCCTATGGTCATAGATCAGAAAAATTAATATTACCAGAATGGACATCCTACCAAAATCAATCTACAAATTCAATGCTGTCAAAATTTCAGGGTCATTCTTTACAAAAAACAAAGCAAAAAACAAAAATATACGAAACAAAACAAAAAAAATCAAAAATTATAGAGAAGCACTGGAGACCAAGGATATTCAAAACAATCCAGAACACAAGAATACTGCAGAAAGTATCAACAATCCCAGAGTTTGCTGATACTACAGAGTTATTGTAATAAACCCAGCATGGCTCAAGCATTGAAAAAGGATGATGCAAAAATCAATGGAATAGAAGAGAGGTTCAGATCTAAGTTTATACAACTAGAGCTTCCTGGTTGTTGAGAAAGATTTTTGAGAAGGATATTAAAAATATGCACAAAAGGCAGTATCTTCAACAAATGACACTAGGAAACATAGAGAAGAATTAACCTAGACTCTTATCTGCAAAAATTACAAGTCTAAGTGAATCAAGAACCTCAATATAAGACTGGGTGCATTGAAAATTATTGATATAATCATAAGAAGACTACTTCTTCATGCATTTACAGTGAGGACTTTCAGAATAGGATTCTTGTAGTGCTGGAAATAAGGCCAGTGTTTGACAATTAGAATTTCATGGGTATACAAAACTATATTTCACAAAAAAACTTATAAACTAAAAGAGGAATCTATCCACAGAATGAGGAAAAATATTAGCTATCTGCACATCTGACAGAGGATTCATACCTAGAATACACAAAGAATTTATAAAAGAAAGCAAACAACTCAGTCAAATAATGGTTCATAGATTTGAACAGAGAATTCTCAAAACAAGAAACATGAATAGCTACTAAACATCTTTAATATATTCAATTTCATTAGCAATTAATAAAGTTCAAGTTAAAATTACTTCGAGATTCCATCTCACTCCAGTGAGAGTGGCTGTCATCAAGGAGTTAAATTACAGCTGATGCTATATGTGGGGAGAGAGGAACACTATTCTTTGTTGATGAGAGTGTGAACTGCTGTAGCCTCTACAGTGAACACTCCTGAAAACACTAGAAATAGAATTATCATTTGACCTAGATATACTACTCCTGGGCATATGCCCAAAGGATGCTACATCTTTCTACAGAGATCCTTTCTTAATCCATGTTCATTAACTGCTTTATTCAAAATAACTAGGAAATGAAAACAGCCTAGATGCCCTTATACTGATGAATGGAAAATGAAACTGTGGTATATTTACATGTGGAGTTTTATCTAGCTATAAAACTAGTTACAAAATTTGCAGGTAAATGGAAACTAGAAAAAAATATACTAAGCAAGGTAACTCGGGGCTCAGAAATATAAATGCTGTGAAACTTATTTAAACTATATTTGTTTTGTGGTGGTTGAAGTATTGAAAAAGAGCCATCTGGTGGGAAGGCTGCAGAGGAAGGGGAAGGCTAGAACATAGGTGATGGGAGAGCAAAGAGGGAGGATTTGGGAAAAGGAAAATTCCAGCAGAAATGGAGATGGCTAGATAGGGGACACTGTGTATATTAGCCACTAATCTATGGCTATGATAAAAACACTGTTCAAAGGAAACTTCAAGAAAAAAGGTTTTATTTTTGACTTACAGTTCCAAAGAAACAGAATACAACATGACAGGAAGGTAAGGTTGTATGATCACATTTCCATGCACACACATGAACAGAGAGAGACCATAAACTCACAAAGCCCAAACCCCAACAATTTACTTCCTTTAGCAAGGCTATATAACCTAAAAGTCCTATAATGTTCCCAATGTAGCCGCTCACTGGGTCCAAAGCATTTAATTTCCTGAGCTCGTGGAGAACATTTCTCACTGAAACTACCACCAAGTTTCAGGGGGTTAATCAAAGTTAAGGATATATGAAAACCACATAGAAACTTACTATATCATGGTTCGATTAAAAATATAAGAGAGAGGAGGTAGGAAGGAAGAGACCGATGTTTTCTTACTGTCTGAATAATGCTGCTTTTGAAAGCCAAAAGTTATTAACCTACAGCCTTTATGTCTGGCATTAGATATCTCATGACCAATATGAGATGCATCAGGAGCCTCCAAAATAGCACAGGTGCTTGCCGTTCATTTTGGTAGTTGAACAGAACAAGTTTCTGTTTTCTCATACTTGATCACCATAAAGATCAATTTTAATGACTCTCTTTGGATGAGCAGGAAAACAATGTTAGAGTGCAGACTATCTTCTCTAAGTTTAGAATTGCTGAGAATCCCAGGAAACAATCATTAATGAGTACATGGGCATATGAGAGCATATGCAATATTAACCCATATTGTGTACATCCATGTGAACTTCTATTTCTTACTTTCTATACCCACCTTTATTATGTTCAGTTTCTTGATGAAATGGCACTAGCAGAAAGAAAGAGAATGGTACCTTGAGGTCATAAGTAGGTTTTTGATAAATTTCAGAACATTTGTCTATGACACTTCCTTCTGTTTATTTGTCTAGGATTAAAGTATTAGAACATTTCTTTTTTAAACCACTGATCCTGTATTTGAAAATCTTTTGAATGACTTCCAGACCAATATGTTTTAACTTAAGACACATATTCTCAAAACATCAAAGCCCCCCCCCCCCCAATCTCATCACCCACAATCCTGGTTTGTAATGAGGTTTCTGGCCTGGACTTTTGGGCCTAGGCTCAAGGTTTTGGCCCACAGACCCACAGACACTCAGAGACACACAGATGTTTACAATAGTTTTCAGAAGATCAGCCTAAGGCCCAGGCATATAGCTTGCTAACTCTGTACCCTTAATCTAACCCATGATTCATCCTGTTCAGCCATGCGGCTCGGTACCTTTTCTCACAGCAGCATAGTTGTCCTCTGCTTCTTCCTGCTTCTCTCTGGCATTTTGCTCTGTGCTTCCTGTTCTCAGAGTTTTCTTAGTCTGGTAGTCCCGCCCACACTTCCTGTCTGCCTTTGGCCAAGCAGTGCTTTTTATTAAACCAATGGGTAGGATAATTATTAGCAATGAAACAACACAATCTCCCACACTGGTTCATACTGCAATGAACTAACTTCTGCTTGCCCCATCCCCTGGTTCCCTGTTGATATAGAAGCTAGCTCTCCATAGGTACCAAAGGAAAGAACCTATGATAAAAATTGTAAATTGCCCACATATGTTGCAGTGAGAACAGAGCATGGGATTAAAAGGAAGGTTAATGGTTAGCATAGCAAGGTCTGGACCACTGAGGAAGTTGAAGAAAACTGAGCACAGGATAAACTAGACAAAGATGGGTGACGTTGTATTGCACGGATTCTATTTATTCTATTCTATTCTATTTATTCTATTAAAATAAAACCTGGAGCCAGATATTAAGGGAAAGCTAAAGTCAGAGAGACAGGGAACAAACAAGAGCCGATTCACACCAACTTCTCAGGCCCAGTGGGGCAGGTCTGTCTTCATGAGTCCTCAGATTATCTGCATGCACAGAATTTCTGCCTTCTCCTGCCTTATGTTTCTTTCCCTGGCCCAGCTATTTTACTTCTTCATTCAACATTCCTAGAGCTAGGATTAAAGGTGGGTACCATCACCACCTGGCTCTATTTGGATCTCTGTCTTCCAAGTGCTGGGATTAAAGCCTAACCTTCAAGGTTAGGCTCTGTCCTCTGATATATCAAGATATTTTTTTATTGAATATACCATCACAACTTCAGGCCACTGAGAGTGATCAACCCCCACCCCAAACACAGTCCATGAATCCCTTCAGGAATTATGTAAAATATTATCTTCTCATATATCTTGTCTCTAACAGAGATCATTGTAGCAACTTACTCGTGAGCAAATATGGTCTCTAACCATCTTCTCCTAGAATACCTTCCACATCATCTCACAGACAAGGAGAAGAATATAAGCTAACCAAAGAAAATTAGTTTCATGACTGTGATGGAGTTAACACTCTCTAGTAATAAAGTTACAAGCTGGTCATATATATATATATATATATATATATATATATATATATATATATATATATATATATATATATATATATATATATATATATATATATATATATATATATATATGAGAACAAAGATAACCCAGTCTAATTAATAGCCAGTGAGACACCTATAGGGTGGTAGATAGAAACTTTAGCTAGTAGTAATAGCATACAGCCAAGTTCAATACACACCAACAAAGATGAAGAGTGGGGCCTTCAGGGCACAGCTATCTCCCTGGCTGGGCCAGATAGACACACAGAAAGCATATGGGCTTTCCATTGCTTAGCCCATATCTTACCTCTGGCCTCCATACACTTTGTAAATTGACACATATATTTTCCCCGTACCACCCACACACACTCACACAAAACTTCCCTTATCTCAGGCTAAGGACACTGTGACTTACTCTCTGTTCCACTTTGGGGTTGAAGTTTTTTCTACTATTTGTGAAGGCTAGGTGTGAATCAGCAATGCATGAGACAATTACAGTGAAATACAGTTGGACTCCCCTGTGATTTGATAGGTACACATGCTATTGGGAACTCAGGATTCAGGGCTCAGATGAAAGTTCTGAATTAAACATGTCACATAGGATCCATCAAAGGACAAATGATATAATAACTATTTCATGAGAGGAGAAAGAAATACTTACAGGAGTTTGCCAGCATGACCAAAGATCCATGGAAGGCAGAAGAGTTGATGAAGAGGAAAAGCCTGTTGTGGGATTATGTAGCAGTGGGGGTTTCTTGGTCCCGGACGGCCAGAGGCCCAGACCCACATCTGCCACACCAGATGGCTTAGCTGCTCGCCGCTGCCGTTCAGGCCCCCAGAAATTACTCAGATGCTTATATTAACTTTATGCTGTTTGGTCTATGCCTCAGGCACATTGCTAGCTAGCTTACATCTTAAATCAACCCATTTCTATTAATCTGTCTGTCACGTGGCCCATGGCTCACCTGTGTTCCTTACATGTTGCTCCTTGGGCGGCTTGCTCGATCTGCCTCTGACTCCGCCCTGCTTCTCCTACCTGTGTTGTGATTTCCCCTCCTACTTCTTCTATGGTGCCTGTCATGGCCCAAAACAGCTCCGTTATTTAAAGATTGATATTCACAGCATACAGAAAGGCATTCCCACGTCAGGATTATGCTTTTATACACTGTAAATATTTGTCACTATAAATATTGGTTTAATAAAATGCTGATTGGCCAGAGGCTAGACAGGAAGTATAAGCACTGAGACCAGACTAGGAGAATTCTGGGAAGCAGAAGAACAGAGAACAGATACCAGGAGATGCAGAGGAAGGAAGATGAGAACGTTGCTCTGAGAAAAGGTACCAGGCCATGTGGATAAACAAGATAAAAAATAAACAAAACAAAATTAACAAATAATGGGTTAATTTAAGTATAAGCATTAGCAAATAATAAGCCCGGGCCATAGGCCAGACAGTTTATAATTAATATAAACCTTTGTGTGATTATTTGGTACTGAATAGCTGTATGACCAGCCAAGCAAGACACAAAAACTTCTGACAATAGGTCTAGAAAGATACAGAGTGGTGGGAGAGAATGCTAAGCAGTATGTCTTCATGGAGGCCAAGAGAGCAGTTAATTTGGAGTTGGCCTTTCTTTCCTTCCTTCCTTCCTTCCTTCCTTCCTTCCTTCCTTCCTTCCTTCCTTCCTTCCTTTCATTTTTTGGTATGGAAAAAATACAGAATGCTAGAAATGAAAGGCTGTTTTATTTATTGAATTTGACCCTGTTATCTAGAAGGCAGACTACTTCAGGACAAATAGAATAGACTATACAGTGTGTGTGTGTGTTGTGCGTACATAGATGGCAGTATAGTTGTGTGGTGGGTTTCTACAAATTGAAACATTCTCTCTTAAAAGGAGGAGTGAGGCTTCTAAGACTGACCCAGATAAGTAACTTTCAGCCCTTAGAGAGTTCAGGAAACGTATGAGGTTGTGGAGACTTTGAAAGTTGGAAGATGACCATCCACAGTGTTAGGGAAACAATAAGCAATTGCTGGAAGACTCTGGTGGAGCCACCTTGTGGATCTTGCAGGGAGCTCCAGCAGTGCAGCTTTCTTGAGTTATCACTCCAGGTGGAGTGGCTTTTGCAGGAATGCGGGTGCCTTTAAGTGACCCGTACTTCCTCCGTATTTAACCCTGACAAACCCAGTTTTATTAATTAAGAATTCGGTGTAATCATTTCTTTAGTCTGTTGTTGGTGACTACCTGGGAATCTGAATTCTATGTCTGTGATTTCATGGAAATCTGTGAACCTCAGTAACCTGGTGAATAAAATGTACAGTAACTGTGTACTTACTTAACTGTAAGGATTATCAAATCTGATGACATCCCAGAGGCTGCATACAGTGTTTCATACATAGTGATTGTCAATATTCTATGGAAGTATTTTGAAAGCCTGTTGTGATAAAATCGGAAAGATAAAACACACTAGGTGGCACTCTAAGACCAAAAGAGTCAATTTTTTTTTTTTTTAATTGCTGTCTGCTTTTTGTAGATTGGCATGAGATGGGAATTCACTGTCTAGGAGGTGTGAGACATATGGGCGGGGGGTCTAAAAACTAGAGAATTTTACTGCAGGTTCATGATATTAAAAAATAACAACAAATAGCTAACACATCCTCTGCAGGAAGGACCAGTGGCTGGAGGTACTGTGAACCTTGCAAGTTGGGAAAGAAACATGAAAAGGGTGCATGGTAGGAAGGTCCTCAGAATGAGGGTACATTCACAGCTCCTAGCATCCATGGGTAGCTTGGTAACTCCTGGGGGCTCCAAAATATTCTAATTACAGCAATAAGTCAAAGACTGGTGTCCTGAGTGCAGTTCTTGTACGTAGTGAGGGTAGCGTGAAATGCAGACCCAACCTTTTGCCAGATCATAGGAAACCCAGTTCCAGACTTAGAACACCGACAGTTGCATCTGAAACTGCAAAATAGATGGCATGCAATAATAAACACTCCACACAGGCGGACTCAAGGCAAGCATCTGCTTTCAAATGGCCAGGGTTCTGACACACTCTCAAGTGTGTGCCTGAATAAAGGCAATCATGCACTTGTCAGACTCCTGAGTCCCTGTCTGTCCTAAAGGTAGAGACTCAGCTCTTTGCATCATGCTTTGGACATAGGGTGTGTTCAGTGGCATTAGCCTTAGGCAACAAATAAATCAATGTGTGGATTTTCAAAGATGTATTTCCCCCAGGACAGGTCTGGCCTGGAACACTGAATAACTGAAGCTGTAGATGGAATGCTGCAAAATGACACTTATTAAAGGATCAAATGTATAGGTTAGCCCGGGCTACATCAGCAGTTAACTGTAAATAAACATAAAAATCTTTTTGTGAAGAGCAGATCCTATAAAATGCTGGAGTTAGCTAGCTAGTATCCATCTGTGAGTTTTACTCAGGAAAAGCAGATGGTTCTGTAGTGAGGACTCCTTCTAGGTCCCAGAGCTTTCCTCTCTGGCCAGCTCTCCCCGGTGTTTCAGTCGGGTCAGCCACTGGTTCTCACTGTATTTCTGGCTTTATACATTGTCAATAGCCATCCTTTGGCACATTGTGGAGCTTTCAGAGAATAAATTTGCAAAACTAAAGAAAGACATTAAAGAGTGAAATGGCAACAGAGAAGAGGTCAGACTAATAGAGGGTCACCCTGTTTGTTAAGGAACGCATTCAAAATGGCAGTGATCAAGTTACAGTGGACATAGAGATCACCCAAAGACACGCCACAGAGATATGAGTATGCTATAAAACAATACTGGAGGACAGGAAGTGCAGTAACTTGAGTTTGAAGAGGTAGGGTGGCTCAGTGTGACATGAAATTTAAGGTCACATGAAACATAATAATAGCAAATTTTCCAGGTTGTGCCTATGTCTATGCCCTAGTTACAAAGTCGCCAAGATACCTCAGAACCAATATTCATCTCAACTCAGTGAAGCTTAACTATCAAATGCCTTGATCTTCAACTCTAGTGAATTCATTGTGATTGCTCTTGGTGGACAGACCATGAATAGGACATCAAGGATTGTGAATGCATGGATTTATCATTACAAAACTTTATTTCACAGAGAGAACATTTAATATCTGAAGGGCAGAGACCAGGTCTAAGGCAGCTAATAGATTCAAAACTTAGTTTCACTCTGAAAGTCCAGCCAATCGATTCAGGGCTTGGGTTTGCACCAAAAGTGTAGCCAATAGTTACCATACTCCTACCCCTTTGCCCAATCCTGAAATGCCAAGAAGATATGTGGCACCCTGTGTTACAATAAGGTTTCTGGCCCTGGGCGACCAGAGGTTCAGACCACAGACCTGCAGTCTCAGACCCCTTAGCCACTGCTTAGCCCCCCCCCTCCCTTAATGACTCAGAAGCTTATATTAAGTTAATGCTGTTTGGCCTATGGTTCAGACACATTGCTAGCTAGCTCTTACATCTTAACTCACCCCATTTCCATTAATCTGTCCTGCCACGTGGCCCATGGCTCACTTGTGCTCCTTATATGTTTCTTCTTTGGGCATCTGGCTTGATCTGCTCTGACTCCACCTTCCTCCTAACTATTCTGATTCACCACCTACTTCTTCTGCAGTGCCTGTCATGGACCAAGACAGCTCCTTTATTTATAGATTGATATTCACAGCATACAGAAAGACGTTCCCACATCAACCCCGCTCGTGTATGTCTTTCTTTAAAAACCTCCTCACCTCCGGGCTCGTATCCAAAATCCAGCTCATGGCCTGGGTTCATTTGAACCTGACCAAAAGAATAAACTGCCCTCGCATGTTTACAATAGAATCCAGCTCCTTAATGGTCTTTGCAATCCTCCCACACAGGTACAACAGGATCCTGGTCATTAACAACAGCACCTGCCCCTACTTTCTCAATCACTTCCATTGGGCCTTCCCACTTCTGGGTTTCACCACTTCTCCACATTATAAAAGAAAAGGCCATACTTTCATCATATCTACTCTACGTCACCTCTAAATTTAGCACATATAATAGTGTTGATGCTGCCTAACAAAAAGCATATCTATAATATGATATTTAAGATATATATGATATAAAATATATGATATATAATATATCTTATATTTAATGTACAGCATTAACACTATAGGTACAGACTAGAGAACAGAGGCTGTGTAAGTGACTTTAGTCTTAATCTGTCAGAGAAGGCGGCCAGTAGATGTCACTCTAAGTAAGTGACATGGCATGCATTTAAGAACTGCATATGCAGCCCACACTCACCCTTGGAATCCTTACCCTCTCTGAGAAATGAATAGGGGGAATGGGATGGGGGAATGACTGGGGGATGACTGGGAAGAGGGGAAGAAAGGGGAACAGTAGTGGGTATGTTAAAAAAAAAAAAGAACTTTAAATTAAAAAAGTCAAAAGAAATTGGAAAGTAGAGACTAGGGGATGTCTTAGTGGTAAAGAGCATTGGTTACTCTTCCAGAGGACCTGAGTTCAGTTCTCAAATACCTGCTTGTTAGCTCACTACCATCTGTTACTCCAGTGTCAGGGAATCTGACACTCTGTTCTGGTCTTGCCTAGACACTGCACACACAGTTCACAGACATCCATGTACTCACAACACCCAGACACAGAAAAGGAATTTAAAGGAGAGGAATGTAGCCATCAGAAAAAAAAAAAAAAAAAGAAGAAGAAGAGAAGAAAAAAAAAACCCTGGTTAGAAGCTTTTGTCCCAAAGAAGCAAAAATAACCTCATCTGATCCTTATTAACCTTATACAGATTTCAGTTTTCTTAAACTTTTCTAGTTTGGTTACATAAAATTGATGGTTTGTGGAGTTATTGAATGCTAGTGGTTTAAGCTATGGGTTTATGCACAAGCAACATCTCAAATTATTGTAAACCTTGGTTTAAATCTTGACTCTATCAATCACTGAAACCTGTTGATTGGGCCAAATCAAAACTCTTTCCATTTATTTTGTTATTTTATTTTATTTTAAAGTCAGAATCTCATGTAGCTCACACTGGTCCAGAACTCAGCATGTACTGGAGGATGTCCTTGAGCATTACACATGTAAGCCATCATGTCTATCTAGCTTATTCAGTGATGGTGATCCAACCAAGGGCTTCAGGCATGCTAGGCACTCTACCAACTGGGCTACATCCCTAGCCGCTCAGGTTCTTCTTGTGAAAATATCAGCAACAACGTAGAACAGAATCTATTAATTCAACCCTCCAAGGGAAGACTGTCTAAAGCACTCAGCGCACAGAGTGCCTAAAGTAACATTTATACCCACAGTTGTTCTCCACATTGTAAACCTGACAATAATTTTCAAATATAAGTCAGCATAAGCTCATTCCCTAGTCTCCTTTATATATGAGTTTAAACAGAAAATCTTAAGTGTTAATAATGGCCTTAATCGTTTCTTTTACCGGCTTTTAGGACCTCTTGATGTCACCAGCAGCCTGGCTTTACTTTGCCTGCCTCTACCTTGGAGAAATCATTTCATCTGACATAAGTAGCTGTGTCTATAAAATAACAGTCTTGGCATCCAGCCTGTTCAGTTAGAGAGAGAATGAGGCATTAATTGGAGGCACTGGACACCTCGAAGGCCCATGGCTGTGGGATAAAAGAATATTGTGGCCCATTGAACATTAACCAATTGTGGAACCCACACATCAAATAAGGCCTTGAAGTTTTGAGTTGGGGACTGGGGACCATTTTGTGATATCTGACATAAGGTTTGGTTTTAAAAGTGTGCTTTGTGTAGCACAGAATATCTGTTTACCTCTGTTAGGTGCAAGTTTATTTATCTAAAATATGTGTATGTTTTCGTAAAATAAATCCAACCCTATACTCAATGATGCCTTCCTATGCTATAAAGTTGAGTTCCATATATAAAATTCTACTGTCTGCTGAATTGATGTTTATACATAAAGTCTGCTTTTCGCAGTTGGCATTTGGTCTTTTTATAAATAATAAAAATAATTTATTTTTGAAGGTAAAATATTACTTCCTTTTCTCTTTCCCTTTTCTTTCTCCAAATCTTCCCATGCGGCCCCCTGCTCTTTGTCAAATTCATTGGCTCCATTTATTTATCTGTTGTTACATGTGGAACATATAGGTATAAAGGTATACACTCCAAATGTGTAAGTTCAGTCTGTATAATGTTACCTATATGTATATGATTTCAAGTGAGTGCTTGGTACTATGTAATCAGTTTAGCTCTTTCCTATATAGGCTGTTTCTCTTGCTCCCAGCAATTCTTTAGTTATTTGTGCTTCTTCTTTTTTTTTTCTTTTTTTTTTTTTTCCAAAACACGGTTTTAGTAAGTTAATATTTCGTTGAGAGACTTATTTGCAAAGAAGTAATGTGTTAGGGTGCTGATACAAAAAACTTTGAAAATTAAAGAAGTTGTGGGAGCTAGGATGAGAGATTTGCATCTTAATTCAATATATTAAGACAAGCTGGAGAGGGTGAGAGGGTACTGACTCCCAGCATATTCATTCTTTATCATGGGTCAGATAGACAGAGACAATGACAAAAGATCTCTTGCTCAGGAGCTGGCGGGGCAGCAACTGAGTGGACAAGGATTTGTCCATTTACATTTCCAAAATCAGCAAAAATATAAAACATTCCATTGTTATTAATTTCAATAAAATGACAGTGTGTGTGTTGTGTGTGTGTGTGTGTGTGTGTGTGTGTGTGTGTGTGTTCATGCATGTATATGCACATATGGGAATAGATGCCTTCTGAGGACAGAAGAGGACCTCAGATTACTCTACAGCTGGAGTTACAGGAGCTGTGAGCCTCCAGATTTGGGGTCTGGGAACTGAACCTGGTTCCTGTGAAGAGGATCCAGTGTTGGAACCGTTGAACTGCCTCTAACGACCTAACATTGCTGTGTTTTAAACATTTCTTCTATTCTCAATTGTTCCATCTTTCCCATTTAAATTTGCAAAACTGATATGTAAACAGAAAAGCTTACTTCAGGTTGTGTGTCAAGAATGGGTTCAGTGGGTAAGGTGCCTGCTGCCAATCCTGAAGACCCAAGTTTCATTTTGGGACCCTTATGCTGTAAAGAGAAGATCACCTCCCCAAACTGTCCTCTGCTGTGGAATTATGCTGTTGTTCATTGTAAATATCACTCCTATTGGTTTAAAAAAAAAATGCTGAAGAATATAAGCTTCTGTGATTCTTTGGGACTAAGAGACTGTGGGTCTGGACCTTGGACCTAGACTGGGCCAGAAACTTCTGACTACAATTCTCCCACTTCTGCATGTATCTCTCAGCATGCCTGTAACCCAATGAATAACTAAAACAAGTGAAAGGCATTTTTTATATAAAGAATTATATTTAAAGTACAATTCTCTAAAGCCCTGTCTTTGATCACCTGACTTAAGTTTAAGTAGCATATTTTGGATCTATCTATTGAAAGTCTACTATTTCAAACACATGATGACACCCCACATGGAAAAAAACCACAACATGCTAACTAAATTTCTTCTGTAGCTTCTAGCGGTTGCTGGTTATCTGTGTGATTTGGGAATATACAGAAAAAGATGATGGCTTAAGCAATGAAAACAAATAAAATAAATTAATTCTGAGACATTACAGGTGTTAGGAGCATCTGTCCTAGAAAACATTATTGGGTCAGGCTGATACGGTGGAAAGCTGATTTTATGTAGAGCTGAATTTTGTTTTGACTGCGCTTCTCCGTTGCTGAGAAATTGACGCAACCTCTCCCAGCTTTGCCATCTCCTTTACTAAATGGAGATGTTGGGTATCGTCAGTGCTGTGAAGATGAATCAAGTTTTAGTGCGACTGATGTGCCATAGTGATGGATTCCTCATGGGGCTTTGAAAATTCCCTTGATGTGTAAGTGTCTGCCCTTTCACGTCCAAGGCACTTGACTATTTCACTCACACCGAGAGATCCCTGGTCTTACTTTCTTAGCCTGACTACCTGGTCTTTGGACTATCCAGGACGTACAGAAGACTGATTGGCAGACTGCTAGCTTTTAGGTACGGTGCCTCTTTCCTCTGGTTTAATCTCTGCATTTCTTAGAGGGATCAGAACGGGAGTTAAACTGATGGTGGAGGCAGGAAAGCAATGTTGATGATTTGAAGATTAAACCGTGGACTGCCAGACTCACTAACTGTGGTAGGAGGAGCCCCAAATGCCAGGGGAGAGGGAATGTCTGAACTGAAGGTTTCCCATGAAGAGTAACAGACGGTAGAATCTTTATAACTTGTCCGGTAAATGGCAGCCAGACACCTAGGACACTACACCCAGCCTTAACATTACTTAATCACTCACTTTACAGGTATAACTACCACAGTTATTAATAATTTTCAGAAGCTTAACTTTTTGTGGAGGAAAGGGTTTATCTTAAAACTCTAAGGTCACATTCTATCACTGAGGGAATTTAGGGTGTGAACTCAGGGAAGGAACCTGGAGGCAAGTAGAGGCCATGGAGGAGCTCTGCTTACTGGCTTGGTCCTTGTGGTTTGCACAGTCTATTTACTTATCTAACTCAGGACTACCAGCCCAAGTGTGATAGACATTTTCATATCAATCACTAATCAAGAAAATGCTTAACAGACTTGCACACAGGCCAGTATTATGGATAAATTTCCTCAGTTGAGGGGTTCCCTTTCCCAAATGACAATAGCCTGTATCAAGTTGACAAAAACCAACCAGGATAAACAGATGGCATATGGAGCCTACAACCTCACCAGCGTGAAAATGAGCCCTTGAAAGGTCAAAATCTCTGACTGTTTTATATATAAAGTACACATAAACTATGTTCTACATATATAGCATACATAAACATTATATACCACAGGTATAACACACAGTAATACATAGTACAAGAGATACATATGCAATTTGTAGTATCTGTAATATTAAAGTTTTTCAATATAATATTTTTATTGATTATTTGGGAATTTCACATAATGCACCCTAATCATGACCAATTCTTAGTCCTCCAGGTACACACACACCCCAAACATAACGTTTAAATATATATTATGAACACATCTTGTATCTAAGTACAGAGTTGCCTACATACATGGAAATATGGACAGCACTTATTTTAAAATGTTATAAATCATTGAATGCATAGATAAAGCATATGTCATTAATGGCAGTGAAGCCACAAATACTTCTACTATCACAATGAATAATATATGTAAATGATAAGTGGGGAAACTAATAAACTTAAATAGTCTTTTAGGACCACTCTGCCATGAATGCTTTCTGCATCAATTGCTGCTGCATTCCAAGGAGGACCTAAAACTGGAGGCCCCCTTAGGAACTACCCAAAGTGTATTTGAGACAAGTGATAGATCTTTTTTCCTCAGGAATGCATCTTACATACCATTGGACACAATGCAGAATGAAGCAGAAACAAGACAACAAATAAAAGGCATGTGTAAATAAGTTAAAAAAATCTTTAAAGCATTTTCATCTATCTTCTACGTATAATACAGAGGGTTCTCATCTAAAGTTTAGAGTGAGAAAGAAAAGCGGACCGAGTTTTGAAAAAGAAATTACATGTTGAAACCCTTTTGAGTATAATTTTATTTGTTTACAGAATTCTTGTGTATTGGATAAAATGACCTCCATGTTTGCTTGTTTTCCATGATCTCTCTAAAGTCGTGTCTCCTTGCCTGGCCAGTACTTGGGCTGCAGTCCGTGGTCCTTTGCAGCACATGCTTCTTTCCTGAAGCTTGAAGACACCACTGTCTTATCTCTTGTGGTTATGAAGCTGTTGTGTTTTGAAACATACTTTTTCCTTATAACAAAAAGTACAGCCATGCTTAGGAAAATGGCCACTGTACCAAGGAGTGTGGTTAATCCCAAGTATATGTGTCTAAAAGAGGAAAGAATTTCAATTACAATTATTGCAGTCACTCAACTTGAAATAAAACACAAAAGAAAGGTTCCAGCAGTGTGGAGATGACTCTCTTGACAGACACAGATTTAGAGTAGGCTGTGGATGTGAACATTGGTGATCTGTTGGCAGAAGTTTACTACTATTCTGCTGAGTACCATTGTCATTCCTAGTTACTGCAAATACTATAAGCTCCATTTCCTTTGCAAGGTGTCCCTGAAGTCGGATAATCATCTTCTTACTTGCTCAGAGCAATCCCACTTAGGCTATTGCTGTCCTAAGTATAATTTTTAAAGTGTCTCTTTCACTTTCTAAAGCATCTAGGTTTGACTAAGTCAGGTGGTGATCTTGCCTCAAATATTTCTCCCACACATTCTGAGAAAAAGCTGCAGCAGGCAATTCAAAGTAGGGGTTAGAATTCTTGGTGAAACAGGACTACCCGAAAATGAACTTGATAGTTTGTTCTCTTCTCTGATAAACTGTTAGTACCAAAGGAACACAGAACAGGCTTCAAGCTTTGTCCTGGTCACTCGGTAAATGCTCCCACAGTCTTTGCATCACACAGCTGGCACATGACAGGAAACACTTAGCCTCAGCCCATGAGAACAGACTCCAGATCACATACTACTGGCCCTGGTAACAGACCAAAACTCCTTCACACATAACATCAAAGCCTATTAAACCTACCTTATTTTAAGATGGTCTGGCTAATTCACATTCAACTTAGATGCTGGGGACCCAGCTTTACGTCTCTAAAACAAAGTGTTCAGCTTGTAAGTACTTGAAGAGAAGGAAGTCCCTGCTCTTAAACCATCGGAGTATGGCTTTAAGCAATAAAGAGAATAAAGGTCTGATGAACAGAACTGAACGATATTGTAGTGAGAAAACCATGCTCTCCACCCCAGACATGCTCACCCATACAGAGGAAGCTTTTTACTTTTATGCATTTCAAGTACTGGAATAATTGAACATCAGCGACTTGGCAATAAGAGCCGGACGGATTGAGAGCCAAATCCAGATCTTGCCCAGGGGATTAGCACTGACGTAAATGGTACAGTTTGGCTCAGTTTTAAAAAGAATAGAATTAAACCCAGAATGTGACCTAAATTTAAATTCATCTGAGTTTCAGGGAATGTCTTGCCGTTAGTGTGCACAAAGATTCAAAAATGTTATTGTATTCTAGAAATTTTATCATTTGTCATATGTGTGTGCTCGTGTGAATACAAACCCGTGTACATGTGTGTTGTGTGTGTGTGTGTGTGTGTGTTTGTGTGTGTGTGTGTGTGTGTGTGTGTGTGTGTGTGTGTGTGTGTGTGTGTGTGTGTGTGCACTATGAGGCAGGGTGGCTCACTCTGCTGCTTCAAGTTAGCCTAGACAAATTATATAACCAGGCTGACATCAAGGGAGCATCAGTTCTAATCTTTTAGCCCCTAAATTCTGGGATTACAGGTGTGAGGCATTTTACCTGACTCGTTTGCATCATATTTAAAAAATGATTACTTGGGAAGGGTATAAATTGCACGAAGAATAATTAAATAAATTCCTGAAACCTATTACTTTCTATAATAACTTAAAAAATTAGAGTAAAATAAAAATAACATTTAAAGTGAAATTCAGTGTTAACATTGGGAACTATATATCTTAAAGTCAAATAAAATTGGTCAGTAGAACTGATATATAAAACAGCTCCAAGTTTTTGGTTGATTTATCTTATAAACATGGAAACTACATGAGAAATTCGAGGTTCCAGAGACGTTGCATAAAATGTGGTGTGGCAGCAGAGAGATCTGGGAATGTGTTTGACATGGTACCTGAAGGCATGTGAGTCATACAGTCTGCAGGAGCCTCTGCTTCCACATTTTTTAAATCCCCACTTGAGGCATGAAGTGTCAATCAAAACACCAAAATACACAGGGGCTGGGATTCCAGCTGTAAGAAACACAAATGATTGTGTCTAAGTTTTTGATCATGAATGATGACCCAGAACCACTTACCTTCAGCCCAGTAAGAACTGTTGGGAGGCAAAAAGCCACAGTAACTCACTGAGACCTCTTTCTATGGCTCAGCGTCACAAGCTCTGGTCTTACGGAATAACTCTCATTAGCTTACCTCCCAGGTGCATGTCTCCTGCCACATTACACTCAATGTGAACACAACTTCTCCCTCAGCTGACTTACCAGATGGCCAGGGCTGTGAGCTTGGATGTCATCTTTGAGCCCCTCTCTCACTTTTAATACTTTTAAAGTCATGAAAATCTCTACTTCTGCTCTAATGTAAAGCCTAGAAAAAGTATATGTACAGCTCACTTGTATAGAATTTGCCTACCATACTTCGGGGCCCTGGGTTCAGTTCCCAAAATCTCCATCACCAATAAAAGCACTAGCTAAAGGTTCTTTTAGCCAATTTCTTTAGCACGCTCTAACAAATTTACCATGCAAATAACCGCAGAGATAACTGCCTAAGGTATTTGCTTCGAGCCCAAACACTATGTTTCTGGCCTCATTGAAGTCATATTCATTGCTTTATAATTTGGATTTCGGCTTCACTGAATGTCTTTCAATGTTTAAGACGTTCTGTCCTCTTGCCTAATGCAGCGATCGGCTTCCTTTTCAAAAAAATAAATACTTTTCTTGCCTCCCTCTCCTCCTCCTCCTCCTCCTTCTCATTTTTTGTTGTTGCTGATATTTGGTTTTTTGAGACAGGGTTTCTCTGTGTAGCTTTAGAGCCTGTCCTAGAACTCCCTCTGTAGACCAGGCTGGCCTCGAACTCACAGATATCCTCCTGCCTCTGCCTCCCAAGCAGTGAGATTAAAAATTTATACCATCACTCTGCCTCTCTGCTTCTCTTCTTAACATGCACATGCCCTTTGTATCTCAGTTTGAATGATTCCCTTCAGAAAGGGCCATTCCTATGAGGTAATGGGCATTAATTCTGCGCACCACCCACAGCACTTGTTCCTTTTCACAAAACTATGTTTTCTGCTAGAACACAAACTCTGCAGGCACAAGAAGCTCCTTTCTTACTCATTCTATAGTAATCATCACTTCTCAGTAACTGATTACTGAGGGCATGACACTTCCCGTGGAGAAAAGATAAATTCTCAAAATCAAATTTCAACAAAAGTATTCTGGAAGATTAAAACGTGTCCACAGCTTCATTTCTATCTCATGTATTGTAAACAGACGGTCCTACTAACAAATGTTTTTGTACCATTGCTGCTCTTGTTTATTAGTCGCCAGCATGTTTACTTAACAAAGAAAGGGTTTATTTTTGGCTCGCAGTTCAAGGTGTTTGAATCAACCACGGTGGGAAAAGCATGTCAAAGGGCCTGGTCCATGCAGCAGGGGCATGATTGGTAAATGGCCATAGCAGGAAGCAAGGAAAACTCTGGCTAGAAGTTGCCAAGTTAGAGACCTCAAGCACCGGCCCTCCTCCCCCCATCAGAGATATCCTCCCCCAACTAGACCTCACCTCCTAAAAGTACCTGGACCTTCCAAATAGGGACACCAGCTTGGTATCTGGCACCCAAGCAAATGAAACCTGTGGAGCACAGTTCATATCCAAGCCACAGCATATAGTTACACAAAATAGTGTGTACTCTTACTAAAGACCTTCAAGTGTATTTATGATAATGATAACAATCAGGAATTATTTTTTTAAGATGTTGCCTGCTTAAAATTCCATTGAAGTTTTATAAATAGTCATGATATAATTGATTTAATTTAGAATCATTTATAGTCATTTCACCTCCAGGCAAAACGTAGCCATAAATGGAATAATGGCATCATCTCACAGATCACTTATTATTGACATATGATTGCTATTGGGGAGATGGTTATGGCCCTCACTTTCACCAAGAGAGCATTACCCAGAGATGGTCAACACTAAAACCAGATCTTCATGACAGAATGGCCAAAATGACAAACAATGTCATCTGTACAGTTTTCACTTGAAATATATTATTGGCTGTTTACACACACACACACACACACACACACACACACACACACACACACACACACACATACACACACACACACACACACAAATCAGGTAAATGCAAATAAAGAGTAGCCTTTAGTAGAGGCTGGTAACTAAATCCAGTATGTAGTTATGAAGTCTCCCATTCACTTTGGAACAAGAGTGTAGAAGGGCATGTAGGACATCATTACAATGAATCACATTTGCCTTTGCAGTATAGAGAAGATATAGTAACACATTGCTACCAAATTTCTTGACTACGGTATCACCTTGTTGCCTGATGACATTTGTATCTGCAGAACAGCTCAAGCTATGGCCTTAAACAGTGACCTGCCAGGAGGTCCATACTCATTTGAAATTGTGCATCAGCATAAACTGTAGGAAGCTCAGCTTAGAGAACAGCATTGAACGAACCGAACTTCTTAAATATGTGGGCCTATTTCCTTAAAGGGAAGGACAATAGCTAATGCCATTCCATTCAGAAGCCTTGAGTGGATATCGTCTACAACCTGGTAGTTGCCTTCCTGAATACATCAAAATCCTGATCACTGTTTAGGCCCTTGAATTTAGTCTCTCAATGAATGGCCCTTACTAAAGAGGTCTCCATCAATAGAATCCATTCTTATACTTATTACAAATCCTTCCTCCTCAGGCTCCTTACCCAGAGAGCTGTTTATCAGTCAATAGAATGAATTTTTATTGTAAACGTTATGGATGTTTTGCTGATTTGCAAAGGAGTGTCAATGTAACCATCCCTAAGCCTTGTTGTGATAATTATGGAGACCCCCCCACACATACACACTCCAAGTTTTACTGTGTTTAAAAGAAAAATAAGCCATGAGGTCAGACTCTAGAAGTTTGACCCAGATGTTGTTAAAGTAGTGCTGATGCGTTTCATTCTTCACCTGACATGGATTATTTCCCCGCTGTTCATGACACTTCTGAGGCCCCTGACAATAAGCTAATGTAAACACCCCCCCCACACACACACACACATACACTGCTTAGAAATAGAAGAAAGGGGCTCAATACACTTACCAAGAACTCTTATTGCTAAGGTGTAGATGCCCAGAGCAAAAGACTTAAGTTGTGGTTGAATGCACCTAAAATAGGAAAAGCACCATTTAGAAAATATGTCCTGAGAGGTTTCTCAGTGGTTAAAGCACTTGCCACACAACTATGAGCCTGAAGTTCAAACACTCAGAATCCAGTTAACCCGGCTGTTATTCCAGCCTCAGAAAGTGGAGACAGGCAATGATCAGAACAAAATGACTAGTAAAACTAACATGAGCTCTGACTGGAAAATGCTATATCAGTGAGCGAGGTGGATTCATTTGAGAAGAATGCCAATATCAATCGAGGGACTGCTCATAAGTGCATATCCACACAGGCGTACATTATACACATGCCAACATGTATATGTATGTATACACACACTGCATGCACACACACACACACACACACACACACACAAAACATCTCCTCATATAATCTTTAATCTGGTCATGATTTATCTAATCATTATTCTTTAATCTCATTAATTTTATTTAAAAGAGTGATACAAAATTTAAAATCCTCTCATTTTTAAGTATATGTTTATAGCAGGAATCATGCATAATTCTTATTTAAATCACTTTGTAAAAACATAAACTTTAATGAAAATAGGCAAAGGAGTACATATTTTAGGGTCCTTAACATAATAACTTTTTAAGTCATTCACATAATATTCATAGATCAGAATCTTTTAATTGATTAAAAGAAAACATAATACTTATCATGAAAATTGCAGTCAGCAGGAATATGTAGAAAATAATAGCCTACAAATCAAATATATATGTTGCCTTTGATAATGAAGTTGGAGTAAGGTGACTCAGTACTCACCTCAGAAGTAATATATATCCAGGTATGCCACCTAGAGATAAGGTATATGACGTGATGACTGAAATCACAAGGAAATACAAAAACATTTGAGAGCATCCGTTATCTTTCTGACACCTGCCCATCATGCCTGACCAGTTTCCTGACTTAGGGGCTGCAAGGCCCACACAAGTGCAGTTAGAAAATATCTGTAACACGGGTAGAGAAAAATCCAATTATTGAGGTATAGTTAATTAAATCAGAAGTTACATGTTTATTTTAAGGTACTTTAAATATAATATATATGTATTACATGAGCAGTGAGGAAATACTTTTGCTATATTGACATATATTAAGGTAAAGTCTAATAGAGTATCTCATTGTTTAAATAGTGATCTACAGTCTCCATATGAATGTCACTACTATCTCATGTTTTGATTTATTTCATGGTCATCTTTACGCTCAACCTACTTCCACTCTTACGAGCCACAGTCTTTTCCAATTAGTATCCAAGTGAACATTCAAATTCTCTCATTGCCCTTAACCTTGAAATTAGGATTCGTTATATATTTCTAAGAATTATCCATTCTCTACCTTGTAGCTCCCAGACCCCAACCTGATCTCATTGGTCAACAATCTCCCCTATTGACCTCTGTTGTGGATGCACAAATGGCTCCCAAAAGGGGCGATTTTGCAGGTCTGTTTTGTCCCAGAACCACCCCTCCCTCACTCAGCGTGAACACAGGAAGTACATCCATATCTCATGATCTTCTACTCCCCATTCAGGAAAGTTTTTCTTGCTGCTCAGCTTCCCCTTGTCTGCTTAGAGATTTCATTGGAATGAACTTCCATAACCTCCCCTTCTAAGCCACATCCATGTGTCTGCTCTTGTATCATAAATCAGTCCCTATCACTCTGTATATGGCAATTTATCTTTACACTTTATCTCTCTACTAGAAAATAACCTCTGTGGAAGCAGGATCACCTTACCTTGTCCCTACTAGATATCCAGAGCCTAAAATTAACCTCATTTTTTTTTAATTTATTTTTTTTAATCATTAAATAAATGGGCAGATTTTAAAAAAAATATGGAAGAATTTACATTATCTTTTAGGGAAAATAATCCTTATGCATAAAAGTCAATTAAATCTTGAATATAAGAAGTAGTTTTTATCACTCATGGGTTATTTCTATGCAGTTTATTTATGAAATAAGAATCTCATGATGTTTATTGCCATCTGTACCACACATTAAAAGACTTCTAGTTCTTTATTTTCAACTTGACAGAAGCTTGAGTTATCTGAGCAAACTAACAGAGAAACTGCCTTCATAAGATTGGGCTGTAGGCAAGTCTGTAGACCATTTTCTTAATTTGTAATTGATGTAGGAGGACCCAGTCCACTGTGGATGACGCCACCCCTGTCCGGGCTTTCTGTATGGTGTAATAAAGGAGGGTGAGCAAGCCAGTAAGCAGGCATTCTTTAGGGCCTTTGCTTCAGTTCCTGCTTCTAGATTCCTGCCTTGAGTTCCTGCCCTGGCTTCCTTAGATGATGGACGATGGTGTGGAAGTGGAAGTGAAATAAACCCTTTCTTCTCTAAGTCATGGCATTTTATCACAGCAATGGAAATACTAATATAACAAGTTGTCGTTTTCACTGCTGAAGATTGAATTTGCAAATAAAGAATGAAATGAAGTTGACACAATTCATAAATATATATATATGTATATATGAGAAATTTTTAGTCCTAATCCTAATCTTGTTTTATTGTTGATATTTGTTTCTGTGTCTCACTATCATCTGAAATGTTGTCAAATATGTTGGGTTAAGCATTCATAACTAGCCAACAAATATATTTAAATATATGTGTGTTGTTCAGTTTTAATGGAAGGTAGCATTCATCCTTAAAGGCCAAGTGTGATTAAAGGGAGAGTCTGTTAATCACTAAAATACATCAAGTCCTTCACAGCTAGTTTCAGTTATGTATTGAATGTTCATTCCAAGTTTACTATTAAAATAGTAAGCTTCTCTGTAATGAAATATGGACGTAAGGCTACTGGAAGGTCATGAGGATACCGTTTTCAGGAATTAGTGTTGATATAAAAAAAATGACTTTAAAGCTTAAACAGGAAGTGTTCCTCATAGTACTGTGGATTCCATTTCCAATTGATGGGATTTATGGAAAAGACTAGATAATAAGGGTTTTTAATTAATCAACAGGCTAGCTCTTTGATAATTTCATAATATGGTGATATTATTGGCGGTGGTCAAAAGTGGGAGAAGGGGACAGGTGGAGGAAGATGCTACTGGGGAGGGCCTTGGAAAGACAGAGCCTGTCTTCTGTTCCCTTTTCCCTTTCAGGTCTCTATCACAAGGTAAACTGCAGCACCATAGGCCCAGAAGTAGCAAGCCTAAGGTTCATGGCCAAAGACACTGAAAAGTTAACCTTGAACAATGCTTTCTTATCTTTACATTCTTCCTCTCAGGTAATTATGAGGGTAACAAAGTCTGTCTACTATAGACACCTTGCCCTTCCTTTCTGCCCTCTGCCCTGAGGACATTTGCAAACCAGGTAGCCAGCCCTCACGTCACACTAGACCCATGGGCACCTTCAACTGGACTTCATTTCTACAACCGAGGGGAATAAATGCTGTTCAAGCCATTTGTCTCGGGTACAAGTGTGATCGCACCTATGCAGAGTGAGCAAGACTTTTACCTAGAGTTCTGACTCCATTCTACTCTACAGAGCAAACCATTTATTTCCCTTGATTAAGCAGAGCTGCCTTCGAACCATCAGCTTTCCTGGAAGCAGTTTGGGGTTCCTGAACCCATATCTTTAGATACAGACTTCTTAATATCCCATGTTTTTGCTTTAACTAGGACCTCTAGACCTCAAGACCTACTGGCCTTGAGCTCATGGGGCCACAAATCCTAAAGTAGACCTTTAAAGTGATCGGATATGATGTTTGGGATTTATTCTGGGCTAATATTTTTCACAATAAAATGAGAGACAGACTAAACAATTATGAAAGTTGTTATACCTGTTTTATGACTAATTCCTTCCATAATTCCTTCAACTTTAGATCCACAAAATTTTTTAAATTCCCGATATTTATATACAAATACAAGAGTTGGATCAGAACCAGGGATTCTGCCTGGGCGACTCCCAAAACTTCAAAAAGAACAGCATAGGTCTACACAGTAGCTAGATAACAGGCAGATAGATACATTAGGAGAGGTTTCTTACAATGTTCTTTCCACTCTGACTGGAGGATTGACAGCCAGCAAGACAAGCTGACACGTATGTGATCCCATTGTCCCCACACATGGGCTCCCATTTTGACTCTGAACATTTACATCTTGAGTTGCAATCTGAAAAGAGAGCTCGTTCATGATAAGAGACAGGTTTGGTTCTGAAAAGAAATGTAAGAGTATAAAATGTTACCTCTTAGCAGGCAAAATTTTAATTTAAAAAATGTGAATGGTCAATGTTCTTGAGTCATATAAACTCTGTGACATTGGCAATTGTTTGAAAACTGAAAGTACAATTGTGCTAATGATCTCTAAATGTTAAATAAGTTAAATATGTTAATCAACTTTCCCTTAAGCCCAGTCTTAAAAAGGTTTACCCATTCTAGCCCCTTCCACTGCTTAGCTTAATGGTATTATAAGTCTCCTTCTTCCAGAGTCCTGTAATGAATTTCCTAGCAAAGATGTTTCTGTCCATGGTTACAGACAGAAAAGTAAAATTTAAGGTCTATTTATGATATTATGCATGCTATCTTTATAATTGTGTGGACATCAGTATGTGGGTGTTTCTGGTAGTAATGAATAAAAGCAGTTAACAGTGAGCACCCTTCTTTCATCCATTGTGATCACATACCTAACACAACTAGTTGCATATATCTTTCCAATAATGTACCATGAATCGTTTGTCTCTGTATTCTCCCTTGTACAGAGGTCATCTGCACCTTGGCTTCCATAGTCCTACATTATTCAATGAAATACCAATGCATTTAGCCACAAAAACTTATTGAAACATGCTGAAGAGCTAGCTTTGGTAGGATAAAAGATTTTTTTATAAATATTAATGAATAATACTTATCTTCCAAGAGTTGGCTGTCTTCAACTGTTTTTATCTAGTCTCTCCACAGGGTACTTAACTCCTTGGCATGTCATGTTGGCTTCATGTTAATGCCCACAGACCTTTCATAACTCACTTTTCTCCCTCATTTTATTTTATTTTGTTTTAGACACTTGATACTTAACCTCAGTAGATGCCAGGTCGGTTTGTTTATTCCTATGACGCTAGTGTTAAATGTAAATCTTAGCACATAGCAGAATAAGAAGCATGGCTTATGATAACTGGGTAATCGAAGAAAAAAGTCTTTCCACTTGAATCTGGCTCTTTGTATCTAGCCCGGGCAGGGCTTGAACTCTCAGACCTTCAGATTCGGCCTTTCTAGTGTTAGTATTGAAAACATATTAATATTGAAATCACATTCATCAAAAGGTACTGTTTAAAGAGAGAATTTGGGCCTTTGCTTCTAATGTATATTTTCCTACATGATTACAGCAGTAATTTCTTAATTAAACAGTCCATCTATTAAGGCTGCTGTCAACCGGGCCATCATAAAGGTCACCCCAAACAGAACAAAAGGGCATTTAACTGGGTCTCTGAGAAGTCCTCTAAAAACATTTAATCTTCTTTTCTATGAAGTGCTAAACTTCTGGCTGAAATGAATGGTTCTATCTGAAACTGTAACAGCAATATCATCTTTGAAATCCCAGCATCCGTCCCCTACAGGTCTCGTGTGGTCAAGGTTACAGATGCTTGGACCTCCAACGACCTCGGTACATGCACTTCAGGAAGGTCAGGTTAGGCAGTGTACTTGCTCAAACATCATTTGTTAGTGACAAACCTGGCAGTGGACCCTCTCAGGCCTATTACATCTAAATTCTTGTTTTCATACCAGCATTATTCTCCTTACTACACAAGAGATAGTCCCTCAGCTGTCATATCTCAGGCTGTTCAAGAAAGAACCTTTTGGGTATCTGTAATCAAAAAAACCTTTTCAAACAAAGCAACACCGGACAATCCTGAGGGAAGCATTTTGCATTAAAGTTAATTATTTTACATTATTATATATTTACTTTGCCATCTAGGGAAGACCTTAATTGCAAACACATCTCATCTTATGAAAGATGTGCTTGATAGGAGGGTTGTGGCTTAAATTTTTAATTATAAGAGAAGTTTCAACAAACATGTTAGAGTGTTTACATCCCAATGAGACTTTTCTTCCAGAGAGCTGTGCTGAGAGATGAGTTCTTTCCAAGTGGTGCTACCCTTCTTCAACTGCTTTCAATGGCACAGCTATTCTCAAAGGTTTAATCTTTGCCATTGTGGGGGATGTTTTAAATTTAAAAAAAAAAATCAATTTTGAAAGAGGAGTTTCAGAATGCGCCAAACAATGACAGTTTGACTGCAATTCAGCTACGGTGTCTCAAGGTGATTCTGTTGAAGAGGATAATACTCAACGGTTATATTATCTTTTATTTCTTTAAACTATTTAATCTTTGATCATGGAAGTATTCATAATATGAACTTAAAGTTTGCAGATGTTGTCCATGTATTTGCTTTTGACTTAGAAACAGCATAATGTTGAAAGAACAGCATAATCTGAGTCATGCCTATGTACAAGGTCAAGATCTGTCTTTGATAGACATCAAGTTTCAGAAGCAAATTGACTTTTTACAACTCACTTTTCTTCAAAGAAGGTTAGCAAAACTAACTTGTATAAAGGTGTAGAGGATATGCATTAGAAAATGAAAATTATGATGCTTTATAAATTGAAAACTATGAATGGTTTCACCATGCTGGTCTATAATGAATATGAAAGGTGTAGTCAAAGATAGCACAAGGTTGTATTCTCTGCAGAGTGTTCTAGCAATTCATAGTTACCATTAACACTCTTTATGTCCATTGCTGACCACAACAGACTCTTAAGCCTCACAACTGTAGTGGGATTATGTAAGCAACATTTAATGTAAATAATTGTCCCACCTACTTGTTTAATAAAAATGCTGATTGGCCAAAGGCAGACAGGAAATGTAGGCAGGGGTTACCAGACTAAGAAAACTCTGGGAACAGGAAGAACAGAGCAGAAATACCACAGACACACCAGAGAAGCAGATGCAGAGGACACCTATGCTGCTCTGAGAAAAGGTATCAAGACGCATGGCTGAACAGGATAAGAGTCATGGGTTAGTTTAAGAGCAAGAGCCAGCAAGTTATAGGACTGGGCCCCAGGTCAATCAGTGTACAATTAATATAAGTGTCTGTGTGTTTCTGTGGGACTATGGGTCTGTGGGTTCAGGCCAGAGGTTTGGCTGGAAAGTCCCGGCCAGAAACCTATTACAACACACCACCCTGCTAGGCATACATTTCTACTTAACTTTGCATTCACTGTTTTTATTTTAAACAGGAGAAAGTATTGTGTTGCTTAGTTACAAGCAAGAAAATCATGTTGGTAAAGAAAATGGAGGTTAGAATGTAGAAACAAAGCAGATGAATAGAAAGAGTAAGAGGCTGTCAAGGAGCTGTAGAAGAGAGGAGAGAAACAGAAGATTCAAAATGTCTTCTATAAACTTCTGTGCTTGGATACCTGAACCTACCACTAGATGAAGGTGTTTTGGAGGCTGTGGAAGCTTTGGTCTCCACAGTGTCTGTCGGTCACTGGGTCAGAAGGCTTTGAGGTTTATAAAACAGCCTTTCTTACTGTCCTATCTCTGTCTTCTGGTCTGATGAGATGTAAATAGTTCCTGGGCACTCACAAAGCCATGTGGTCACTCTCCACTATGCCTTCCTCTCCATGATGGGCTGTTTTTGCCCCTCCAAACTGCAAGCCCAAATAAACACCACCTTTCTTAAATTGCTTCTTGTTAGGTATTTGATCTCAAACATTGAAAACAAGAAACTAATGCATTCAAGACCTGCCTTTCTGCCTGTGCCGGGCTTCAAGCAGTCTGGTGGATTTCATCTAGATCCTCTCTGGGACATGGTAGAGGTTTAATATCTGGAGCTGAACAGTGTAGGGTAACTGAAAGGGTGCAAACACTCCCTCTGGCAGAGTGATAAGGAGGATGCTTCAGTGGAATAGTGAAATAGGTCTTTCGAGATCCAGCCTTGCATCAAGAAAGACACGATACAATCAAATCTCCTACCAAACAGGAAATGGCACAGGAATAAGGGCTAAAGCAAGAAATGTAAGTTATTTGTGATCTTCAGACTCAGTGCAAGATGAACAGCTAAAGACAGTTGCTGTGAAATGACTTTTTTCTCCTGGATCCTGTGTGACTTCAATGCAGCAGAGAATAGGAAGAACAGCTTACCCAGGAGTCCAGAGAGGAGAAAAGGCAACTGCTTCCAGCTGTTTTATGGCAAGCAAATCCTAATCACTATCATGTATATGATAATACGTAGGCCTTCCACAATCTTAAAAGACAGTTATTATCCTATTTCTAAAGTAAGAAAATTATAGCCAAATTGGTTCAACCCATAAATCATCACTTCCCTAAGAATTCAAGCTTGTATTCCCATGATAATATTGTTTCATTTGTCAGGTTGATTTTCTAGCGGAGGATACAGATTTAGCAATTTTTATAGTTCTATAAGATATTCTAATTAAAATTTGAAGAAGCCACAAATTTGGGTGACAATAACAGATTCTAAGCTTTAAGCAGTGTCAACTATTCCATTAAATATTTCCTTCCTATGAAAGTTATGAGATTTAAAACACTGAATTAATCTTATCTGAAAACTCAATTAACAATTGAATTAAACAATCTCATCTCCTCAAATGACGTCACAAGGAAACATACCCTTGGTAAGACACAGTTAGTCCAGCCACACCAGGATTTTCACATCCCAGTGCAAAGAGAGAGAGGAAGAGGAGGTAGCCAAAGACAGATGATCCCAGGTAGAGTTTGGTAGCTTCAAACACACCCAGCCTAAATTTCTTCATAACTATTCCCCCAGAGAATATTCCAAGGGCCACTGCAGGAATGTTGATGAGACCTGAGGAACAAAAAAAAAAAAAAAAATACCGTCACTCAGTGACTGCCTACAAGAGATCTCTGAGCATCACACATGTGTTCTAGGTGATTTCAAAATCTCACCAACAGTTCTGATGTATTAAACTGGGCTGTCCTTAACTTATGAAAATATCGTTACTATTATTGGTAAACATATACTAAGAGTTTATGATGAGATTAAAGGTCATGGGTTAACAATAGCACAATACAGAATGAATAGCACAATACAGAATGAATTGATGAAGTAATGTCTTTTCTAGTAGATGCCCAGAACTAGCATTCCCAATCAAGTGGTGGTTGGGTAGACATTAATGTTCCTTAGCAGTACCCATAGTATAATAGGCACAGGGAATGAAGGGAAGTTTGTTGTTTTTTATGGTTTCCTTTCTATTTTCTGTCTCAAAGAAAATCTTATTGATCCAGCCCCTCGGTTTCTTGCTTTGATTTTCTCCTTACAGGTAAAATGGCATGTGTGTGCATGTTCCAGGTGCTCAGTTAAACATTTGACACACTATCCATCAAATTTAGTCTTCGCTGAAATCTTAAGAGGAGGCATGCTATTATCCTCTATTTTGAGCAAAATTTCTTCATGATTATGGTTAGTAATGATTAAGACTCAATTGAAATTCAAGGAGGCTAAAGTCAAGGCCTCTTTTTTCCATCACTTGGTTACATTAATCACATCTTCAATGGATTGGGAAATGTAATTCTAGACACAGAGTTATGCGACCTCACTAGTCATCAAGTAAACATTAAAACCAGCAGTTATATGACCTCACTAGTCATCAAGTAAACATTAAAACCCACAGACAGAGGGGTTCCATCAGGTGATGGAAAGTATGTACTCAGAAACCTCGGTACCTGGATTTAAGTATCATCAGATCAGCTGCTGAGTAGCTTTCCAACTGCAGGCAATTTTCTAAATGTCTTTAAGCCTTCCCACTCTCAATTATCCATTACATCCTAACTATTCCTTACCTAAATGCTTGGGACTAATGCATTTTTATTTTTTGGACAATTTTAGAGTATGAACACATAATGAATGAGATGTTCTGGAGATGAGATCCATATCTCAACAAAAATTGAATTTTATGTATCATATACATAACACTATAACACTGCCTGAAGGTAATTTTAGTGTGCTTTTATTTTGGATGAGTTCAGTCACTCAAAGTCAGGTGTGAGCTTTCTCACTTGTGGTATCATATTGGCATTTTTTATTTCTGGTTTGGGATGGTGAACCTGAAATGATGTTGAGGGGATGACATGATGGTACTCATGAGTACCTCTTAGCACATTATAACAGAAGTATTCATTTCTACCAGATTGGTAAAGATGAAAATAATGTATGGGTATGGGAAGTACAACCTCCATATGGAAGAAAGACCACACCTAGGGTATAGGTATGTAATACCAACTATTCAGGGACACATACAGGGAGGTAATGAGGCCTTTGTTGGTTAGAGAGACAATTCAAGGCCAACATGATCATTTTAGTTAGATACTATAAATATAATTAAAGACAGGGATTAGAGATGCTGCTCATTGGTAGAATGTTTGGCCGGCATGTGCAGGTGCCTGTATTCAACCCCTACACATCATAAAATCAATAAATACAAATAAATAAAATATCATTACTTCTCTATATTTTCATTTTATAATTATATACTTAATTTTTTAATTAATCTTTACAGACTTAAAGGAAATAATTTTTCTGACTTACTCATATCACCTTATGTTTTAAAAATGTATCTACAAATGTATCAATAAAGAAAAGGACATTTAATCAATCGTTTTTGTTTGACTATAGTTTGTAAGTTCTAATAATAAAATTGACACTTTAGAAACTATCCCAGCCTGGCTTAGGACATAGATCCAGGGTGGAGTCTAGGTTAGAAATGGGCTCACCTGCACAAGGGCATAACTATAAACTTTTTAAAATGGAACAGAGGAGATACTGCTTTTGTTCTCGAGCTAAACTAGATTTGTGTGGTGTGGGAAGTGAAGGAGATGGAAGTGTCCTGGGACTTCGAAGGGGCAACAATCAGCTAAAAGTGATGTGATTACTGTTTTTAAAAACAAATGTATGCTAGGAAGAATGTAATAGATCTGATTACTTATGATCCACATTCATCCATGCTGTTTCTCCTAATTAAAAAAAAGTAATTACATGTGGTGATTGAATTAGCTCTCTCTCTCTCTTTCTCTCTCTCTCTCCCTCTCTCTCTCTCTGTGTATGAGTGTGTGTGTGTATGTGTGTGTGTGTGTGTGTGTGTGTGTGTGTGTTTGTCCTCTTCCATTCTCTATCCTAGAAGTCAGATATGCTCTAGATTCTGCTAGTCCTTGAGGTAATGTGAATAAAAAGTGTTTCCCATAGACTTAGAAATTTAATATTTGGTCTCCAGGTTGTGTGGAGCTGTTTGGGGAAGTTATAAGGAGGTGCAGCCTCACTAGAAAACGTACTTCATTGGAAGAAGGCTTTGAAATGTAAAGCTTCATTCCACTTCTGTTTTGTGCTTATATTTGAAGATGTAAGCTCTCAGCTTCCTGCTTCTGGCACCATATCTACCACATGCTGACATGCATTAACCAGATGCGATGGACTCACCCTTATGGAATCTCAAAAAAAATAAATAAACTCTCTACTCTTAACCTTTGGTGATGGTATTTTATAGCAGGAAAAGAAAGGTAAATAATATAATTCTTGTTTTTATACACACATATAATAAATATGTAAAACATTGTGCTGTTGAGAATGTTGGGAAATTCCCAGTTATTAGTCTCTTGGACAGGATAAAACCCTGTACTCATGAACTCATAACTGCCATGGTTACTTGCATAAGATTGAAGTAGCCAAAATTTCAGCATATATGATAGTACTCAGGGGCTCAATCTCTAATTGGGGACCTATTGACTATTGATTTATGCTAGGGAAGGAAAAGTCAGTTTTCTTAAAAAGTGTGGGTGTTTATGGTGGACCATGCTACAATGGATGGTCCAATAGCCATAAGTGTATGGGCAGCATAAATTGTACTCATTGACACACACACACACACACACACACACACACACACACACACACACACACACACACACTCACTATCCAGTAAATATATTGAATATTGAGTATGGGGGTTAGTGAATCTGGGGGAAGCTTCAGGCATGAGTGATGAGTGACAGTGTCTATGATCAAAATATACTGAATTCATGCATGAAAGTCTCAAAGAACAGCAGAGGCCTCTGAGAACATCATGGCAAATGGAGTAAGAATCCATGGGGAGTGGGGGGATAAGGCAGTTCAGTTCAGCACAACTCAGTAGCTGGTGTTGGTTCACTCTCAGAGAGTCTGACACTAAGTAGTTTAAATTAGGCATATTTAAGCACAGCAGAATTTGCTAAAATGTCTCCTGGTGATAACTAATTCACTTCTCACGTATACAACAAAGCTTAAGACCTGACTACATTGAAACTCTAACATATATGTGACATCTTTTGTAAACATGGCTTATATAAATTAACTGAGAAAGATACGAGTCTGTGGAGTATCTGGTGTGGTCTTGGACAAACAGATAGCACAAAGGTCATCAGGCTATTATTAACCACTTCTGCTCCTAGTCTTCTGGATAGAAAATATTATAATATCTACCTTTGAAGAGACAACCTTGTGTGTTTAAGGTTTCTGGCTCCCCTTGTGCTTATCTCTGAGCACAAGGATCTCTGTGCCTCCTACAAAAAAACAAACAAAAACAAACAAAGAAAAAAACCTAGAAAAAAAATGGTTTTAAAAATATCTCAGGGTCCTCCTCAGGTCTTCAGACCTTTTGCAAGTACAGTGGCTCTACCCAGTGAGCCATCTTGTGGCACATAATTTTCTATCATAAATGTCTCTTTCTAAATAATGTTCTTAATTTTATTTTTATAAAAAATAGGTTTTATTTAGAAAATTTGGTAAATCACATTCATGACTCTAGTATGGGATAGATCAAATCCCCAGATGCAATGCTTTATGATGTTGAATAATGAGAAACAGGCATATCTTCAAAGATATGAGCTTTCATGAAAATTCTGGGAAGATGTTTGGGTTTATTTGTTTGCTAGATTTTACTTTTTATTTTGATTGAGCTTTGTCTTTTGTATTATATAAAAACTTGATTAGAAATAGATTGATTCAATATATGAAAACTGAAACAATTACACGTATTAGAAACACATTTTGGTGATTTAGGGGCTTAATGTACAGTTTTAAGGTATAACAAAATAACACAAGAAAGAAAAAGGCTAAAATATTGGCTTAATTAAAATAGTCATGTCCATCATCAGAATTAAAAGTTCTGAACATCAACTCTGACAAAGAAGAACTAGGAAGAGCAGAGGGAGTGAAAATTGCATTCGGATTATACTGTATGAGAAAAGAATCTGCTTTATAATAGAAAAATTAAAAATAAAGGTAATGTATATGAGAAATACTTGCAATACACACATTAAATGAAGAATTTGTATCAAGAAAAATGTGCAGCAGCCAGAAGTTACCAAGTGAAAGACTGGCAAACAAAATAAATAAGTAACATGGGCAAATGACTCAAACAGAGATAGTAGATAGGAATATTGAAGTGACTAATGAACCTATGCAGACATACAAACATAATGGTAAATGATATCACAATGAGAAAGGCTGACAACATCAAGTTGCGGTCAAAAATGTGGGGCAATTAGCATGTGCTCAATCATCCAGTGCATATTTCAATGTACTCAGTCATGTTATTTCTCAGCAACATCTACTGTATCTATCGTAAGTGGCCTATGATTTAGTATTTGCACTTCATACACTGTTAAAAAAAATAAATATTCCCATAGAACGATCATGGCTGTGTGATCTATAGTAGCCAAAAATAATAAAACTGTCCAAAAGGCCATTAGCACTAAAATAACTAAATATAAATAATTCATGATACATTGATGTCACAGACTATATACCACAATAGTGACAAAGCACCAACCATGGGTATTTGGAACCATGAATGAATCTAAATGCCATCTGTTCAATTCTGTGAGGCGTAATAACAGGAAAGACTGGCTTATGAAGATTGAGTCTACAATAATGCTAGCCATTAGGGAAAGTATGTGTTGGTAATAATCTCCATGGGTAATAGGATGCTGTAGATGATGGCATTTATACATACACACAAACACACATGTGCATACACACATACATAATTTACTCAGTTAAACTATACAAGAAACATCTTCATACTTAACTCTTGATTATAAGTTATATCTTGATATATAGAACTACATATAGAATGAAAAACACTATCTCAAACTTCCATTGCTATTTATTTGTTCCCCTTAAACTCAGTAAACAACACAGAAAGATATAGATGAAGTAAGTTCTGAGGGAAAATGCTAAAATATCTATTTTGTTCAGCCAGTAAATGATACAAGTGAGCTTTTTGAAGAAGATAATATTGGAAGTGAAAATTTTCACTGATCTAATCTTGAAACTGCTAAAATATTGGAGACTTGGACAAACAAGTCAGTCACTTTGACATCTTCTAAGTGCTCATTATTCAGAATTTGTTTTAGGAAAATTGTATCTTCCAAGATATTCTCAACTTTTTTCTTCTCTTTTAGGGTTAAGGATAGATCTATAGAGTGATTTTTTAAATATTCCATGAAGAGGGGCTGGAGAGAGATGGCTTAGAAGACCAAGTTAGGTTCCCATAACACACACTGGATGACTCACAACCACCTGTAGCTTCAGTTTTACAAAATTTTCACAGCTTCTTCTGACCTACACAGACACATGCACTCATGTGTACAAATGAACACCCCCCAAACACATATGCTAATCTACCCATACTCACAAATATTAATAATAAAATAATTTGATGTGGGATGTCTTTGTGTATGCTGTGAATACCATTGGATAAAAAAGAAATTGCTTATGCATATGGCAAAGCAATTGAGAAGCAGGTGTGAAATCTAAGCATAGATATGGAGGAAGGAGAGTGGAGTCACAGGAATAGATCTATCCACCCAAGAAGCAATATGTGATGGAGTACAGGTAAGCCATGTGGATTAATAGAAATGGGTTGAGTTAAGATGCAAGAGCTAGCTAGCAATAAGCCTGAGCCATAGGCCATACAGGATGTAATTAATATAAGCCATTGTGTGATTATTTGGGACCAACAGGGCTGTGGGTCCAAACCTCGAGCTAGGCCAGGCTGCAGGCAGGCGAGATTTATTTGGACTGCAGGGCTAGGCTGGGCCAGAAATTTCTTACTACAATCCTTTAACAATTTCTATGAAGAAAGAAATTATTTTAAAGTCTCATATCTTAAAGGAGCACGTTCCAAGAAATAGAATAAATATAATGCTTCAAAATGGTGTTTTTTTAATAAAATATTTTTGGAGAGTATAAACAAATTCATGTTTTAGGTCTCTAAAAACGCAGGATGCTAGCCCTGTGTATAAATATTTTTTCCAATTTACTTTTTATTCTTGTTTTGATTTTTGAGTGGTATCCTTGCTATTGACCACATTTATATGCCATAAATACAATCCCTTTAAACAACATATTTTCCAGAAGTCAAAAATATCCCTTGACTCTGGAACAAACATCAGCTTTGTTATGGAAAGAACAGTTATACTGTCTAAATGCCTGCTGTATGCAATCCGAGACACCATGCATGCAATATTGCCAGTGTTGTAAGGTGTCAACAAAGTCTAAAACAGAGGTATCTAATATTAGCAACAATCTTTTAAAAAGTCCAGGCTAGACTCACTTCTCTTTACTTCTTAAAGAATTGTGGGAAATCCATCACAGTTACAAATAATTCTTATTGCAAAACTATAATACATGCCCACTATATACATATAGACATATTTACCCTATTAGAATTTTTTAAAGCTTGCTATTTTACTCCATCTAAAATACTCTAATTACTTTAGGCTAAAAACTAGAGCAATCTAATATTACTAAGAATGTGCAAGGTTCATCAAAGATGTTTTCTATGGTGACCCATGACAGATAGGCGGCATACCAATGACAAAGTTGGCCTTGGAAGATGACTGCCCATACTGCTGCTCAATGTACTTTGGTTTATATGTCACCATGCCAAATAGAGAGTTGAACTGAACAGTGCTTGCACACAGGTATAAGATGTAAACTGGATTTCTAAGAAGAAGCTTCAGTGATGGAAGGAAATCTATAAGACAAAAACAATATGGCATCCTTGAAGACAATATCTTAGGTGGTATATATTGAAGCTTACATTTTAATCTATGCACACATACTCCTACAGAAAGACTATATGGGACCCATAAGTGAGACAGGGACAGATCATACCAGCTAATGTGTCACTGACAAAGGAAACAGAGTTTCTCCTCATCTTCCCTATAGAAGCCCTAGGTTAGACATCAAGAACTTCCAGTGTGAGTCTCCTTTAGTGAATGTACCTGGGTGCTAACAGGACCTTTCTCCAACTCTCTTCCTCCCATAATTCAGGCAATTAACTTCAACAAGTTGAAGAATTAACATAAATACTGGATTGTGTGAGAAAAAAGATGAGGACAATTTCTCAGCTACCAACCTCCCTGAGTCCTTCTGGGAACATGCCTGCCGTGCACTTATACCCTTGCTGAGACACACATTTCTGTGTGTTCAAGCAGATAGATCTTACGTGTCAACAACTCTCAGACATGGAGTTATGGTCTCTTCCTTTCTGTCCACTCAGATTTACTCTGAGCAGCTATTATGGAGAGAAATAATAACTTTTTCAGACAGGGGATCCAAGTGCTAATATTTATACATTTCCTCGAGTCCAACCGGGAGGATAAACAGTAGTAGCCCATGGTCAAAGAGAATCCAACTTACTTCTTGCCATTTCCATGATTTTCATTTCTTCTCCAGGGGCCATTTGGTAGTTAATAGAGTCATCTATAATGAACTTGGACTTCTCATTTGGGGATCCAGAGTCCTCCCTACTTTGAGATCTTGGCAGAGTCTTGGGTAAGCACCAAAAAGGCAGAGCTGCAAGGAGACTTAGGAACCCTGCTATTAGGTAACCAAGCCACCAGGCCCCAACCCACTGGGGATCCTTTGGGGTGATGGTTATGCGGTCTGAAAGACAGATTTGTTAAGTAGCAAGTTTTTAAGGTTATGGTGGTGAAATGAGTTTCTGCAGAAAACTAGTTCCAACAACAATTCTACTGTATCACTAAAAACAAACAAAACAAACAAACAAACAAACAATAACCTACCCAACAGGGTCAGGGACATGGCTGAGTGCATGAGGACCAAAGTTCAGATAGACACACACACACATACACACACACACATACACACACACATGTATGTTCCTGGAAGACTTCAGTTTCCTCTTTAAATTGTGGGTTAAAGAGTCAGAAACTAAAAAAAAAGGCTGTGAGAGGCTTGAGGCTTTATACCGTGTTCTCTGTGGCTGTGCCTCAACACAAGGATTGTACAGATTGTGAAACTATCTACAGCCAGCTGCTCCTTCAGAAGCACTTACGTTTGATTTACTTATTGAATGTCTGTAAGATTATCCTCAAAGAATAATGGCTTCCAGTCCCCAAGATAATTGCTTAGTTGGGGTATCAGGGCAGGAGAGAGGGGCTAAGACTAGGAGAGAGGAAGGTGTGGTCACCTGATACTTGCTCCCATGTGCTTGCTTTATTGGTTGATGTCACTATATGAATGTTGACACATTTGAGGGCAGCAAGAGCCAGAAGGAGCCACAGTTCTGAGTCTGAACTGTATGTGCTAGTGTATTTGAACCAGCAGCTTCAGAAGAGGATCTGTCTAAATAACAGACCACAGGTCACTCCATTCTAACCACTACATGTTTATCCTGCATCCATTAACGCCCACAACTTCAGCATCAATGTGTACTCCATGGATTATTTTTATTTTATAGAAGAATGACACCTTGACACTGTATTAAATCAAAATTGGGGAGCTGAATAGATGCTTCAGTGTTTCAAAGCACTTGCTGTTTTAGTAGAGGGATAAGGTTGAATTATCAGCACCCATACAGTAGCTCATAACTGTAACTCTGATTTCAGGCAATCTGATGCCCTCTTCTGTTCTCCAGCAATGAAGCACTCACGTAGTGTACATACATATATGCATGCAAATATTTATACACATACATTTTTAAAAACTGAAAAACAAAACCAAAATTTGGAATATTTTGTCAGTCACATTAAAATTATAGTAATTAAAATTAATGAATAAATAAAAATAGATTCAGGCTAGCAAGATGGTTTAGCCTGTAAAGCCATATGGTCCAAGCCTGTGCACCTGAGTTCCATCCCAGGATCTGTCTGGTAAAAGGTGAAAACTGATTTCCACCGGTTGTCCACTGATCATCACAAGTACATCATGGTATATGCACACTCAGAGAAGGGTAATAAAATAAATATATAAGTAAATAAACCTACTTACCTAGATTCACAAAGCCAATATCAACGTACAGTTTGGCACATAATGAACCCAAGAGGAAGCCAAAAATGGGACCTATAATTGCCACTGTCTGCACACACCCTGTACAAAATAAATATATAAATAAACTAAAACATTAAAATGGAAGGCAATAAGAGAAAAAAGTAAGCTTAGCAGTCATTTGGCTTTGCCTTGATAAATCAATAAAATACTAACCAGAAATATAAATGAGGAGCCATTAGCAGCTGAAAATTAAATACCTTAGCACCTGGTCTATGTGCATGTCACTGGCTAATGTTTCAATGAACTGACTCAGGAAATAAGTCATTCTATATTTGGGGAGAAAAGCATTATTTCTAACACACGAGTTCAATAACACCAAGACTCTGACTAATTTACATTCCAAACATAAGCAAAACTTTAGTTCTGACAGTTGTGGTGTCCACAGTTTAAGAATCTTAGCTTGAGAGGTGGAAAGAGATCTAGGGTCTACATGAGGCAAAATCAAAGAAAACTATACTAATTTGGTAATTTTTCAAAGACTGCTAGTTCATTCAGGACAGTGTCTCTAGTAAGCAGAAAGGCCACCCTCCTTGGAATTGTCTCCTGACATGCTGTTCATTTTCCTGCAGAACTCAAACATGCATACTCCTGAAGATTACCTGAACTGGAGGCATGAAGAGCCATTTTTTGGCCTCTTTCAGAATAGAAGAGAATGAATGTAAGACCATGTGTAGTCTCTGAACACCTACACAGGAAGGTAAATCCTAGCCAGTCCCCAGGACCATGCTTAGTGTGCCCCATATACTCCTTCTTTAGATCCTGAGTTATACTCTAGTTTTCCATTAGAACAAGAGCCTGTTCTTAATTTAAGTCTGTACTGGTATAGTGTGTCCAGAAATACAGAGGATCTCAGTATAGCCTCTTCTTCAATCTTTTCCTTTTTCCCTAAAGGCTAAGGCATTCAAAAGATCAGAAGAAATCCAAACTGATGTATGAAACACAGAAGACACCATCGTCATCCCTGCAGCTCTGACTTCTAGCTGAATTTCAGGGTGTAAAAGACACCTATTACATAGTGCTTGGATGTATCTGACCATAAGAGTTCACTTCTACTATACAATTTTGGATGGAAGATTTTCCCATTGTATTCTCCACTCTTTTGTAGTAGACACTGGTGACTGCTGCTGTCCTCTGGGACTTGATCTACTGATGGGGTAGGCTTAAGCCTTGCTTATATTCTTTTTATATTCCCTTCCGATCATTTATACCCACTCTCAAGGTACAGAATTCCTTTCTATCTCAAATAGGAAATAAATAAAGACCCTTTAATTAGTCAGAGTTTGTATAATTAAAGGCAGTCTCTTGAACTGCAGAAACAACACACACATACACACACACATCTCACATGTGTGTGCACACAAGCATTTACACACACACACTTATAAAACACTTTACTTACATGCATGTACACACACATACATACTCTATGCACATACACACATACAACACGAAACGTTAAAAAACAATCTCTAAGTTCTGAAACCCCCAAGATTCCTTCTCAAAGTTCCATACCATTACAGTTGAGGTCAACTATTTTCTTCTAGCCTAGTGTCCTTTTCCTTATGCAACAGGCAGTTATTACTGAAGTGCCTCCACTGTTCAAATCCTCTGTGTACTTCAGACATGTGTTAACTGAATGAAGGTATGGAGACTGAGCTTTAAACCCTTCTATGATAAACTTGGAATAAATAGAAAGGGGACAGACAGGCCCCCCACTTCTCACACTGATGAGGTAGCCATTACCAATGTAGAAAGCAGCATTGTCTTCACTGGCAAAGTCATCCAGATAGGCGATGCCGAGAGGTTGAATGGGAGTCTCCCCTAAACCTCGTAGAAGATTTCCCAAGAAGACATATACCCACATGGAGGAGCTGGCGTCCCCTTCACACTCTAGAAAGAAAGGCACAGAAGAGGACACGAGCTAGCTCACGATTGGTGTTAAACACTTATTCTACAGTTCTATACTTAGTTCTAAAATTTAAGTAGAAAGCAGAAATCACAATGTGGCCCAATGCTAATCTGATAAGAGTTTGGATGAGGCTGAATTATTTGCGTGTGACCTTCCATCTCTTTCAGATAAATTCAGAGGCCTCATTCAGAGATCCTATCTTTATTTTTTAAACTTATTTTCTCCTTTCTTTTCATTTTGTACCTATGCAGAAATATTTATTTGTCTTCCCATGCTTCAACCCCTTCCATCATGTTATCTGAGGCAAAATAGGTCATGAACAAACACTTATCTACATCCACTTTAATAAAAATCTGGGTTGGGGGGGGGGGTTTGTTGTTGTTAAATCACAAGTATTTTTCATGTTGTGTAATCTCTACCTAAAACTCAAATGTCTTTGTGGTTGACAACTGAAACACTGGGCTGTGTTGCCTGCAGTCATATTTGGTAGTAACCAAGTACTTTTAGAATTTCAGAAACAAGTCATATAAAAGTTATACATTTTAAATTCCTTAGCAGTCTGCATCTTCCAACAAAAGGAATGGGCTTTTGATAATATTTTTAGAGTTGAATCTAAAACTGACTATTTAAGGATACATTAAGAAATGTCATGTCATAATGTGATCATATGAGGCAGGGTAATTATGTCAGTCACATAAA
This sequence comes from Phyllotis vaccarum, assembly GCA_033318265.1. Lineage (NCBI taxonomy): Eukaryota > Metazoa > Chordata > Mammalia > Rodentia > Cricetidae > Phyllotis > Phyllotis vaccarum. Next base: position 75,757,229 of record JARWLC010000011.1, read on the forward strand.
TGAAGACCTTGTCACAGAGTTCCGCCACGCTAATAAAATCGAGGATATTAACTGCCTTCTGTAATTGCCACATTTAAATGCCCCCTCCCAGGAACACACTGAGCAAGTGGTTCTCTGATATTTATAACTGGATCAACACCCAACACCGGGAGATGGAAGTTATTTTTACCTAGGTGTGAAAGGGATGGAGAGGAAATGAAATGTAATCACGGGAAAAATTTACATTTCTTATCTGACCATTTAGATTGATGTTTCATTTATGAAATTCATTTTTTTCTTCATTTCAAGATTCATGTTACTTTGAACCATTGGTTCCAGAAAGCAACTTTTACGGTATTTTCCATAATACTGGATTACTGAAATATTTTTCTCAGATCAGATCATACAGCTTTATACTTTAGGAACTGTTTATGTGCATGTGGGTGCTTGTATTGCAGGCATGTGAACAGCAAGGGCACCTACCCCTGTGTGCAAGCAAAGACCAGAGCATGTTGGTAATCTTCTCCATCATTCTTGCTGTATTGCCTCAAGACAGAATCTCTCACTAAACTAACAGCTTATTGTGTCAGCTGGGCTGACTGGCTAGTGAATTTTAGGAACCCACTTACCTGTGTCCCCCAGTGCTGAGTCTATAGGCCTATGCAGACATACCTAGATTTTTAAGTGGGTGCTGAGGATTTGAACTTAGGTCCTCAAAGCAATCACTTTTTCCCTGGGGTGATAAATTGTATGTCTAAAAAAGCTTTCCTGAAGATCAGAGGACAGAGCCAGCCACAAAGTTAGAAATCAGGGAGTGGTGGCGCAAACCTTTAATCCCATGCCTCTGCTCCAAGTTCTTGGGAAACACACACACACACACACACACACGCACACGCACACGCACACGCACACGCACACGCACACGCACACGCACGCACTCACGCACGCACGCACGCACGCACGCACAGGCCTTTTTAATGCCAACACTAGGAAAGTTGAAGGTTGAACCAGGAATTGATATAGCTGTGTGTTGAAAAAAATAAGGAGGGCAGAGGCAGGAGTGCTGCCCATCACCTGTGACTCTCCTTCGCTTTTGGCTGCACTCAGAGGCCTTCAGTCTGATGATTCCTGGGCACAGAATCTTTCCTTTCAGGCCTAAGTAGTTGTCTAGGTAAGAGAAGTGGCTGTGGCTTGTTCCTTTGTTTCTCTGATCTTTCAGCTTTTTCCCAATACCTGGCTCTGGCTTTTTAATTATAAGACCAAGTAGAATTCAAGTAATACCGAACCATCTCCCCAACACAATTGTAGGAATTTTTTACATTTTAATATTTCAAGAAATTATGATTTTCAGAAAAAAATTAATAAACTAAGGCATATATAAAAGCTAAAAACTATTCACATATAAAAGTCAATTTTTAAAGTGCATCTTACCATGGTTTATTTTGTTTTGTGGTTTTCCCACGACTGAGCTTGGTGACAGATTGCTGGTCTCCAGGTGGCATGGAGAGATGTTGGGAGTAAGGTTGGAAGAGGGAGAATACCTCTCATATTTCTCATAGGTGTACCTGCATATAAAGAAAATGTTTACCCTGACAGGCTAACATCATGCTAAGAGAGAGGCTTACTTCGCCACTCATGAGGTGGTCAGGTTGGGTTTGCAATTTCCTTAAAATCGGTCATCAGACTAAATCCATACTGAACAGCAGCTTGTTGTGTGGCTGGCCTAAAGATGCTTTGTGCCATTTGTGTCATTCAGGGCCATCCATGATCCAGTGACAGAAAATAAATGTAAGAATCACTTTAAAACTTATTTGAGTAGAAGATAGTGAATGCCCATCACCTACTTCCTTACAATAAGAGATAGCTCCCTACATTTGTTGAAAACCAAGACTGTCTCCAAGTCATAGAAAAATCAATATTGTAACAACTTGAGAAGTTAGCACATCAGAATCAGAGATTTAACAGAACCCTCACAGACCAGTTCTAGAGAATGTGTAAAATTTTTCCTCCAGGTAATGACTCTGACTACAGATTAATCCAGCCTCCCTCCTCTCCCTTCCCCCACCTCTACTACTTCCTGAGTTATTTTGTTAAATTAATACAAGCCCTTGATAAATTGCCCTGAGCTGGCCATGATCTCACTTGGCCTACACAGACTAGCCTTGAATTTGTATGATCTTCCTGCTTCAGCCTCAGAATAGTGGGTATTACAGGCCTATGTCATCAGGCCCAAATAATAGGAGAACATTTTTACTTTTTTTTCCCCCACATGCCAAGAGCTG